>OZ025248.1:54992390-55441529 GCA_964019135.1 Arenicola marina | reverse complement strand
TCAGAAAGGTGGGTTAAGTGTCCAGTGTCAATTTTCTAAAATTCTCAGTGTCGACTTTTCACGACATGCCGCAACGCTTTTGGCTAAGTTCAGAGACGCTAAGAGATGAACAAGTTTGAATGAAGACCGCGTTAATTCAGATCTTCTATTCGCACAGAAGGCGTTTTGTACATATTCTAACAGTAACAAAGGAAGTTGCGAGCAAAGTACTCATTTTCTAATGTAGTATTGAATGAGGTCGCCAAATTGTTACCAACAATCACTCGTACGATGGTAGAGCGAGCAGTTAAAGAGGGAAAAGTCATCACGGACGCCGATTCAGCAAAAGGCTATTGGTAAGAAGGCTATGTTCTGGTTCTGGAGTGCACGTCTTCCTCAGGCTTAGCTGTGTTACAGCCTGACCCCCTCCCCCCCCAACCCACCCACCCACATATCTCTTCGGCCGTATATTACGAATCAGGGGGTTACGACTGGCAATATGTACTCCATCAAAACTGCATTCAAGGCGCAGCCCCCCCCCCCCATATTAAGCATTGAATACATCACTTTACGTCCTACGCATACTAAAATCACAACCAGAGCGTGAATTCCCTTGATGATGATAAGTACTACTAAATAAATTATTGAATTGACTTACCAACCATCTTGGTAGCTTAATGGACTCTATGCCCTATATAGCTATTCTTATAAGTCTGAGTTGAACTTAGTCAACTAAAATGCATCAGAGAGCCAATCCACTTTGCCTACCATTTTAAAGCTAAAGTCATCATTTGTTTCAGTTCTTCGACAAATGGTCAGTCTGTGCTTCCACTGAGAAAGGCAGAATCCATTTTGGATGAGATGAGCTCTCCAAAAATAACGACCGGGAGGAGGCGGGGGGGGTGTTCCGATAAGACTGATAAGCGGAAGTAGGTCCATCTACAAGGAGGAGGGGCCGGGGAGAAAGGGGGGGGGGCGAGCAGGGCAAGGAGGGCGATGATGGGGAGGAGGGGGGTGAGGGCGAGGAGAGGGATGAGGGGGATGAGGGCGAGGAGGGCGGGGGAGGGCGGGGAGGGCGGGGAGGGCGGGGAGTGGGGGAGAGCGGGGAGGGGGAGTAGGGGGAGTAGGGGGTGAGGGCGAGGAGAGGAGGAGGGGGGAGGGCCAGGAGGGGGAAGAGGGGGAGGAGGGGGATGAGGGCGGGGAGGGCGGGGAGGGCGGGGAGGGCGAGTACGGTTAGGAGGGAGGTGAGGGGGAGGAGGGGGAGAGGGGGGGAAGGAGGGCCAGAAGGGAAAGGAGGGCCAGGAGGGGCAGGAGGGAAAGGAGGGGGAGGAGGGGGAGGAACCCCACATATCAGAAAATTGCCGGGCGGTTATCGCCTGCACCCCCCCCCCCCTCCCCTCTCCCCTCCCACTTTATCCGTTCAACATTATGTGACGGAGTTCATCGGTAGGACCTCTGTTCGGTGTTCAGTAGATTAACACATGCAAGGCGTCGGCGAATGCACGTACATCACACACCCTTGCAGTGCAAACTGAGAGGCGAAGACAGAGACACAGCTGTAAATTTCACCCGAAACATGACATGAAAGGGAAGAAAGCCCATGAAATGCGGTACGATTCATCTTTTTAAATTTCTCTCAACTGGGGAGAAAATTCTACTGAAAAGAAAGATTTTAAATACTAAAAATGACTGCGGGACATTTTTCCGGGATGCCATCCTGAGTCAGTCGGGGGGTCAGTGGTGGTGTGGGCATGTTATCGGTGGCTGGTTACAATGCAGTCACCGTAAACACACTAGGATCCTTGTCCATGCCTGGGTCTGGGTGACGGGGGGCAGTGGGGGGGGGGGTGGGAACCACGTCTTTGCCATCTTCGTGATCTGCATGAGCGCCACAGAGAAGATGTTTGGTGCATTGATTGTGGCGCAGCGTTACCATTTAGGGTTCCTCGCACCACCCGGGGAGGGGGGGGGGGAGGGAGGGGGTACTTAGGTACATTGCTGGGTTTCGGGGGGTTCCATGGTAAAGTCCCCCTCCTTTTTTACTGCCATCCGCTCAGAAGAGGTATTTTTTAGATTTGCATTCTATGAATGCACATTTTCAGAGCCCCCCCCCCCCTCCCGCCTCCCCCCTCCCCCCACCCCCCACCCCGCATATCGGTCGCAATCTTTAACATAACAGTGCAATCGAGGTATCTTTATCATCACAAATATCCGCTCTCTCAGGCTTCTAGGCGCCCGCAGAACTCCCTCCACCACCAGATTAGTATAATAGTAGCCACCACCCCCCCCCCCCCCGCCCCGCCCCCCGGTCTCACACCACCTCTGCCCCACGTAACTGATCACTGTCTGTCCCCCGGGGCTGCAGTGGACAGCTATGTTGCTGAGGTGATAACATCAGACGGCTCATGGGAGGAGTGGGGTACTGGGAGACGACGGAATGTCTGGATTCACTGTCGCATGGCATCCCGCCGTCGTGGTGTGGAGTTTACGACGAAAACTCTGTATGTATTTCTCCATGAAGTCATAACGATAAGCTGGCTCGCCCGCCATTTATGATGTTACATGTTGATGGTTGTAAGCAGAGCTAGGCGGTCGCTTGAACCAACCATTGAATCGCTCTGGTGGAATGTCCACCGCCGCCATCACATGCCAGTCAGAACCTGCCATTCAGCACACATGGAGCCACAGCCGCCCAGACCGCTAGACGGCAGCAAGCCAACGTGACGGAATGCTGGACCAATGCTTCATTTTGCTGCACGTTGACGTCGCTATCGCAATCGTCCAATCTGGCAGCCGCAATTAAAACCCTACGACGTGCCGTGTGACTGTGTTTGCGCAGAGCCAGCCTCCAGATAATTAATTATGTGTGTTTGCAGGGTCGCAAAACTGTGAGCCAGGGAGACATATTTCCCTCAAAGGGACTGAAAAATGTGTAATCGCGCCCGTTTGATCAGCCGTCTGTGACATCAATCCTACGATCAATCATCATGATCAAAGTCAACGTTTGGGACATTGAGCCTTAACCCCGCCCCGCCCCCCGCCCCGCCCCCTTGCTCCAGACACCTATCCCCACCGATATGTCGCCACTTTTTGGGTCCATGCGGGGCAGAGGTTACTTCGTTGTGTTCAGCCATTTAATCAGGCGCTATGAGAAAACATGAACCGTGTGAATGATGAGGTGACGAGTGCGACTACCGGTTGATGGTTTGATCTTGATATTGTCAGGTTTACCGCTAGAGGGCGTCACGCCTGATTGTACAGTCTGACTCGCTCTGCAGCCATTAGGGGGAATACGAGGCAAAATAAACATTACTGTCTCTGTCTTTGCTTGTATTCGTTGAACCTTTGAAGTTTTACGGACTCCCATTAAGCTTAATTTAATGAAACAATGCACTTTCTAGGGATGTGTTCGATCATATCGGGGAAGCAAAAGGACACATGAAGCCATAAATGGAGGCAAAAGAAACAAGATCAAATATAGCTCCATTAGAGCCATAAGTTAGATTCAATGAACGACAGGATTGCTGGTTCGGTTATCAACGTTCACAGGATTGCGAGTGAGATCCAATCATCTGAGCCGCTGTTTGGCTACAATCAGAGTTGACAGGATTGCTGCCTGGGTACAATAAGGGTTGACAGCATTGCTGCTTGACTTCAATCAGGGTTGACAGGATTGCTGCCTGACCACAATCATAATTGACAGGATTGCTGCCTGGCTACAATAAGGGTTGACAGCATTGCTGCTTGGCTTCAATCAGGGTTGACCGAATTGCTGGTTCGATTCAATTAACGAGTCTTGATCGGATTCTAACAAAACTGGATCATTTTTTGCAAATGAATATATAGATTTCAAACTTCAGCTCTCTTGCTGTCGGATACTTGTCGGAAGTTATTTCGCTCTTGTCCTGGGTTCCCAATTCTAACGTCCGGCAAACAACAGACTCTATGCGAAGCCAGACTAAACTGAGCGATGAAACAGCGGAGAAGCAGATTCCTAAGTGGCGTCCCATTACAAATGCCACGGAGGTCATAAAGAATACTTTCGCCAGACAACCTGCTTTATACCTGGCATAAACTTGTGGTTTGGGGGGTAAGTTTATGTGATGAGGATTTTGTTCTCGTCCTGGTTCATGAAGAGTTGTGTTGGTAGCTGGGGGGAGGTGGTGCGAGTGGCTTGCAGCGGTGGCTCTTAAGACGACTTGACCCTTAGGGGCTGGCCATTTGATATTCAGGTGGGCAAAGTTATTTTGGGAAAGCAAAATATGGCTCTGAATTTTGGAAAATCTTGCATGCTACTCAAAAATGTTGTCCTCTATTTAAAAAAAGGGAATCATGCTATCATACTATTACATTGAATACATTTTGCAGAGAAAAACACAAAATCAAGCCAACACAAAAACTCCGCAACTCCAAAAATGTGTGACCTCACCTTGCTTAGCCACAAAAAATTTCAGCTGAGGATATAGGTTCAAACTATGTGGCTGCTTATAGATGTATCTCTTTATTACTATTAGGATTCGCGGAAATAATTTTAGCCAGCAGCTGGCATCGTTGTATTATACAGCGGCTCATTCACTACAATTTGTGTGTGCTACAATACACAGCACTATACTCCTGACTCCTTCATCAGCAATGGACAAGTCTGCGTCAGTTGACACGACTGTGTCTGACTAGCATCATTCTCTCGGCTTTTGCTTATCTCATTCCCCAACGCAGGTCTACGTAATACACAACTGAAAAAAAGTATGTTGGGAATTACATTATGGAATAATAAGTCACGTTGTATATGCTGCAGAAATGCCAACCGAAGACCCTATCAAGGTACAGACAAAGGTGTACTTCATCCCGACATTCAATATGACTAATATCAGCCTCGTCACTCAGTACCTACAAACATTTGCGTTATAAACCAATGTATTCCTTATATGAGTTAATAATGGAACACACACTGGTGCAATCAATTAATTGATCAGAATTAACAATACACAATATACAGTCACCACTGATTGACCTTGTAAGCTGGTAGCTGGCGTGTTCGGTTCGGTGCATGGTTCGATCCACACCTGTGCAAATGTATACAGGGCACAACAACTATTATGCCGAATACATATGCATGCGTGCATATGTACAGTCTACTTATTGTTTACTTGAAATGTTTCATGTAGTTTTCTTGACTTGTTCACTGTCATCGTATATATCATTGACTCTTTCTTTCGATCAGAACCATAAACAGACCTTTTCATGCCCAGGGACTGCAGGTTTAGTAAACGCTGCAGGGGCGGATCTAGGAGGAATGGGGGGGGGGGGGGTTAAACGAAATACATTAGAAGGAGAGAAAATGTCCCCCCTCCCTGGGTCGCAAGTTTTATTTAGGTACCCCCCTCCCTCCGGTCGCACCCCCCCACCCATTTCCACAATCCTAGATGCGACCCTGCACTATAGACCCAGGTCTATTCATGGCTTCACCTGACACATTCACCACCCAACCTCTAGCATTATCGTGCATCAGTCGTTGCTTTCTTGAACTAGCATGTCATGAATTTCCAACGTCATTGTTATTGTCACGGAAATTAATTTCTGTGATTTAGCAAATGTTCTCCTCCCCTCCCCCCCCCCCCCCCACACCACGCCGCCATCCAGGCCCCCACCAACCCCACCCACATATTACCCTGCGGCTGTCATCCTCGCAGTGCCGCATCCCACCATTACGCCGCCCCCCCCCCCACACCCACTTCCCTATTCAAACAGACTGTTGGGCTCGTCTGGTCTCATTTCCCCGGGTCTAGCTTGCTTGAGCGAAGCAAAGATGTGGTGGCAATATAACTCGCGCCACAATTTGATGTGCCACTTCCGTGTGACCTTGGGTGACCGACCTAGTGGGTGTTTGCCGCCTTCCTTCGTCAACACGCCCGGGCGCTCGCTGTTGTGTCTCACCATAGAGAAGTGGAGGACTGCTTACAGGGGAGGGGGGGGGGGGAGAAGGTGGACGGGTTGGGAGGGGGGCGTTGGTAGTTTTCTGAATGGATATCGTGTTAGTCTCCAATTTTTACCGTTCACGGAGCTACGTCAGCAATTGGAACCGCTCCTGCCTAGATATCCCAGCGCAGCGGGGGGTGTGGGGGGGGTATGGCTGTTTCATTCTCCTAGGCTTCCCTGGGATATGTGTCCAAGCTAGGTTTACCTAATTAATAATATATTAAAGGTAGTATAAAAAAAGACTTCATTATGAAGGATATGTTTTCAAATGATATATATGACCATCGTGCCCCATCCCCGGTAACCCCACCCAGCTCCCTCCCATGACACTTCCCCTCCCAATTACAGTCAGACCCCGTTAATCCGAGACATTCGGTTACACATGAATTTGTGTCGGATAAAGTAATGTGTCTAACGAATGTGTCTAATGTGTCTAACGAATATGTCTGATTAACGAATTCAGAAATCCTATGTATTGGGGTGACTTGCATGACCCTTCGGCAATAAGCGATCGTTCACATGTGGGTAAACTTCAATTTGTAAGAAAGTATCCCAAGCACATTGCATACGGATATTGGCAGATTAGTTCTGTCTTTTAGCAAACTTGCGATATGCTTCAGGTGTTTGGCACTCACGTTTGCATTACACTCGACGACCTCTGACGCCGTACTGACTACCATCCGTGCCTCTTTATATGAAAGGATTGACATGAGCTGGTGACTCGTCGTCATCGTCGCCCCCCGCACCATCACTGTTCCGTTGGCAGGGAGGCGCGTGCGAAAATGTCGGAATGTCAAAGCATCACTGGTTTCAATAGCGTCATAAATAGCGTCATACGCCTGGGCTGACGTAACATTGTCTACAGTGGAGCCGAGTTGCCGTGACGAGGAACGGCTCTATCATTCGTTTTATAGGAAGCTACCTGAAGTTATCATTTGGATTGATCGGTCATGGTTCGATGTGTTGATTGTAGAGAAATTAAGAGAAGTGTGACATGGCGTTATCCAATTAATAACTTCAAGAAACCCTTTTATTGTTTAACGATTACAGTCTGAAAGCTCTTTGGAATTTGTGTAAAGTACACAAAGACATCTTTAGGGGAGTGGGTGGCAGGAAGGGTCATGTTGCAGGGATCAGGAGGAAATTTTTTTGATTGATTCCCAGATCACGATGAATTAAAAATGTAGCGAATTTGCATAGGGGAATTAGCGGAATGATAAATAGCACAGCATATGAGGACAAGCGTAATGGTAGGAAGAATAGGACGACAGGGGGCCCGTGGGTGAGATTGGGTAGTAAACATCCGCCAGGGGGAGGAAAACGCAAAAAAGAGAAGGAAAGTTAGAGAATTGGGGGATCAGCCATTTTATGGTATGAATCTTTATGAATAGTTTATGTATCTTTTCATGCAAGTTATTAAGCAAGTTGCCCCATAAGTTTGAAGAGTAATACGCAGTATTTTGGCCCTCTTTAGCCGCGCACCTCTTTTCTCTCTATTCCTTGCGCTTCAACCCCGAACCTCTTACTTTCTTCTTAGCGCTTTACCAGCCCACCTCTCACTCTCTCTCAGCGCTTCACCCGCGCACCTCTTACTCTCTTCTTAACGCTTTACCCGCGCACCTCTTTTCTCCCTATTTTTTGCGCTTCACCCGCGCACCTCTTCTTTCTCTATTCCTTGCGCTTTACCCGCCCACCTCTTTTCTCTCCATTCTTGCGCTTCACCCCCGCACCTCTTACTTTCTTCTTAGCGCTTTACCAGCCCACCTCTCACTCTCTCTCAGCGCTTCACCCGCGCACCTCTTACTCTCTTCTTAACGCTTTACCCGCCCACCTCTTTTCTCTCCATTCCTTGCGTTTCACCCGCACACCTCTTACTCTCCTCTTCGCGCTTTACCCGTGCACCTGTTACTCTCCTCTTCGCGCTTTACCCGCGCACCTCTTTTCTCTCCATTCCTTGGGGTTCACCCGCGCACCTCTTTTTTCTCTATTCCTTGCGCTTTACTCGCGCACTGCTTTTCTCTCCGTTCCTTGCGCGAATAAGAGAAATAGTGTGAGAGATAGATCAGGCCAGCAATTAGGCAATGAGAGGATAGATTGAATTAGTGAGAGAAGATATATGCAGTAGTTGCAGTGATACTTATGTTATTGGTACCTCCAAGTAATATATTCAAGTAACATGGAAAAATTTGTCATATATTTCTATGTGGTGGCAGCGATTGATGGTTCATCCAGAATAAATCATTTGAATTGTACCTACTTTACTATTGCCTTATTGCTGGGTTTTTTTAAGAGTTAAACCGAGAATGCTTAACAATTTCGCGGCATAAAATGCCCCCTTCATGACATTTTACCGAAACTATACAACCGGTACGCTACAGTTTGGTGGCAGCGGTGGGATTTGGCCACTTACACACTCAGCAAGCTACAAAAAAATAACTCCCCGCATACAATGGAAGGGTGTATACATTATATTAAATTGACGATTTCTCGATTCACGGTTATTTAATATGAAAATTCCCGGTTCACGATTAATGACAATCCTTGATCATGGCGGTCGGCTAATACCATATTCCCAGTTCACAGAATTACTTTTCTCATTCTCAGTTCACGGTGAATTGAAAAGCCTATTCTCGAGGAAGTCCGCAGGCCACTTATCACAACAAAAGAATGGGGCAAAAGCAATTAACACGGCTCGACTTCACGGCCAATTGGTCGGATAAACGAGAGATATAGGCACTTTGGTTGCAGAAAAGCCTTGTCGGTGTCGGAGAGCGAATGTCGGATTAAAGAGTGCAATTAGCATTGTGGAAATCCGTTACAGGTCGAACTGTGTAGCGGGGTTTCTGGATTAACGGGTATCGGATAAACAGGGTTTGACTGTATCACGACCTATCGCCCCCGCACCCCCCCCCCCCCCCCACACACACACTCCCCACCTACCACCTGACGCCATGATGGGAACATTTCGGAACAGTTCAAACGAGCGACATAACAAAATCATCCACCACAACAAGCTGAAGCAAGGTATAGGGCAGGCCGTGTTGCGACTCAAGTTAACGCAAGGACGCCACTTTGGAATGTACTTCTCATCGACGTTTTATCGCTCAGTTAAGTTTGTCCTCGCATGATCACCGCTGTTTGCCGGACATTACATTTAAGAACCGACCACAAGAGCGACATAACTGCCGACAACAGTCCGACAGCAAGAGAGCTGAAGTCTGAGGTGTCCATCATATTACGCACAACGACAGCGAAATGGTAGCAAAGTTTTACTACTCGGGTGATCAATATTCCAGTCACTGAAACAAGAGCAATTCGAAGCCTGTATTGTATTCATCGCACAATGAAGTAATTATTATCACCGTCAAGAAGACTTTATTTTATTTGTGAAGTAACGCGGTCGGCTATTGTCTAATGTACACCGCTAGGCCAGCCCAAGCCGCTGGTGCTTGGTTCGAACCATAGCTGTGCAAATGGCGATGTCTGTGCGGGATAATTGTCTTACTTCGTAAAGAGTAGGGGATTACTCCCGGAGATATGAAACTGTTGACTGCTGCCTGTTGACTGCTGACTGTTGACCGCTGACGGTTGACTGCTGACTGTTGACCGCTGATGGTAAACCGCCGCCTGTTGACCGCTGCCTGTTGACTACTGACTGTTGACCGCTGCCTGTTTACTGTTGACCGCTGTCTGTTGACTGCTGACCGTTGACTGCTGCCTATTGCCTGCTGACTGTTGACTGCTGCCTGTTGACCGCGGCGGCCTAGTGCATAACGCGGAACCGATCCATCCCGGCTTCCGCTGGTGGCGGAGGCTCTTACTTATTATATTGAGACTCTGCTGATTATCTCTGTTCATTGGGTTAAACGCAACGAAAAGCCCTCAATCATGAGAACAATACACGCCCTCGACAACAGTTGCCTACGCATTGCATCAAAGCCCACCTGTCATCTTGTGACATCATTGGGGAGTTTCCAAATAACGCTCAGATGCAATCCTCTAACAAATCAACCCGCCAGGCCTCATTTTTGCTACTTTGATGAATGCTTTTGTAGTGATTAAGTGTAACAAAAAACGCTAAGCTCCCATTAAAACACATTCTTATTATGACGAAAATTTTCAATTTTCGTCATATGTCAGTCGGTCGTGTTTGTTTGTCTGTTTATTAGGACAAAAATTGAAATTTTCAATTTTCGGCTTATGTCGGTTGGTCGTGTTTGTGAGTTTGCTTGTATGTCTGTTTCACTCGAAAACGGGAAATTTCCTTGTGGCCTAACGGCTGAATACATCACCCTCCAGTCTTTAGTAACTAATATCTAGGCAGTAGAGCTGCAACATACTCGTCACGCAGGTGTAAAGGTCAAAGGTCAAAATCACAGCGATTTTTCTGGTAAGTTTCAGAATGTGCTACCCACCAAGGCGCAGTTTTCAAATATATCCACTTTTTGATGCGTGATACTCATTTTCGACTAAAATGAGGTCATCTGTTTTGCGGAAAACCCACTTAATGACTTCTGTCAGTTTTTTCGCTTTTTGGCACATATGCCATCAAGCTTTCGCTATGATGTTCTAATATGTAATAGAAATATGAATTGAAAGGAATTGTGTCGAATCTTAGAGTTTTCTGATACGTCACGTGACGTCACGATTTTGGGAATTTTGGTAAAAAATCAGAAACAATTAGAAAAATGCGACAGTGGCGTCATATTGTAGGAAAAGTAGTTCCTCGTATAGCTGTCAACTAAAAACAATACGTTCCTATCTTACTTCCGGTTTCAGGGCCGACGGCATTTCTCTACGGGACTTCCCATGTTAAAGCGCTTTATCTTTAGGCTGGGAAAAATGTTTTGTCGTATATTTCACAAGTGCCTCCAACAAGCAATACCGCGATTTTTTCCTTGCTTAAACATAATACATAGTAGTCACAATGCTTACTATATGCAATTGGAGCAAAGCAAAAAGTGACGTCACGGGATTTTTTTGAAATTTGGCCAATGGTGAAAGATACGGCTTTTTGATGCTAGCAGAGGCTCCAACGGGCGTCCTATTCAAGCCATCACTCAATGCTTGCAGCTGTGGATGGATAATACTAAGCTGGGTCATAATCTGCTAACACGGTGACATAGCCATATTACTTTTCGGTATATAGTTGAAATCGTTTAACATGGGATCCTATAGGGAAAAATGAACTTGAGTGAATATGACCTGCTTCCGCTCAAACTATTTCAGTCTCCTTCGCCACACAGTAAGGTACTATCATCGCAAAGCAAGTTATAAAAAAAACACGGCGATTTCAATATCACTTTTGGTTTCCATGGGAACGAAGCAACTGGCCTAATGATAAACATACAGATTCATGCCATTGAAAGAAAAATCGTCAAAATTCGGATAGAAATGCTAAAATCTTTTCGCCAACCGGTTGCAAATAAGCAACTACAGATTATGTAATGCTTTTATCAAGCGGTTGATGCATAGTTAGGGCGCTAGAGCGCTTCGAAGTGGGACGACACCTTTGCGGGGCCGCCAATGATGAGTGAATGGAGATTGTGCCCATCTTGAAACAATCGTCAAAAAATAGAAAAACATGCCAGAGCTCTGATCTTTGCACCAAATGGTAGGCAACATTCATATTCAGAGAAATAGTGAAAGAAACTGATTAGTTGCTGTATCACTTTGCCTGCGGTGTTTTTTTGTCGGTCTCCATCACGCCGCAATGATAAACTAATGCAATTTTTGGCCATTTTGCCAAGCCATAGCTGAAGGACTATTCTTTCTATCGCCTAGCTCTTTAATCGAATAAGTTGTGGTTTACTACCACTTGGACGTTGTCGTGCGTGAGGTCATGACGTCACCAATGCATCATGACATCACACATCTTACGTAAGCTATTACTCGGCTATTATAAGGTATGGCGACTTTTGGTTTGCTTGACGTTGAAGGTCATTTTCAGGCACAGTTTGTGCCCTGTGTAAAATTTTTGGCGCACGGGATAAGTATGCGTCAAAACGACGTCATATCTAACGTGCTCCCACGAATTGTTGGGTTTGCTTTATTTTCAGCCACGTTGGCAATAGCTGTCATAACCCGAGTTGATACGTAGGTATATTAAAGAAATAGAAGCCATCTTCAACATTTTTGCGAACGACAAATGACGCCATTTCACGTCACGATGACGTATTATTAGATAAAAGGTAAAATTCGTAGCGCCAATCATAAGGAGTCAAGCAATCGCTTTTGAGAACAAAGTTTCATGTTCATTTAAACTCTAATATGGCATTAAATTGGCTGGCAGAAGATGCGTCACATGACGTCATCGTCACGTCAGCGGCACAAACGACGGTTTTACCTGTAATTCTGTTAATATCTGTTAATATAATATCCGTTGTCGGATGAATGCGCTATTTGGCTCAAATTTACCGTTATACGCGCTGTTTGTCCCAAATGGCCCCCTATATGCGCTGTTCAGCTCAAATTGCCCTTTATAATAATTCTGATTGATCAGAATTCACTTTATGGCTACGCAGAGAATTATTGGAGTACAACATTATGGGAATACGTGTTGGTATCACCCCTACCCGATGGTGAGAAGAACGAATGGACTCGTCCAAGTGGAATCCCCCTGATAACGCGGATTGTTTACCGATTAGCGTCAACCGCGAGACGATGTAGCGGCAGTTTACACGGGGGTTCACTTGACTCTCAACCACCAACGAAATAAACCACCTCCTCCACACCGCCTCCACTTTGCATCGACGCGAGTCAACAGGGTCTGGGCATAATTTCATGAAATGTCTGCTGATAAGAGATCATTAAGTTTAAGCAATAATAATACAGTATGCAACTAGATGAGATGTGCTTACGAGCTATTTAAATATCATATATACTCATTGTATCATTAAGCCGTATTGTTATTAGTATTACATCATATGCGAGTGGATAATTTCAGAATTGTCTGCTGAAAAAAGTTATTAGGTTTTAAAATATAATACATGGTGAAATGTGATGACCCGTATTTGCGAGGCATTTATATATCGTAAATAATGATCTTTTTAGCACGTCTTATTGTAATTTGTATCTCGGCATATGTATTTGGATAATTTCAGAAATATCTACTAAACTAAGTTAAGTTTAAAGAAATAATTCATAGTAAACTATGATGATCCCTAGATCAGTGATTTCCATATTTGTACGAGGCGTTTGTCCCCTCACCTTCCCTGCTATGTCTGAAGACAACATCTATTTTCATATAGCCTTTCATAAATATCCATAGTGGACTGTATAATATGGTATATCTATATATATATATATCAATTAGTATCCATTAATATTTGCTTGTCTGAAATCTGATTGCCACAGATGTGTATTACATTTCATTCTCAGTGGCAATGTGTTGTCATTAGCGATGTGTTTTCGCCTCACCATTTTGCTTGGCGATATGTTTTCCGCCAAATGTTTTTCCATTTGTGATGTGTTTTCCGCCACATGTATATTAGTGGCGATGCGTTTTTCCGCCACATCTTTATTAGTGGCGATGCTCTTTTCCGCCAAATTTTTATCAGTGGCGATGTGGTTTTTCCGCCACTGATAATCTTGAACCTTTTATTCTCGGCAATAAATTGCCATATCCAACAACTTACATAACTCTTTGTGTTCTTCTATTACAATGCAGGGAACGAGCTGCGGGCGAGCCAGCTATATCACCCTTTCGTAGCGCAAGTCATAAATATTCGTTATTTAGCATCAATTGCGCGTTACATGCGCTTTTTAACCGACCCGCTACATGCGCAATTTAGCCCAAATTGCCCGTCATACACGCTGTTTAACCCAAATTGCCCCTTAGATGCCCAGTGTACGTCAAATTTCCTGTTAAACTCGCCATTTAGCCCAAATTGCCAGTTATATGCGGTATTTAGCTCAAATTGCCCGCTGAAAACTCTACTTAGGTCGCAAAATCATTATTTTGCCAACAGAAGCTCTATTTTGCAAACCAAAAGCTCCATTTTGCAAACATAAAGCTCTATTTTGCCGACAGAAAGATCTATTTGGTCAACAGAAAGCTCTATCTGGCATAAGTTGCTATCCCAAACCGCCAGCTATGCTGAATTGCCATCTGAAGGCTATATTTACCCCAACGGAATCTTTATTTACCCCAAATTGTACCTTAAAAGTTCTGTTGGCCAAATTGTATGTGTAAATGGCCTACTTAGCCAAATTTACTCACTAAAACTCTATTTTTCCAGCTGAAAACTCTGTTTAAACCAAATTTTCAACTGAAGGCACTAATTGACCCTTCAGATCTCAATTTGACCCCACAGATCCCAATTTGACCCCTCAGATCCAGATTGGACCCCTCAGATCCAGATTGGACCCCTCAGATCCAGATTTGACCTCTTGGATCCAGATTGACCTCTCAGATCCAGATTGACCTCTTGGATCCAGATTTGACCCTTCAAAACAAAAACGAGCATTTGTAATACCATCCACTCAAGCCGCTGACCTAATTCCGAGGCCCCGTCTTGACCTTAAAACGACGCTATCATATTCAATGTAAAGTTCAAGCTAGGGGACCTAGCATATGTACTCAATGTACTGGAATCTAGAAATGGCCCTCATTCCCTTAATAATCATCCTAGACGGTCGCGGTTTGGATCACCATGTTCAGAAAGACACGACCTTTGACCCAAAATCATTTTTGTCATCATTAGTGTCCCACTGAGTTCTTGTTTGTTTATTTGTTAGAAGAGTGGCGGTATCAACACTTTAAATGTCAATATAATGGTATATGCAGATGAAAATGTTCTTTCCTTTGTCATATCAAACTGTAACTCTTCTTCTTACTTGCTGTTTACCAATCACCACTTGACGCTGGGATCACGAACTGTTTATCGTTATGGCAACGCCTATGGTGGCTACCAAGTCATGCTGCACGTGATGTTTCCTGCCTCAAAATAATAATGACGTGCTACATGCTCTGTCCCATTCCGCGTTTTGCTCTTTATGTGGAATCAGAGGCGTTAGAAACCCATGATCCCCTAGCTGCGAACACATATACTCAGTCGTTTCCATCAGTGGCATTCCGATCACAGTGCACGTTGTACCCTAGCAACTGCAGTAAACGCCTGTGTGCAGAATTTATATTTACCCCCATCTCTGGTGACAGATCTGAAATAGGGTGAGGGGAAGGGGTGAGGGGTGGGAAGGTTAATGGGTCGGGTTTCTTCACCGTGAAACCTCGCCTCCTCCGCACAAAACAGGATGCATGATCTTACCAGGACGTAGCTCCATTCATTTGATGTCATACCCATTGCATCACTAAATCGATGCGATATAAGCCTAGCATAAAATAATCCTACGCCGCGTAGGCCCGGGATGGCATGGCTCCTTTGTGTCTCAGTAAAACAAAATCACTTTCTTTTTGCTGTCATTCCATACGGTCCCATCGATAACACGGGTGACGACATGGCTTCAAGCGTTGGAACGGTTTGACGTCAACAATGACATGTTTTACCCTTCATCAAGGCAACTTGAAATCAGTCTGTCAGTTGGAGCTGCCGAGTCTTTGCGTGCTCGGAATCTTCTAATTGCCTTCAGCGAACGTGGCTTGGCTGTCCTATTTTGTCCAATTAAGCAAAATTTCAATGTTGATTCAAGCACTAAAAAGTCATCTAGTATCTCATCACCGCAAAAGACGATGTCAACTGTTGACTTAAAAAAGTGTCACGCAAGGCCTGTTCGAAGTGCGCTCTATTTACACGTAGACCTGAGATAAATGGTTAATGATGTCAAGATTTTCTTAGACATGGTCTAGGTCCCGAACGTAAACAATAGTAAGCAAATAAACCACACAGTGTAACAGTAAAATGTCTTCATTATGAGTCATTGGGATGGCCGCTCAGATCTTGTGATGGCCGCTCGATCAGCCAATAAAATGGCCGTTCAGCCCTTGGGATGGCCGTTCAGTCAGTTGCGTGGCAGTTCACCCCTTCGGGTGACCATTCAACCGTTGGGATACTCGTTCAGCATTGGAATGATCGTTCAGCCGTTGGGGGGGACCGTTCAGCATTGGGGTGGCCTTTCAGCCATTTGGATGGCAGCTGTCATTGGGATGGTCGTAAACCATTGGGATGGCCGTTCAGTCATTCGGATGGCCCCTCAAGCATTGAATCAAACAGGTGTTTAGACAATGACGTCATCCTCCCCAATTTGTAAATTCTGACAGCCCTCCGGCGCCAATTCAATGTGTGTCTCACCTGATTACTTAAAGCTACGCCACCGAAGTGACCCTCAGCCCGTCAGAAAACTTCTCACTTTGTCGCCTAAGCTGTACAGAAATAAACATATATATATAAACACACACATATATATATATATATATATATATATAGACACAAGTTTTCACCTATGAGCTACCAAGCCTTGTGAGGTACTAATGGCTACAGCATTGACTTGTGAATGTACACTTGCGAGGTACAGTCGGTACCTCGCAAACTATGACTGCAGCTATAGCTAAAACGTGCCTGAGAGGTATCCAAACAAATAGATTACTTGAAGTGGATATTATTGTGTCACCATTTTGTTTTATATATATATATCTGCTTCTAAATGGCGGCCAACATGGGAAAAGAACTGAGACGCAGATATAAGTCATGGGAACCCAAAGACAGTACCGAGGGTTTCATCCAAGTGCCTATATCTACATTGTGCTCAGCATACACGTTTATTACACCTAATAAAGGAAAAACATTACAGTCATCGTGGAGTTTACTCAGATATACAACAAGTTCATCAATTCATAGCACAATTTAGTTACACTTTAAAGAGTTTGGGAGAGGGTCCCATTTCTTTGCAAAGTTGGAGATTTTTGACGTGTACTTTTCTAATTTATAATGATATATAATAGTGTTTTTAATACAGATAAAATTCGGAGTTATATTCATCCATTTACATCTATATATATACTTCTTAGTTATTAAAAATACATGATTAATGAGTTGGTTGTATAAGGTCTTACGTTCACCCAATATACATGACTGAAAATCAACTGGTCAGGATATTGTTACGACCGTAACTTGTCCTAATGGCTGTTTGACGAAAATAAAATAAAAAAATTTATAAGGGAAAGAAACAAAAAAACTATTCACAAAGGTAATGTCAGTCTCCCACCATTGGCGGTAGCCCTGGTACATGCCTCTCTGACCACGCCCGTAAACGGAGCTAGTGTGAGAGCCATGTCGCTGACACGGCCGAAAACAAGAAATCGGCAGAAATCGCGGACCGGTGGCTCAAGTTGAAGTTCATAACAGAAAAAATATACAGTGCCTACCCGCCAATGTGCGCCACGACGTTCCTAAAGCTTTTTGGACTTTCGTCGCACTTTCATTTCTTTGCTTGGTAACGTATTTTCTTGTAATCCGGGCGATTTTTTTCACCTCTCGCTTCGTTTTGAATGCTCCGGCCGCCGCTCACTGGAAGTCAACAAACGCCGCCTGGCAGCGAGTGCTCACGCTAAGTTTGTTTACTTCCGGCGAGCGGCGGAACATTCAAAACGAAGCGAGAGCTGAAAAAAATCGCCCGGATTACAAGAAAATACGTTACCAAGCAAAGAAATGAAAGTGCGACGAAAGTCCAAAAAGCTTTAGGAACGTCGCGGCGCACATTGGCGGGTAGGCACTGTATATTTTTTCTGTTATGAACTTCAACTTGAGCCACCGGTCCGCGATTTCTGCCGATTTCTTGTTTTCGGCCGTGTCAGCGGCATGGCTCTCACACTAGCTCCGTTTACGGGCGTGGTCAGAGAGGCATGTACCAGGGCTACATTGGCGGTATTTATTTAAATATTCTTTTCAAGGCAGGTACAAGGGACAATATAAAAATAAAATACTCTGCATGTAACTAGGCCCCCTAGTCTGGCATAGACTAATTAAAAGGAAAATCCTCTAAGCTTAGTACCATAAGAATTAAGATAGGTCTAGGTGGATTGATGGGGGGGGGGGGAATCCCAGCGAAATGGGTGTGCAGAAGAGGAGAAGATCCAGTGGGAAAATGCAGGGGTTAGTTAGATTTTATTCAGGAAACATCAACAGTCAGAGGGCTGAGAGGCTGTCATCATCTACATCGTCATCCGGTCCTCGGGACATCGGGGTTCACGCATCGTCACATCATTTCGGTCATCGGGTTTGCGCATCTTCAAATCATCAGGGTCATCGTGGTCATCGTGGTATGGTGGTTAATAAGAAAGGGGGGGTGGGGGTGTAAATGGGGACACTAACCGGCATGGTCTACACTGTGTCTCGTCTGTTCCGAGTGTGTGCCGAGTATGTTCCTTAGTTTGTCTAAAATCCCAACCGGTGTCTCCCTTTATACGCGTCACACCGGAAGCCGCAAACAGAAATAATCTATATCTCTCTTTTCGCGTTTCTCCTCAATTTAAGTTTAAAGTATGCGATGCAGGTTGCTAGCTTAGATTAAAACTTTAAAGAATATCAGACAAACATCAACAGGACCAGAAACTAGTGCCTTATACATAAATGCGGCTTTTGTTGGCGGCAAGGTTACAAAACTTTGGTAATAGGGTCTGTAAGTGACGTCACAGACAGCGCGCGCTCACCTCTAGAAACAACCGTTCTTGGTACAACGCGTCAGCGGGTCCCTATACTTTACTACGGGCCTCAAAATAGAATCACTGATGTTTGAGATATGAATGCAATGTTAGATTTGAAAACCATATGGAAAAAATGTTTGGGGGTGTACCTTCATACTCGTACAAGTTTTAAATCGCAAGACGCTGGTTTTCTGTGCGGTTCACGCCATTACAAAGAGCCCCCTATGCTTTGTATATGGGGCGGTGAAGCGTCATGTACCCAAAACCGGATTCGCTGGAGGTGAGCGCGCGCTGTCCGTGATGTCACTTACAGACCCTATTATCATAATGACTAAAACGAGGCTGCGCGTAAGAAACAACAATCATGGCCTCCCCGAGAGGTAAACATCACCAAAAACGGTACAAGTTGGTTCGTACCATCCCAAATAAAAAATAGACAAGTTAAAAAGACAACAGAAAGTGACAATATGGCCTCATACAAGGTAGGTAAACAGTTTAGTTGGGGTTGACAGCGTACACAAAGGGATAATTTTACAAAAATACCTGATTTCCCCGGGTACCAAAATGGGAGGCGTCACAATACGGTATGGGTAAACCACGAAACGGAGCGAAACGGAGCATCAATAGGCGAAACGGAGTGATTGGGTGGCCGTATTGGCGGTAATGGTATTGTGACGTTATAAACTACGAACTATTACATGTTATGCAGCAAGGTATATCCATTAGGGAAGGGGAAACCGCAACATTTTGGAGCTGTAACGTTTTTTCACCCACCGGACCGAGCCGCCATATTGTGTGTTGATAAAACGAAATCTGAAGTGGCGCCAATACGGCCACCCAATCACTCCGTTTCGCCTATTGATGCTCCGTTTCGCTCCGTTTCGCGAAACGGAGTCCGTTTCGTGGTTTACCCATACCCTCACAATATATTGCATGACTCATTTAACCACAGTACCAAAAGAGACCACAAAGGCTTCATATGCCGGCAACGAAACAACAAATGCTCTATAGTTTCTAGTTCGCTTCCGCAAAAATCACATCTGTCATTGGGTTTTAACTTACATTTATAAAGAAAAATATTCGTCACAAGTGCTCGATGTTAGGTTAATTACTGGAAGCTTCTCGTACTTTCATTATTGGTACAGTGCAATGGTAAAGTATATATTTGACTCCATTTGCCGCTATCTAGTTACTCATTACATACTTCTGTCTACTTTTCTTCATTCCTTACATGATAATCCAAGAACCCAACCAGTTTTCTATAAACATATTTGCATAGGTGTTTTGAAGTTAAAATAAACGCTGTCCAGCTGCAAGATACATGTGGTAGTTTTGCATTGGCATTTCTACACGCCTCTTTCCATTCGCGGGGTATACAATGAATCAAACTATAAAATTTAGATCTACATGATGTTGCTGTACAAACGTTTCCCAACCGAATAAATTTCCGTTGTCATCAACAAGATCATTAATAAACATCACGCTACATCTAATAGGCTCGTGTTTTCGCTTTCGAAGATTATCGTTTTTCATAAAGTACGAGTTCCAAAGTGGATATTCAAAAACCGTTTGCACCTCATTTAAGCTCGATCTGTATTCATACCATGCCATAAAGACTTCGGCCCAGAAAGGATTTGATACCGTTGTAAACTGTTTTAAAGAAAAGAAATCCAATTCCCAGCACATTCGACGTTCACTACATAGTCTCATAGAAGAGTTCTTGCCATGAATCTTTGTTGGATATTTGGAGATCGTGGACTTCACTAGTCTGCCTTATTTTAGTACGTATGCACTGATTGTTTCCCGGCTGTTCTAGCATAACTTGGTTTTTACATTACATGATTTCATCTACGATAATAATTGCATTAAATTGCCTTAATATTTGCAATTGAGGGCATCCCCCACGTGTATCGACACGTCCACATGTACTATGTTCACTCCCCCATCCCCACATCCCATATAGTAGACCCACCCGTGCGTCCCTGCCATAACTTATAAACAAGCAGAGTAACAGCTCATCCCGAAGGTCAAGGCCACTCATAACTCTCCTGGGAGACCCGAAAGGCGCGACGTGATACATGTTTATTATACCTATTAAAGGAAAACATGTCTTCGTGCAGTTAGTCTGCCTTATTTTATTTCGTATGCACTGATTGCTTACCGGCTGTTCTAGCATAACTTGCTTTTGCTTTGCTGTATCGAAACATATGGGCAATATATTAATTGCATTAAATTGCATTATTATTTGTAATTGAGAGCATCCCCCAAGGGGATCGACACGTCCACATGTAATATGTGAGCGACCTCCCCACCCCCCCCCCCCCATCCCCCTATTGCCCCCGTCCCCTATTTTAGACTCACCCGTGCGTCTCTGTCATAACTTATACACAAGCAGAATAACAGCTCATCACGAAGGTCAAGGCCGCTGATGCCTCTCCGGGGAGACACGAACGCCCGACGTGATAACAACGCGCCACACCCATAGCTCACCACCTCCCCCACAAACTCCACTATGCCTTCTTCCCTTCCCCCTCGGCATCGTCCCCTCCAGGGACCCCACCCAGACTCCCACCCTCATCAACGGACACGTGCCGCTAACAGAGGCAGAAATACGTTTGCATCCCCACCGGAAGTAGGAAGATCACGCTGCCAACCAATGGGACGAGTTCCACGGGACCCGCCCGCCACCGCCATATAGCCCCCCACCCCACTCCCCCCACTCTGCAGGATATTGGTGTGTGCAACTCCCAGCGGGTGGCCCGCACCCCGAGTGTGTATGCACCGCGGTGTAATATAATAATATTATAAATCGTGGCGCTGTACCTGCATGTGTCAGAGGAGTGGGACCAACCTCCAGTGAAATAAATATGTATATGGTTCTCTATAATTCATCGTTCACCCTCTGTCCACCATCCTATCCCTATATATCTGTACCTTTCTCCCTGGTGCCTGGTGTCCCTTCATCTCCATCAACCTCTCTCTATCTGTGGTAATTGTATAATATGGCAATGAGTGTAACTTTTTCACGGTATATAATAACACGGTATAGGCAAACGTAATAATTGCCAAATTTGTTGAAATATAATAGTATGTCTACCAAATACGCGGAGTCATAATACGTATTTTATAGGCAATATTACACAGTGTCTTGAAGCACAGTACCTAACATATAGATACAGTTCACTGATATCGGTTGGTTCGTTCGTTAATCAGAGAACGGTACTTCAATCGACGAAGGTCATATTAATGGGGAATATCTAGGTAGATCCAGAGCAGAGCCGTGCTTCCTAGGGTGGTAGCTTTGTTATCCTGCATGCAAAGAGACATTCGCACAGAGGAGCGCCTGTCCTCCTGCTCGACGGCTGATAGGCATGGGAGAGTTCACCCAGGTAAGCGGAGCACCACGACACCAAGCCATTCTCCACCCCCTCCTCCCCGCCTTCCTCCGTTGCCCCACCCACACAGGCCTCTATTCCCTGACGATGTCCCTGGAACAAAAACATAGTGTCCAAAGGCTTCACAAAGCTTCACCGTAACTGTAAAAAATTAACCTTGACAATTACCGCTATTGCCTCGATGGCGCTATTGAATATGCGGTGACGTCATTTCCGGGCTGTATATATGAACGGATGGGCATCAGTTCCGTAAGCTTAGTCACTAATGAGTTCTTCCAGTACAATCGCACGCTCGCACAATTACATACTCGCACAATCGCACGCTTGGACGATGAATAGATCCCAGGCACAGGGAGCAGCAGACCGCCGCGAGACATCGCCCATTTGTTCAAGACGGGTCGAAGGCAGCGGAAAATGGCTTACAGACCCCCCCCCCCCCCCGCCCTCCCTGTACCTATGATACGACGTGTAGTGATGGGTTCACACTCAGCATGTTGCGGTGTGTTATTAATGATACACCTCCACATTGGCAACACGTGCGTTCATTCAGCACGTGTTGATTTGGCAAAATACACGATTGGCGCGTACAGGGTGTGTAAGTGACATCACGTGAGCGCCTGCTGTCTGTGACGTCACTTACAGACCCTATTGCTGGGAAAGGCACCAACGTTAGTTAAAGTTAAAGTATCAAATGTCCCAAAGGCATCTTAAATAGGTTTCTCATAACAGCCAAATAAAGTAGCCGAAAGAAACATATTTAGTATCATATCACCCTGTACCATTAAACACTGAAATTGCACCGTTTTATTGAGAATCAGTGTCAACGTGTTTTTTTCATATATAAGCTATTTTGCTTCCTTCACTTACTTGAAACCCTATTGCATCCTTAAATATATATATTACCCTTCTGGCAAGCCCTTTATATATATATTAATAGCCCATTTTGGCCGCCAATTTCACATTTATCGCACTCACAAGGTCGCCATCCACCTACATATGCAGCAAATATTTGGAACATACATATATCAAATTGAAACCCGCTGGGCCGAATGAAATGAAATACTAACAATTTGATTCCTATCAGCCGAGTTTGCATTTTTAAACCTCTCCAACTCACAAGCAGCACTGCGATATTTTGATATATTTGGAACATTGGTCTCGTTGGTCGAACAAAAGGGTGTAGTCGTCAACACCAATGGAAAGACCTCCCTCCCTCCGGCGCTTAGAGTTCCTGTGGCACATCCTAACACAACCTAATGCAGGCCGTAACAGTCAAATGCGGCACTACACAGCAACTCACAACCTATGAGAACCTAGAATTGCCTAGCAAACCATATAGGACATTCACATACCACAGTAAAACAAAACATGACAAGACGTAACAGGGCCGAGCACGCAGCCTAAAGCAGCCTGACAGTTAGAGCTAGTCTAACAAGGCACACACAACAGTTGCATCTGATCCCGTTTTAAGCTGCCGCAGTAACTTGTCGCCGCCAAGCACAGTCTGAGATAATAGCTGTAAGATAAAGGCTGTAAGATAATAGCTGTAAGATAAAGGCTGTAATAAGATAATAGCTGTAAGATAATAGCTGTAAGATAAAGGCTGTAAGATAAAGGCTGTAAGATAAAGGCTCTAAGATAAAGGCTCTAAGATAATAGCTGTAAGATAAATGCTGTAAGATAAAGGCTGTAAGATAAAGGCTGTAAGATAAAGGCTGTAAGATAAATTTAAGGCTGTAAGATAATAGCTGTAAGATAATAGCTGTAAGATAAAGGCTGTAAGATAAAGGCTGTAAGATAAAGGCTGTAAGATAATAGCTGTAAGATAAAGGTTGTAAGATAAAGGCTGTAAGATCAAGGCTGTAAGATAAAGGCTGTAAGATAAAGGCTGTAAGATAAAGGCTGTAAGATAAAGGCTGTAAGATAATAGATTGATTGATTGATTTCATTTATTTCCTCTATTTGCTGAAGACTTGCATGAAATCCAAATACAAGTAACACAACTCCCATAACACCAAACGTAAAAAAGGAAATAAATAACAACAAAAGAACGGTTTAGCGAGTACATATTTACTAGGTGCCTATCCACTAGGTATAGCGGGTCGGGTCAGTAGTACATCAGGCTGCGTTCATATGCGAGGACTTGCCACGCACTCGCACAAACGCTAAAAAAACAGCGCGCTCATTGGCTGATAACGTCATGTTTAGACGTTTGCCTAGTGTTAAAGCTGTTCGTTCCTTTTCTTCAGAGTTGTGAACGCATGCACTTAATTGAACACTGCAGAGGTTTGTCAAAGGGGTTCAAAAAGATTCTCTAGCTGGTAAATACTTACAACATGAGTGAAGGTCGTGGGCCAGGCCATTTTAGTAGACCTAACTCCACTGGTAATGTGGGATAGTTTGCGTTCCACCAGTCCCTTATGTTTGCATTAACAATGCGCTTCCACTCCAGTTTTGAAGGGAAGGAACCGTCAGCATAGAACTGATTAAAATAACGCTCTATGGGTTGTGGTTAGAAATTGACGCAGACGCTCTACGAAAACAGCCTTAGCTAGTTTAGCATCATTAAGGCGACAATTAAAGGCTCCCCCAAAAATATAGTTTTTTACGATCGATCTGGCACAGTAGGTGTTTTTCATTCAGCATAGATAAGCTTATCGTCATTAAAGTTCTCCGAATTTTCATAGCTACCTCCTCAGCTCTCCCTAGTGTCTGTTGCTGAGCGTTCAGTTTATACCAACATGATTATATTCAGTCACTTCCTCGATTATTTCACCATACAGAATAATCTTTGTCTTTGACATTTTTTCTTTCTTACGTTTTCGCGCCTCACCAAAAAACATCAACTTGATTTAACAAGGTTATACCTAAATCTCCATTGGCGAATACAATTTTCACATATGCCCCCAAGACCCTGCTTGCCCTTCGCCGTGAGGGCGCAGAGAGCTATGTCGTCGGCTTGTAGGGTACCACAGGATGGCACTGAAGCCGTCCTGGCCCCTAGAGGCACGTACTTAATGTAACTGCCAAGTCGTGAATAAAGAGCATATAATACCATGGACCTATAATCGATCCTTGTCGGACGTATTTACATATGGGAATATCCTTAGAGACAACACCGTTACAAACCACATTTGATACCATGTTTTCACATGACGCGTATAACAAACGGCTGAATTTTCCACGCACACCAAATTCGTGCAACTTACCAAGCAACCCACAATGCCACACCGTGTCAAAAGCGCTAGATGAATCGAGTAGTCCAGAAACCTCTTTTCATCTCCACTGGGACATATTCATACGCATAAATAGTATTGAACAACTTTGTCAGGCAAATTACGAGGTTCGGCCCTCCAGACGTCAGATGGTCGTTGGTCAAACTATCATGGCCGCCTTTTTTCCCCAGCTTCAGTTTCTTAAGTTCGCCTTCTATATCGGAAGGCGTAAACTCATGACATATCTCATCCGTCTCGTCAGTTGTTAAAAGTTTCAAATGACGTACTCAAATGAGTTTTGGACATACGCGTTTGTTATTTCGTCGAATTGACTATCATCGTTTACTGACGTGCTGGTGTTGTCTGCTTCATACAAATTAGTGAAATAATCAAACCAGACAGTGGCCTGTTCTTCGTAGCCGCGATAGGCTACACCATCTACTATGAGGGGGCGATTAACCAAACCTTTCTTTTTGCGACACTTGTTCAACATGGACCAAAACTTCTTTTGATAACAGCTGTAAGATAATAGCTGTTACATAATAACTCTAAGATAATGGCTGTTGGATAATAGCTGTAAGATAATAGCTGTAAGATAATAGCTGTAAGATAATAGCTGTAAGATAATAGCTGTAAGATAATAGCCGTTACATAATAACTGTAAGATAATAGCTGTAAGACAATAGCTGTAAGATAAAGGCTGTAAGATAAAGGCTGTAAGATAATAGCTGTAATATAATAGTGTGGGGTAATAATGTAGCAGTACAGTGATTGTGGACTGCAGGACTTGCGTCGGGCGCGGTGCAGTGGGCGTGCCGTGGGCACCGCTACCTGACCTCACCATTACGGTTGTCTTGACGGTCACGTGGGCTTGAGTGACGATGCTTCACACGACGACTGCCGGGTGACGTCAGCGAGGATTGTCGCAGAGATAATGGAGTGTCACGGCGAGGTGGCGCTTCGGTCAGGGGCGCCCCTGACAGCAGCGCCACAGCCAGGGGCGCCCCTGTCAGGACACGCTGTGACTGGATTGCCAGTATTTATTACGAAATAGTTGTCAGACGCTTTTAAGACGTCAGTGCGAGGATCTATGTTGACATCACTGTGGGAACGTACTATATACCCCCTTTTCAAATTCCGAGACCCCCCCCCCCCCCTCCGGCCCAGCCTGGTCTTTTCGAACGGAGATTTGCACGCACAAAAAAACAATTCACATAACTGCGGAGTGGGAAGAGCAAATGGGGCTACGGAACTTTTGTGGCGTCACTGCCATGGATCTAGTGTCAGGTTAAATCAAAACCAGCTGATATCATATTAAAATTGATTCAAAGTGAAGGTAATGGCAGAGGCCTGACGAACCATGAAGGGGTGATGTGGAGTTACTTGGCAATGATCAGAGGCAGCAGGTACACACTTTGCTATATAGAATCGCTATCCAAATCTCATTAATCTCCTTCCCATATTTTTGTGCACACGGCCTCCCCAGTGTTGCTTTTCCCTAAGCCCCCCTCCCCCCCCCCCCCCCACGCAGGAGTTTGTGTTAATCGGGAGTAGGAAATTGACAACCATATTATGGTAGGTAATTTGTGAGAACTACTTATCTCTGCAACAGACCAGATAGAGACATGCTGCTTTGTTTGTCGAACTTGTTTGTGGGACATAACGCACGTGGAAGACCTTTTATTCGCCACATTATTGGATAAAAGAAACAGTGATGTCAATGAATGACTGACAGTCTGGAACAATGTATTAAGCCCAGAGGCGTCTTACTTGCCCAGCGGGGCGGAGGGGTGGGAGCAGAAGATGGCAGATGAGGTGGGTGGATATATTTAAAAAAACGTGTTGAGCTCCTCCGACCCTCCCCCAGACATGAAAAAGACATGAAATAACACCATCTGACTGTGTAAGCGTTGCACTTAGTGCGTTATATCGTCCAATGAAAACCTTAGTAAAGTCTCGTTTGCTGATGCTCGATGGGCCCTATATCTCACAGTGTCCTGGGGGCGTATTCATACACTCCACTTAGGCTACGCCACTAGACTTAGAAGATTTGTCGAGTGATTATATTGGGTTTAAAATACAGTCACCTAGTCACCCAAGAAGTGGATTTGCTGAATTAAAGAAGTGCTAAAATTATATGAAGAGGATTTCTTAATCATGAGCACCAGCATCACGAGCTTGTGAGTCTAAGACCAAAATGCACTTTTCGTGCGTAACTTACGAGGGGATTATGAATACGGTCCCAGGACCCCAAAGGGCAGTCATGACTTTGTATGCTGGTTAGACCAGCTGCAAACGTGACAAGCGCAGCTTATGAATCTCCTTGTGAAATAAGCGAACTTAATATGGATAACACCAGTTTTATCAGGAGAGTGAAGATTATTTTGTTGAAGGATTCTTTTGAAACGTCATAACATGGAGAACTATCATGAAGTTATGAAAGGGTCTTCGTCAAAAGCTATCAATCATATTTTATTTAGCAGCAACCGAAAATTAATCTCACCAGATCGCACTGACCTTTGGTTGTCTTTTCACCAAGTTGTCATATTGGTGTTTGGTTGAGTAATTAGTTACCTGGTTGAATGACAGGATCATGATTTAAAAAACATTCGGGGATTTGGCATCAATGGGAAGGATATCATCCCTTCGGGGAAGTTCTCTTATGGGGTGGGGTAACCATTTTCCCCACCCCATTATTCATTAATCATTGGCGTTATTTTGCCTTCGGGGTCATTAGGTTCTGTTCAGGGTCATGAAGTCTCTTCGCCAGCTTACTTTCTCGAACACATGACATTCCTGAAGATAAATGACTTACATAGTCATAACACAAGACAAAACCACACATTTCATATCCCGACTACCAAACACAAATTCTGTCAACTTACCTTAAGACATAGTCTCATCCATCACCTAAACAGCACCCCTCCGCATATCATTAGCAAAGCAACCACACATTCGCTGAAAAGTTATGCGTCTCACATTAAGAACCATTTATTAATCGGTTATAAAGAATGTTGTGAAGCCTCAAATTGTTATGTCTGCCACGCACGCACGTAATAGGTATTTAGCTTTCTTAAACTTTTACTTTGTATCGTCTGTGTCTGTGTTGTAGAAATTCGAAATGCCATATTTGTTGTTGTAAATAAATTATATAGTGCATATGAACTCAGAAACAATATGTTAGAATCAGTGTCGTTTTTAGCGTAACGTAACTAGCTTGTGTAACTGGCGTTTTTTTGTTTTTTTTTTGAGGTGGCTCACATGCTAGCGACTGCCTAGCGGTCTTAATGTGAGTCTCCTCGGTCAGGCAACCCTATCTAATTTGTGTGTGTGTTTTTCTTTTTCTGTTTGTTTTGTTATGTATGCTTGACCCAATAAAACGATTCGGATTCGGATCATCATTTTCTCTCCGTGTCTGGATCATCATTTCTCTTCGGGGTCATTTGTTTCTCTGTTGGATCTTGTCTTTTGGGCCTTTATTTTCAATTGAGGTCATTCTCTTCGGGTCAATATTCGCCTCTTCGTGGTCATCATCTGATCTTCGGGGTCATTATTTTCTCTTTGTGATAATCAATTTTTCTGTTATTTTTCTGCACACATTATGAAGTATTTCGCACAGTGACATGCGAGTCCTTAAACTATCAAGATGGCTAGCCTGGCAGAGATAACACACCTGACAAAACCGAAGGCGCCCAACCATCAGACCACTGGGGTGGCCCTGCCCAACCATCAGACCACTGGGGTGGCCCTGCCCAACCATCAGACCACTGGGGTGGCCCTGCCCAACCATCAGACCACTGGGGTGGCCCTGCCCAACCATCAGACCACTGGGGTAGCCCTGCCCAACCATCAGACCACTGGGGTGGCCCTGCCCAACCATCAGACCACTGGGGTGGCTCTGCCCAACCATCAGACCACTGGGGTGGCCCTGCCCAACCATCAGACCACTGGGATGGCCCTGCCCAACCATCAGACCACTGGGGTGGCCCTGCCCAACCATCAGACCACTGGGGTGGCCCTGCCCAACCATCAGACCACTGGGGTAGCCCTGCCCAACCATCAGACCACTGGGGTGGCCCTGCCCAACCATCAGACCACTGGGGTGGCCCTGCCCAACCATCAGACCACTGGGGTGGCCCTGCCCAACCATCAGACCACTGGGGTGGCCCTGCCCAACCATCAGACCACTGGGGTGGCCCTGCCCAACCATCAGACCACTGAGGTGGCCCTGCCCAACCATCAGACCACTGGGGTGGCCCTGCCCAACCATCAGACCACTGGGGTGGCCCTGCCCAACCATCAGACCACTGGGGTGGCCCTGCCCAACCATCAGACCACTGGGGTGGCCCTGCCCAACCATCAGACCACTGGGGTGGCCCTGCCCAACCATCAGACCACTGGGGTGGCCCTGCCCAACCATCAGACCACTGGGGTGGCCTTGCCCAACCATCAGACCACTGGGGTGGCCCTGCCCAACCATCAGACCACTGGGGTGGCCCTGCCCAACCATCAGACCACTGGGGTGGCCCTGTTCATTTATCAGACCCCCTCTGCGTCATATTCACGGGACTAACACTGGGACCATTACGCGAAGTGTTGTCAGTCTGAGTGAAACTATCCATCGGGTACGGCAATGTTTTACCTTCCCCGATCACCAGCGCAGTCACAATGTATCCTCGCAGACACCTTGGCCGTCAGCTCCTCGCGTGCAGTAACCTAATTATGCCCGGTCTGGCCTTTTAATCTTCCACCGGTGAGTAAGCTCCGGGATGAACGGCACAGGGACATATGGCGTGGCCGGTTTTACTCCCCAGCAGCATGCTCATCACATTAAGCCTCATCAAACAGCTCCTAAAATACAACTTTACAGATTCTCAGACAAACGCTGAGAGATCGGCGCTTCCGACCTAAATGGCCTTGTGTTGTGTGATCGCAGTTCGTGGGCTTACCGGGTTGCTGTATGGAGTTGTACCGGGTGGATGTACCGGCGTTGTACCGGTTTTCGGTACCGGGTTGTACACGATTGCAGTCCCGCTTTGTTCCGGGTTGCAGTGCGGCGTTGAACCGCGGTGTACCGGGTTGTACCTGATTGCTGTACTGCGGTGTACCGGGTTGTACCTGGTTGCTGTACCGCGGTGTACCGTGTTGTACCTGATTGCTGTACCGCGGTGTACCGGATTGTACCTGATTGCTGTACCGCAGTGTGCCGGGTTGTACCTGATTGCTGTACCGCAGTGTGCCGGGTTGTACCTGGTTGCTGTACCGCGGTGTACCGGGTTGTACCTATATTTTTCTGCCACATTTTACCCGGGTTGGTTGATCGCTTTGCTGTACCGAGGTGTACCTGGTGCTGTACAGCGGTGTACCGTGTTGTATCTGATTACTGTACTGCAGTGTGCCGGGTTGTACCTGGTTGCTGTACCGCGGTGTACCGTGTTGCATCTGATTGCCGTACTGCAGTGTACCGTGTTGTACCTGGTTGCTGTACCGCGGTGTACCGGATTGTACCTGATTGCTGTACCGCGGTGTATCGTGTTGTATCTGATTGCTGTACTGCAGTGTACCGTGTTGTACCTGGTTGCTGTACCGCGGTGTACCGGATTGTACCTGATTGCTGTACCGCAGTGTGCCGGGTTGTACCTGATTGCTGTACCGCAGTGTGCCGGGTTGTACCTGATTGCTGTACCGCAGTGTGCCGGGTTGTACCTGATTGCTGTACCGCAGTGTGCCGGGTTGTACCTGATTGCTGTACCGCAGTGTGCCGGGTTGTACCTGGTTGCTGTACCGCAGTGTGCCGGGTTGTACCTGGTTGCTGTACCGCAGTGCGCCGGGTTGTACCTGGTTGCTGTACCGCGGTGTACCGTGTTGTATCTGATGGCTGTGCAGCGGTGTACCGGGTTGTATCTGATTGCTGTACAGCGGTGTACCGGGTTGTACCTGGTTGCTGTACAGCGGTGTACCGTGTTGTATCTGATTGCTGTACAGCGGTGTACCGTGTTGTATCTGGTTGCTGTACCGCGGTGTACCGGGTTGTATCTGGTTGCTGTACCGCGGTGTACCGGGTTGTACCTGGTTGCTGTACCGCGGTGTACCGGATTGTACCTGATTGCTGTACTGCAGTGTACCGTGTTGTACCTGGTTGCTGTACCGCGGTGTACCGTGTTTTGGAGCGTGTTCTCTTGTCTGACATGTGCGTCACTGGTAGTCCCTTACTTGCCCGCGAACACTGAGACTGATACCGACCCGTAATTGGTGCCAATAGTGTGTGGATGGGCGGACGCCGCTACTGCTGCCACCGCTGCCGCTTCCACCGCTGGTCGCTGAGTCCCCGCCCCATTTAAGAATGACTGCCCATTACGGGTGATGAATAAATGTAGAGAAGGCGACGGGGGTCGTCCGTCCAACCCTGCCAATCTAGTACTCACAAGGAATAAAAGGGTGACCCCCCCCCCTTCTCCTACTCCCGATACAGCCATCCCCACCACCATTGCCCGCCCAACAGTAGACTTACGGCTAAGGTTATTTCCAGCCTAATGGGAGGCGTAATGCTACAGTGTGTCCCATGTCGGTGTGCCCCATGCGTTCTCATTTTTACCGACGGGCGCCGGTTTCATTCCCATTTCATTCCCGCTGAGTCCCGCAAATCAGGAACAATTGGCAAAACTTCGGGTGTGTCTCTTTGTAATCAGGGATTTGCAATTCTAACAGTGCATGATTGTACAAATGAATGGTCAGCCGGTACATACACGAGACGCGAGATCCGAAACGCTCGATTATAATAGTGGTTCAACAGGACGCCAGATAGCGACACTTTTACTGAACCAGCCACCTTGGGTGAGTTCGGTAATGCGAGCGGAGAAGTCGGACTCCGGAGGACATAGCCATAGGTGTCATTAATCATGTTCGATGTGAACCAGAAAACAGCGCGGCCCAACACTTTAAAAGCCGTATTAGGTTTGATTTACTATGTTGACTTTATCGTTGCATGTGTATTGATGGAACCGTTTTAATTACACATACTAGGTAGTATAGTACTTAGATATGCACAAATACCCTAACACATGGACACGGCGTATCTCACACACGGGCCTATGTAATATTGATAATGGGAGTAGTCTACATCTTATCGCTGATTATCATTCAATTTTTGAGGTAAACAAATCTTATTTGACGCACATTTTGGCGCCTTTTGCCTTTGAACCGCTTATAGATTTTTTTCACCGGAAGATGATGGCCGGGGTTTGATGGGGGGGAAGGGGCGTTGATTTGCCCTTATACGCAATCGGATTATATCTGGGCGTCCCAGGATTCTTGGTAAGATTAACACAGTAGCACTATGGCTTCAATCGGCATTCGGCTTTAATCGGACCTCGGCTTCATCCGACCAATGACCCACGACACAACCACATAGACATACAAACGTACCCTGAACGAGGAGAGAAGGAGGCGCCGGACAGGAGATGGATGAGAGGGACACGTGATTATCCTTGTAAATGATATCCTGAGAATACCCTCTGGGCGATTACCGACCGCCATACTACGCTGGAAGTTCCCCCCCGCGGAGGGAGGGGGTAGGGGTGGGGGTGGGGGGTGAAGGGTGTTTTTCAAGGGGTGACGTCAGTATTATGATAACAGATTATCAAGGTAGACACTGGTTTATCACCTTACCCTAGCCGACCGGGAGTCTAGCTAAAGTCAGAATGAACGAGCTTTGCGCCCTTCCGGCTTAACGCTAATTTGCAAAATATTTACAATGGCTAGGTGCAGTCGGCGATAGCAATCGCGATGGGATTTCTTTAACGGTTTTAGCTAAGCCGCTGAGCTCCTCCACCCAGCTCGCTAAGCCTCGGGCGCACTCCAGTTCCCATGACGTCATAATGTGACATTACAAAGCTCAATACACCCGGCATTCCACCCCATCCACCCTGCTTCACAAAGACTGGTAGAGAAAGACGTTAATGAACAACATCACAACGGGCATTCAGCACTTGCGTGACGTCATCGTTTGCGCTATGATACAAATTGGGACGACTTGGAAATTGGTGATTATTCGGGTATTGCGGTTTTTTGTTCGTTGTAGTTTTGCAAAATGAGATCCGCTCCAATAGATGTGTTGCATTGATTGCAAGTTGTACCATTAATTCTAGTTATACCATTGAAGCTAGTTGTGACTAGGTGACATGCAATTATTGCCTGCAAGGCCCTACCGTAAACATATATAATAAAGGTGTGTGATGAGCTGGATTTGTGGGCTGATATCCCAATGCAGACTCAATACAAGGCATTAGATACTCGCTTCCGAGGCGTCCCAGGGGCGTTTCATGAGTTCCAAAGACACGGCAAAATCATATTTTATTCACCGTGTTTGACCGAGGTGCTGAGCATGCAGGGGAATAGCACATGAAATTTCACCTGTGGGAAAAAATTCAGAAAGTGGAGAGCACATCAACTATGGAGTGCAATTGGCACTAAAACTAGTCTACAAGCTACAAAGTGGCAGAGGGGTCCAGATCCCTAGGACACCCCCACCTCCCTTGGATCCGCCGTCGACCAATTTGCGCTTGAATAAACAGATGTATCATTGAAACTATTACGACTATATATGCCCACCCACGAAACTATTAAGACTAATAAATAAATATAGATAATTGCTTAATGTCAACACTAGAGAAGATAGTATAGTATAGTATAGTAAGTAAAGCATGCAATTAGTCAGGTATTTAGCTTGCAATTACTCTATTATTAATTTTTTTCTATTCGCTCTCCTTTCCTCTTTTGTCGTCGTGATTTCATACCGCTGCTTAGCTGATCATTTTCTATAGTCTGTTTTATTTGTGTGTGATCTGCAGCAAATCATCGCTGCTTTTGCTGTTGTTAATCTATGCAACATTAATGTTGCTGGATGTTGTAAATCTTTGTTGATGAACTTGTACACTATGTGCGTAATTGAACAATAAACGATTTCCAGTTTTAATGTTGCTGATGCAACAGAAGAGAAGTAAGGACGTGCTCCGTGAACTGATGGGTCGATCACTGTGAAGTAAGGTCGTGCTCCGTGAACTGATGGGTGGATCACTGTGAAGTAAGGACGTGCTCCGTGAACTGATGGGTATATCACTGTGAAGTAAGGACGTACTCCGTGAACTGATGCGTGGATCACTGTGAAGTAAGGACGTACTCCGTGAACTGATGGGTGGATCACTGTGAAATAATCTCTAACATAGTATTCCTTGAATATCTTATTGATTTTCATAACTTCCAGTTCATACGGTTATTTTTGTCGATGAAAAACAATGATGACTTCATGAGGTTTACGATCAAACACAAATTAAGCAACTACTGCCCAAACAAATCCACTAAAAACAACGTTCAATTTAATTGGTACGGATATTAGGGTGTCACCAGAGAACAATTGTGTGGCAAACCCTGAAAAGCTGTATCGTTGATAATGTTGTCTAATTCTTGACGACTAAGCAGGGCTTTTAGCATAACGGTGAGTGTAGACAAAAAAATCTTGACGGGCAGCAATAAGCATGAAGTAAGGGACCAATAACGAGCGTCATACACATTTAAACCACGTTATTATCGCACGAATACCCGGATGAACCATTAGCGCAGAGGCTGTACACCCATGTACTCGTCGCCGTGGGAACAATACCCACAGTAGCTTTGTCATTAGAGTATTGCACTGCGCTAAGGGGGCGACACCACGCGGCGTCCCCACCAACCAAGGCACGTTCTTTCCTCTGTTGGCCAGGTTCGGGGTGGCGTCCAGGGATTTGGTGTATTTTTTTAACGCCATCAACATCAATATGAGACCAATAAGGCATGAGGAGCTGCACGCTGCCACTGTGTTATGAGCGGTTGGCATTAGTGTCGGTCGGAACCCCCTATTGTGTCATTCCGCCTCGCCTGGCGTCGCCTCCGTTGTAGATCCGCACTTTAAGTCCATCAGCGACGCGTGGGCCTCAGCCTTAATACGCAAAACTTCGGGCGAGATATGGGCAATGTTTTATTAGGCACATGCCGTCGGGATGTCACTCAGGGCGGTCTCATTGGAATACAGCTAGGGGAAAGGGGAGGAGGGGAGCGGGGGGTGGGGCAGGCCAGCGGCCATCTATCGATATTGTCTACGCCTTCTACACATATGGTCTTCAATTTATGAGTTCAGCGAAAATCGACCAAGAACTGAAAAGAAAGACGCTAGCGGACCGGTTATCTGGTTATTATTCATGGAAAGTTGAGTTGGAATTGGGGTTTTCATTCAATTTTCTGAAAGGCATGGCCTCTTCACGGCAAGCTAGGGCTATATAACATTTGGTAACCCTGTCTATGCGAAGCTTACAGTCTATTATTGGTCTTATCTAAGGGTAGGTTTGTCTGTTCGTAGCTAGTCCATGACTAACTTTGGCTATTGGTAACCTTAGCCTAGGGCTAACTTTGGATATCGGTAGCCACTCTGTACCGCGGTTATAGTAAGAGGAAAGGTCAGACGTCGCAATCATTTTTCCTATTGGCAGCCATGTTTTTAACTCAGCTGCAGACGAGTAATTGCGCATAACATATGTGTTTACAACCAAGATATGCATAGTACTGTTTGTCCACTGTGATCATGGCGAAAATCAGGCTTTGCTCGACCGGTGTAGGGAATGTATGCTTATATATCGGCTACCGCAAATACGTCTCACCCTATCCCCTCTACCTCCTCTCTCATATCCCACCCTCTCTTATCCAGCTCACTCTCCCTTCTCACCTCATCAACTGCCAGCCTCTCTTCCCTCTCACCAAGTTCCATCCCTTTCCACCGTCACTCGTCTCTCAGTCTACCCCCCGCCCCCCCACCCCTCACCTCCTCCACCCATCGCCAAATATGTGTCCTCCCCTGATGTCCTACCCTGGTCGTCGCCCTCTGAAATGTCCGATTTTCGATCCGGGGTCACGTGATGTCACAAAACATTACGTCCGGTTGACTGGCCGTGGGCACCATATACCTCAACGTCACTTCCGGTTTAGACGGCCCGTCGGCTGAACGTCAAATGACGACTGGCAGAGGCCTGCAGTGAATCAAAGTGTAATCGGGTGAAGTTAAACTGCCATGAATAATAACAACCTTCACTCAGCTGACCTATTGGCTATCGAGCGTTGCGGGCTGTATAATTTGTGAATTTTATATGGTGGGGACATATTTTGTAGATTCATGTCGATGTTAAAACTCAATCGTCAGTTCTACCTCGGGTAGCATTAACCTAACTGCGGTCACCATCCACACAGATAAATTTTATTTACTGACAGAAAAAAAGGACCACAGGCCACATAATGTTCAACTCCACCTCATCTACTATATATGTGATAAAAATACCCAGCTTCAGCAGAAGATGGTATGAATGAAGTTTTTGGAAGATGCCATTAAGGACGTAATACCTGGAGCTTTGATTCTGATCCCTTCCCCCACTATCCAGGTATTACAACTGTCACTGTAGAGTACTAAACGAGAAGATATTGCGTGTTGACGCCTTTTCGTAGAAACGAGCCGGACAAAACTATTAGTTCACACGTCACTAATGCACACACACACGGCGTAGTAGTACGGGGCCTTAGAAATTGCCCAAATCTACGTCACTCGATCCACCGTAAACCCCGACATGACTGAAAATGCGCAATTAACAGCTAGCGCCGATAGGTCACTTATCTTGGCGGTGCTCCGACACTTTGTAACTGCGTGTAAACAGGAAACATGAGGCCTTCTGGCCGTAAATAGTAAGTAAGCGCCAGTCTTCTTTTCGTTGATTTCTGTGGAGATAATTTGCTGCGACAAGGGAAGTGATTATTGGTACCGTACACACATTTATGTGTAATACCACACAGGAAAACGCCGTTACCCCTCCCCGCCCCCCCCCCGTCCCCCCACCCTCTCCCCGCCCCAGACACACACACCCAGCCCTCCTCCTATCCTCCTACACGATCCGCGGCTGTTACTCTGATGTTGATTACGCCCCCGCCCACCGACACCGACCACCTCTCTTCCTATATATCAGTTGACGGGGGACCCGGGTGGACCGTCACTACATACGTGATATCAGAACAAAAAAACCCAATGAGCTTCGGTGTCTTGTTGCAACAATAAGTAGAATTAGAACGGTACATGGGGGGAATAAAATATATAGCATCTCGTTCCTTATATTGCCGTGTTGTTCATTTCTTGAGCCAATGTATTTTTTATCCAATGACGTCGCGACGCAGTTTATAATTGGCATATTGCAGGAACCGCGATAATGCAGTCCGCCCACATTCACGTGGACGACAAGCGGTTTCATGTGTCAACCAATTTTTATGCATCACGTTAGGAAAGTAGATATATGCACGTAATTGCTTTCAAATATTAGTCCACTGATTGTTTGCAAATGTTTTTGTAGCTAGCCTAGCATAATTCAATTCATGTTTAAAGTATGATGCCCGTGTTTGTCAGGCAATATGTCGTGTAATGCGTCTCATCCTCATTTGATTCCAAATCTGGCTTGTAATTTTGATAAAACATACTCGTTGTTCTTTTGCATAGCACACTTCGGCAGATTATTACCATGAAGCAGCCAAATGTTTCATAGTACACTGACCCCGAATTATGTAGGTGTACATAATAATCACGTTCAACGAATGATGTATTGCCAAAATCATCATGAATAGTAGACATGTCAATCGGGTTCATGTCCTTAAGTTGTCAATGCAATATTTTCGTTTTATGTACATTTGCTTCGGGAGGGGATGTCGATCGAGGGATAGCACGGAAGGGGATGTGTTGAGAGGGGAGAGAGAATGGGAGGGGATATATGGTGAGATGATCCACGAGAGAGAATGAGAGGGAATATATGGTGAGAGGGGAGAGAGAATGGGAGGGGATATGGTGAGAGGGGAGAGAGATGGGAGGGGATATGCTGAGAGGGGAGAGAACATGGAAGAGGATATATGATGAGACGAGAGAGAGAATGTGAGAGGATATGGTGAGGAGAGAGAATGGGAGGGGATATGGTGAGGGGGGAGAGAGAATGTGAGGGGATATGGTGAGAGGGGAGAGAGATGGGAGGGGATATGGTGAGAGGGGAGAGAGATGGGAGGGGATATGGTGAGAGGGGAGAGAGAATGTGAGGGGATATGGTGAGAGGGGAGAGAGATGGGAGGGGATATGGTGAGAGGGGAGAGAGAATGTGAGGGGATATGGTGAGAGGGGAGAGAGAATGGGAGGAGATATGGTGAGAGCGGAGAGAGAATGTGAGGGGATATGGTGAGAGGGGAGAGAGATGGGAGGGGATATGGTGAGAGGGGAGAGAGAATGTGAGGGGATATGGTGAGAGGGGAGAGAGATGGGAGGGGATATGGTGAGAGGGGAGAGAGAATGTGAGGGGATATGGTGAGAGGGGAGAGAGATGGGAGGGGATATGGTGAGAGGGGAGAGAGAATGTGAGGGGATATGGTGAGAGGGGAGAGAGATGGGAGGGGATATGGTGAGAGCGGAGAGAGAATGGGAGGAGATATGGTGAGAGCGGAGAGAGAATGGGAGCGGATACGGTGAGAGGGGAGGGAGAATGGGAGGGGATATGGTGACAGGGGAGTGAGATGGGAGGGGATATGGTGAGAGGGGAGAGAGAATGGGAGCGGATACGGTGAGAGGGGAGGGAGAATGGGAGGGGATATGGTGACAGGGGAGTGAGATGGGAGGGGATATGGTGAGGAGAGAGAGATGGGAGGGGATATGGTGAGAGGGCAGAGAGAATGGGAGGGGATATGGTGAGAGGGGAGAGAGAATGGGAGGGGATATGGTGAGAGCGGATAGAGAATGGAAGAGGACATTGTGAGAGGGGAGAGAGATGGGAGGGGATATGCTAAGAGGGGAGAGAACATGGAAGAGGATATATGATGAGACGAGAGAGAGAAAGTGAGGGCATATGGTGAGGAGAGAGAATGGGAGGGGATAAGGTGAGAGGGGAGAGAGAATGGGAGGGGATATGGTTAGGAGAGAGAATGGGAGGAGATATGGTGAAAGGAGAGAGAGATGGGAGGGGATAAGGTGAGGAGAGAGAATGAGAGGAGATATGGTGAAAGGAGAGAGAGAAGAGAGGGGTTAAGGTGAGAGGGGAGAGAGAATGGAAGAGAACATGGTGAGAGAGGAGAGAGATGGGAGGATATATGCTGAGGGGGGAGAGAACATGGAAGAGGATATATGATGAGACGAGAGAGAGAAAGTGAGGGCATATGGTGAGGAGAGAGAATGGGAGGGGATAAGGTGAGAGGGGAGAGAGAATGGGAGGGGATATGGTTAGGAGAGAGAATGGGAGGAGATATGGTGAAAGGAGAGAGAGATGGGAGGGGATAAGGTGAGGAGAGAGAATGGGAGGAGATATGGTGAAAGGAGAGAGAGAAGAGAGGGGTTAAGGTGAGAGGGGAGAGAGAATGGAAGAGAACATGGTGAGAGGGGAGAGAGATGGGAGGATATATGCTGAGGGGGGAGAGAACATGGAAGAGGATATATGATGAGACGAGAGAGAGAAAGTGAGGGCATATGGTGAGGAGAGAGAATGGGAGGGGATAAGGTGAGAGGGGAGAGAGAATGGGAGGGGATATGGTTAGGAGAGAGAATGGGAGGAGATATGGTGAAAGGAGAGAGAGATGGGAGGGGATAAGGTGAGGAGAGAGAATGGGAGGAGATATGGTGAAAGGAGAGAGAGAAGAGAGGGGTTAAGGTGAGAGGGGAGAGAGAATGGAAGGGGATATGGTGAGAGGGGAGAGAGAAAGGGAGGGGATACGGTGAGGAGGGAGAATGGGAGGAGATATGGTGAAAGGAGAGAGGGATGAGAGGGGATAAGGTGAGAGTGGAGTGAGTAGGAGGGGATATGGTGAGAGGGGATATGGTGAGAGGGGAGAGAGATGGGAAGGGATATGGTGAGAGGGGAGAGAGTGGGAGGGGATATGGTGAGAGGGGAAAGAGAATGGGAGCCGATACGGTGAGAGGGGAGGGAGAATGGGAGGGGATATGGTGAGAGGGGAGAGAGTGGGAAGGGATATGGTGAGAGCGGAGAGAGAATAGGAGGGGATATGGTGAGAGGGGAGAGAAAATGTGAGAGGACATGGTGAGAGGGGAGAGAGAGTGGGAGAGGATATGGTGAGGAGCGAGAATGGCAGGGGATATGGTGAGAGGGGAGAGAGAGTGGTAGGGGATATGGTGCCAGGGGAGAGAGAATGGAAGAGGACATGGTGAGAGGGGAGAGAGATGGGAGGGGATATGGTGAGAGGGGAGAGAACATGGAAGAGGATATATGATGAGACGAGAGAGAGAATGTGAGGGGATATGGTTAGGAGAGAGAGATGGGAGGGGATATGGTGAGGGGGGAGAGAGTAGGAGGGGTGATGGTGCGAAGAGAGAGAGAATGAAAGAGGACATGGTGAGAGGGGAGAGAGATGCGAGGGGATATGGTGAGAGGGGAGAGAGAATGGGAGGGGATATGGTGAGAGGGGAGAGAGAATGGGAGGGGATATGGTGAGAGGGGAGAGAGAATGGGAGGGGATACGGTGAGTAGAGAGAATGGGAGGAGAATTGGTGAAACGAGAGAGAGATGAGAGGGGACAAGGTGAGAGTGCAGAGAGGGGGAGGGGATATGGTGAGAGGCGATATGGTGAGAGGGGAGAGAGATGGGAAGGGATATGGTGAGAGGGGAGAGAGATGGGGGGGGGGAATATGGTGAGAGGGGAGGGAGAATCGGAGGGGATATGGTAAGGAGAGAGAATGGGAGGGGATATGGTGAGAGGAGAGAGAGTAGGAGGGGTGATGGTGCGAAGGGAGAGAGAATGAAAGAGGACATGATGAGAGGGGAGAGAGATGCGAGGGGATATGGTGAGAGGGGAGAGAGATGGGAGGGGATACGGTGAGAGGGGAAAGAGTGGGAGGGGATATGGTGAGAGGGGAGAGAGAATAGGAGAGGACATGGTGAGAGAGGAGAGAGATGCGAGGGGATATGGTGAGAGGGGAGAGAGAATGGGAGGGGATATGGGGAGAGGGGTGAGAGATGGGAATGGATATGCTGAGAGGGGAGAGAACATGGAAGAGGATATATGATGAGACGAGAGAGAGAATGTGAGAGGATATGGTGAGGAGAGAGAATGGGAGGGGATATGGTGAGATGGGAGAGAGAATGGGAGGGGATATGGTGAGAGGGCAGAGAGAATGGAAGAGGACATGGTGAGAGGGGAGAGAGAATGGGAGGGGATATGGTGCGAGGGGAGAGAGAATGGAAGAGGACATGGTGAGAGGGGAGAGAGAATGGGAGGGGATATGTTGAGAGAGGAGAGAGATGGGAGGGGATATGCTGAGAGGGGAGAGAACATGGAAGAGGATATATGATGAGACGAGAGAGAGTTTGTGAGGGGATATGGTGAAGAGAGAGAATGGGAGGGGATATGGTGAGGAGAGAGAATGTGAGGAGATATGGTAAAAAGAGAGAGAGATGGGAGGGGATAAGGTGAGAGGGGAAAGAGAATAGGAGGGGATATGGTGAGAGGGGAGAGAGAATGGGAGGGGATACGGTGAGGAGAGAGAATGGGAGGAGATATGGTGAAAGGAGAGAGAGATGGGAGGGGATAAAGTGAGAGGGGAGAGAGAATGGGAGAGGATACTGTGAGGAGAGAGAATGTGAGGATATATGGTAAAAGGAGAGAGAGATGGGAGGGGATAAGGTGAGAGGGGAAAGAGAATAGGAGGGGATATGGTGAGAGGGGAGAGAGAATGGGAAGGGATACGGTGAGGAGAGAGAATGGGAGGAGATATGGTGAGAGGAGAGAGAGATGGGAGGGGATAAGGTGAGAGGGGAGAGAGTGAGAGGGGATATGGTGAGAGGGGATATGGTGAGAGGGGAGAGAGATGGGAAGGGATATGGTGAGAGGGGAGAGAACATGGAACAGGATATATGATGAGACGGGAGAGAGAATGGGAGGGAATATGGTGAGGAGACAGAATGAGAGGGGATATGGTGAAAGGGGAGAGAGAATGGGAGGGGATATGATGAGCGAAGAGAGAATGAATGGGGCTATATGATGGGATGGAAGAGAGAATGGGAGGGGATATGGTGAGGAGAGAGAATGGGCGGGGATGTGGTGAGAGGGGAGAGAGAATGGGAGGGGATATATGGTGAGAAGGTAGAAAATGGGAGGGGATATGGTGAGGAGAGATAATAAGAGGGGATATGCTGAGAGGGGAGAGAGAATGGGAGGGGATATATGATGGGGCGGAAGATAAAATTGGAGGGGATATGGTGAGAGGGGAGAGAGAAAGGGAGGGGATACGGTGAGGAGGGAGAATGGGAGGAGATATGGTGAAAGGAGAGAGGGATGAGAGGGGATAAGGTGAGAGTGGAGAGAGTAGGAGGGGATATGGTGAGAGGGGATATGGTGAGAGGGGAGAGAGATGGGAAGGGATATGGTGAGAGGGGAGAGAGTGGGAGGGGATATGGTGAGAGGGGAAAGAGAATGGGAGCGGATACGGTGAGAGGGGAGGGAGAATGGGAGGGGATATGGTGAGAGGGGAGAGAGTGGGAAGGGATATGGTGAGAGCGGAGAGAGAATAGGAGGGGATATGGTGAGAGGGGAGAGAAAATGTGAGAGGACATGGTGAGAGGGGAGAGAGAGTGGGAGAGGATATGGTGAGGAGCGAGAATGGCAGGGGATATGGTGAGAGGGGAGAGAGAGTGGTAGGGGATATGGTGCCAGGGGAGAGAGAATGGAAGAGGACATGGTGAGAGGGGAGAGAGATGGGAGGGGATATGGTGAGAGGGGAGAGAACATGGAAGAGGATATATGATGAGACGAGAGAGAGAATGTGAGGGGATATGGTTAGGAGAGAGAGATGGGAGGGGATATGGTGAGGGGGGAGAGAGTAGGAGGGGTGATGGTGCGAAGGGAGAGAGAATGAAAGAGGACATGGTGAGAGGGGAGAGAGATGCGAGGGGATATGGTGAGAGGGGAGAGAGAATGGGAGGGGATATGGTGAGAGGGGAGAGAGAATGGGAGGGGATATGGTGAGAGGGGAGAGAGAATGGGAGGGGATACGGTGAGTAGAGAGAATGGGAGGAGAATTGGTGAAACGAGAGAGAGATGAGAGGGGACAAGGTGAGAGTGCAGAGAGGGGGAGGGGATATGGTGAGAGGCGATATGGTGAGAGGGGAGAGAGATGGGAAGGGATATGGTGAGAGGGGAGAGAGATGGGGGGGGGGAATATGGTGAGAGGGGAGGGAGAATCGGAGGGGATATGGTAAGGAGAGAGAATGGGAGGGGATATGGTGAGAGGAGAGAGAGTAGGAGGGGTGATGGTGCGAAGATAGAGAGAATGAAAGAGGACATGATGAGAGGGGAGAGAGATGCGAGGGGATATGGTGAGAGGGGAGAGAGATGGGAGGGGATACGGTGAGAGGGGAAAGAGTGGGAGGAGATATGGTGAGAGGGGAGAGAGAATAGGAGAGGACATGGTGAGAGAGGAGAGAGATGCGAGGGGATATGGTGAGAGGGGAGAGAGAATGGGAGGGGATATGGGGAGAGGGGTGAGAGATGGGAATGGATATGCTGAGAGGGGAGAGAACATGAAAGAGGATATATGATGAGACGAGAGAGAGAATGTGAGAGGATATGGTGAGGAGAGAGAATGGGAGGGGATATGGTGAGATGGGAGAGAGAATGGGAGGGGATATGGTGAGAGGGCAGAGAGAATGGAAGAGGACATGGTGAGAGGGGAGAGAGAATGGGAGGGGATATGGTGCGAGGGGAGAGAGAATGGAAGAGGACATGGTGAGAGGGGAGAGAGAATGGGAGGGGATATGTTGAGAGAGGAGAGAGATGGGAGGGGATATGCTGAGAGGGGAGAGAACATGGAAGAGGATATATGATGAGACGAGAGAGAGTTTGTGAGGGGATATGGTGAAGAGAGAGAATGGGAGGGGATATGGTGAGGAGAGAGAATGTGAGGAGATTTGGTAAAAAGAGAGAGAGATGGGAGGGGATAAGGTGAGAGGGGAAAGAGAATAGGAGGGGATATGGTGAGAGGGGAGAGAGAATGGGAGGGGATACGGTGAGGAGAGAGAATGGGAGGAGATATGGTGAAAGGAGAGAGAGATGGGAGGGGATAAAGTGAGAGGGGAGAGAGAATGGGAGAGGATACTGTGAGGAGAGAGAATGTGAGGATATATGGTAAAAGGAGAGAGAGATGGGAGGGGATAAGGTGAGAGGGGAAAGAGAATAGGAGGGGATATGGTGAGAGGGGAGAGAGAATGGGAAGGGATACGGTGAGGAGAGAGAATGAGAGGAGATATGGTGAGAGGAGAGAGAGATGGGAGGGGATAAGGTGAGAGGGGAGAGAGTGAGAGGGGATATGGTGAGAGGGGATATGGTGAGAGGGGAGAGAGATGGGAAGGGATATGGTGAGAGGGGAGAGAACATGGAACAGGATATATGATGAGACGGGAGAGAGAATGGGAGGGAATATGGTGAGGAGACAGAATGAGAGGGGATATGGTGAAAGGGGAGAGAGAGTGGGAGGGTATATATGGTGTTAGGGGAGAATATGGGAGGGGATATGGTGAGGAGAGAGAATGGGAGGAGATATGGTGAGAGGGGAGAGAGAATGGGAGGGGATATGATGAGCGAAGAGAGAATGAATGGGGCTATATGATGGGATGGAAGAGAGAATGGGAGGGGATATGGTGAGGAGAGAGAATGGGCGGGGATGTGGTGAGTGGGGAGAGAGAATGGGAGGGGATATATGGTGAGAAGGTAGAAAATGGGAGGGGATATGGTGAGGAGAGATAATAAGAGGGGATATGCTGAGAGGGGAGAGAGAATGGGAGGTGATATGGTGAGAGGAGAGAGAATGGAAGGGGATATATGATGGGGCGGAAGATAAAATTGGAGGGGATATGGTGAGGAGTGAGTTTGAGAGTGGATATGGTGAAAAAGGAGAGAGAATGGGAGGGGGTATGGTGAGAGGAGAGAGAGTATCGGAGGGGAAATGATGTGGAGGAGAGAGAGAGTGGGAGGGGATAGGGTGAGAGGGGAGAGAGAATGGGAGAGGATATGGTAAGAGGGGAGAGAGAAGGGAGAGGATATGGTGACAGGGGAGAGAGAATGGGAGGGGATATGGTGAGAGGAGAGCGAGAGTGGGAGGTGATATGGTGAGAGGGGAGAGAGAATGGGAGGGGATATGGTGAGAGGGGAGAGAAAGTGGGAGGGAATATGGTGAGAGGGGAGAGAGAATGGAAGAGGATATGGTGAGAGGGGAGAGAGAATGGGAGGAGATATGGTGAGGGGGGGGGGAGAATGGAAGGGGATATGGTGAGAGGGGGGAGAGAATGGGATTGGATATGGTGAGAGGGGAGAGAGAGTGGGAGGGGATATGGTGAGAGGGGAGAGAATGGGAGGGGATATGGCGAGAGGGGAGAGAGAATGGGAGGGGATATGGTGAGAGAAGAGGGAATGAAAGGGGCTATATGATGGGGTGTAAGGGAGAATGGAAGGGGATATGGTGAGGAGAGAGAATGGGCGGGGATGTGGTGAGAGGGGAGAGAGAATGGGAGGGAATATGGTGAGGAGACAGAATGAGAGGGGATATGGTGAAAGGGGAGAGAGAGTGGGAGGGTATATATGGTGTTAGGGGAGAATATGGGAGGGGATATGGTGAGGAGAGAGAATGGGAGGAGATATGGTGAGAGGGGAGAGAGAATGGGAGGGGATATGATGAGCGAAGAGAGAATGAATGGGGCTATATGATGGGATGGAAGAGAGAATGGGAGGGGATATGGTGAGGAGAGAGAATGGGCGGGGATGTGGTGAGTGGGGAGAGAGAATGGGAGGGGATATATGGTGAGAAGGTAGAAAATGGGAGGGGATATATGGTGAGAAGGTAGAAAATGGGAGGGGATATGGTGAGGAGAGATAATAAGAGGGGATATGGTGAGAGGGGAGAGAGAATGGGAGGTGATATGGTGAGAGGAGAGAGAATGGAAGGGGATATATGATGGGGCGGAAGATAAAATTGGAGGGGATATGGTGAGGAGTGAGTTTGAGAGTGGATATGGTGAAAAAGGAGAGAGAATGGGAGGGGGTATGGTGAGAGGAGAGAGAGTATCGGAGGGGAAATGATGTGGAGGAGAGAGAGAGTGGGAGGGGATAGGGTGAGAGGGGAGAGAGAATGGGAGAGGATATGGTAAGAGGGGAGAGAGAAGGGAGAGGATATGGTGACAGGGGAGAGAGAATGGGAGGGGATATGGTGAGAGGAGAGCGAGAGTGGGAGGTGATATGGTGAGAGGGGAGAGAGAATGGGAGGGGATATGGTGAGAGGGGAGAGAAAGTGGAAGAGGATATGGTGAGAGGGGAGAGAGAATGGGAGGAGATATGGTGAGGGGGGGGGGAGAATGGAAGGGGATATGGTGAGAGGGGGGAGAGAATGGGATTGGATATGGTGAGAGGGGAGAGAGAGTGGGAGGGGATATGGTGAGAGGGGAGAGAATGGGAGGGGATATGGCGAGAGGGGAGAGAGAATGGGAGGGGATATGGTGAGAGAAGAGGGAATGAAAGGGGCTATATGATGGGGTGTAAGGGAGAATGGAAGGGGATATGGTGAGGAGAGAGAATGGGCGGGGATGTGGTGAGAGGGGAGAGAGAATGGGAGGGGATATATGGTGAGAAGGGAGAAAATGGGAGGGGATATGGTGAGGAGAGATACTGGGAGGGGATATGCTGAGAGGGGAGAGAGAATGGGAAGGGATATGGTGAGAGGAGAGAGAATGGAAGGGGATATATGATGGGGCGGAAGAAAAAATGGGAGGGGATATGGTGAGGAGTGAGTTTGGGAGTGGATATGGTGAAAAAAGAGAGAGAATGGGAGGGGGTATGGTGAGTGGAGAGAGAGTATCGGAGGGGAAATGATGTGGAGGAGAGAGAGAGTGGGAGGGGATAGGGTGAGAGGGGAGAGAGAATGGGAGAGGATATGGTAAGAGGGGAGAGAGAAGGGAGAGGATATGGTGAGAGGGGAGAGAGAATGCGAGGGGATATGGTGAGAAGAGAGAGAGAGTGGGAGGGGATATGGTGAGAGGGGAGAGAGAATGGGAGGGGATATGGTGAGAGGGGAGAGAGAGTGGGAGGGGATATGGTGAGAGGGGAGAGATATTGGGAGGGGATATGCTGAGAGGGGAGAGAGAATGAGAGGGGATATGGTGAGAGGAGAGAGAATGGGAGAGGATATATGATGGGGCGGAAGAATAAATGGGAGGGGATATGGTGAGGAGTGAGTTTGGGAGTAGATATGGTGAAAAAGGAGAGAGAATGGGAGGGGGTATGGTGAGTGGAGAGAGAGTATCGGAGGGGAAATGATGTGGAGGAGAGAGAGAGTGGGAGGGGATAGGGTGAGAGGGGAGAGAGAATGGGAGAGGATATGGTAAGAGTGGAGGGAGAGAGAATGGGAGGGGATATGGTGAGAGGGGAGAGAGAATGGGAGGGGATATGGTGAGAGGGGAGAGAGAATGGGAGGGGATATGGTGAGAGGGGTGAGAGCATGGGAGGGGATATGTTAAGAGGGGAAAGAGAATGGGAGGGGATATGGTGAGGGGGGGGGAGAATGGGAGGGGATATGGTGAGAGGGGAGAGAGCATGGGAGGGGATATGTTAAGAGGGGAGAGAGAATGGGAGGGGATATGGTAAGAGGGGAGAGAGAATGGGAGGGGATATGGTAAGAGGTGAGAGAGAATGGGAGGGGATATGGTGAGAGGGGAGAGAGAATGGGACAGTATGGGAACAGCGGAGCGAGAATGGCAGGGGGTGTGGTGAGAGGGGTGCAAGAATGGGAGGAGACATAGCGAGAGACTGAAGGATCTTGTGTTGATGTCTGGCAGACGCGCTGGTCTCCTGGAGGTGGTAGATCAATAATCGAGTCCCGTGCTGTCAGGTTAATATCAGGTCATACTATATATTCGTCGAAAGTCCTTCCGCGGTTCTATCATAATACTACACACACTACACGAAAACAGCGACAATATCCGGATGTTCGGGTTATTTTTTATAACGCTCTGCTTCTGTAGCCATAGAAAAAAGCGGCCGAGCACCTTTAATCCAATAATAATGATACCTTTTGGAGCAAACGAGGGCCTAGATTCTTAATTTTAAAAGCGGATCTGCGGTCTAACATCACCGATCTCTACCCCCCCCCCCACCCTCTTTCCTCGTCCTCCTCCCCCTATCCGCCTTCCTCGCCTCATCTTCTCTGATTTTAAGTCATCCCCTGTTTTTCTTAGGGATAAACAACGTCCCAAAGCTGAAGACAAGAGGGATTAGCTACCATACTTATAATGTTTAGTTATGTATCCCCGAGGTTCAATGTCGATTGGTGTTTAAAAAATCTGCTGACATAATTTGTTGCCTAATGAGTAATTAGACCGTGGATCATTATGTTACCTTTAATGAAGCAGTAGGACATTTCTGTCATTATGTAATTATTCATTGGACTAAAGGTTACTCTAGTATCTTCGATAATACATTGCACAGTACGTAATTATTCCATGTAATTATTTATTAGATGGAGAGTCATTCTGCTATCTTTAGTGACGCCTAGACCTAAGACTGGTATTATTTTTTATTATTATTTTCAATAGAACTTGGTTATATTTTCTTAAAATATTGCTTCACATGTTATTGTACTATATTTGACTACACAATAGTGAGCCATTGCGATGTGACTAGGATGCACTGACAAGGCGCTCTAACACCTTTTGCCAGCCCTATTTAGATTACCCAGGCGTCTCACGTTCCCATATTAATGTTAACTACGGGCGGTTTATATGAGAAGGGTACTTTGACCTGCAGGGGGTCGTATCGTGTCAATGGGCAGGATCAATGCCAGAACGAGGCTGCGTTCATCAAGTATCCGCCCGCGCTTTGAAGAGGAAGGATCTATTTCTGCGGTGGGTCCCAACAGACAGAGAAGCGCCGAGGCGTGTTACAAAAGAAGGCGGTAAACGCAGGGAATGTCAACCGCCCAAGGTCAACGGAAGTGGCGATTCAGACGGGACAAGTGCGGCGCCTTTTATTGTCCCGTGGGTGTGAGTGGCTTTAAGCAGCAAGCAGGACCGCTAGACAATAAGGGTGTCAGTTAGATGGGGAGGGCAGTTAGAACAGGTTTATGTCTCAGACCATGCAACGTGAGGAGGCGCTTGTCAATGGAGTTGGCCATCAAGAATAAAGAGAGGTGCTTGCCATCAAGAATAAGGAGAGGCTTATGTATGGCTTTAAACCATGCACCATAGAATGGTGTTGGTCATAAAGTCTAAACTGAGGACTATGTATAGAGCAGGCCATGAATGGAAATTTAAGGTTTACTTATGCATGGGTTACGTCATGAAGAATAAAGGGTTGTCTATAAAATGATTATGATTATGGTTTATGCACATATTAGGCCTTGATGAAAGAAGGAGTTTCGTAGAACACAAAGCAAAGGTTTACGAATTGAGTATGTCATGAAGAACATGCAGAGGTTTAGAATGGCGTATGCCATGAAGAGCAAACATAGATATATTTGTAGTGCAAACAAAGATACGAGAATTATATAAAAAAAATGAATTAAGGAATAATGTAACGTCTTAGCAGCAGAAACGTCCATCATGAGGATGATTGTAAAGATTTATAGATATGTAATGAAGATCAGAGGAATCATGCGAGTATGCCACGATTAACAAATATGAACAGACAATATAGATGGCTCAGGTATAACCCGGGGGTCGGGCATATCACGACTGATACTCTGGCCATCACCGACTTTGATCATCGACTGGGCCCGGTCCAAGTTAGGTACATCATGTTCAACACATATTAAAGGTTTTAGAAATATATTAATTATATGTTTATGACGTTTTTGGCATCACAAACATAACCATAGGCGAGTTATTGATACATAATTACGATGTTTATGCCGCGCTAAAAGTAACCTTGATGTTTTGGCATTACAAACATACTCATAGGCGAGTTATTGATACATAATTACGATGTTTATGCCGCGCTAAAAGTAATCTTGATGTTTTGGCATTACAAACATACCCATAGGCGAGTTAATGATACATAATTACGATGTTTATGCCGCGCTAAAAGTAACCTTGATGTTTTGGCATCACAAACATACCCATAGGCGAGTTAATGATACATAATTACGATGTTTATCTCACGCTAAAAGTAACCTTAAGGATAATGAATGTGGAGGTATTCCCCAATACGACAGAATGCCGCCTGAGGGCACCACGATAGATTGGGTTTATGCCCAATGTCAGCAAATCATGTTCAACACATATTAAAGCTTTTAGAACCATTACGAAAAAAGAGTAATAATGTTGTTTTGCGTTGGCATCCGTCTGTCCGCTGAAGCCGATGGATTTGCAGCTTTAGTTTTGGATTAAGTAGTAAGATTTGCTTCGTGGCATTTGCGCTTATGACTAAATAAGCCAATCTGTGAACAGCAGAGCTTACCTCAGTGGTCGCATAGATGACATGTCGTTAGGCCTAGGTCCATACTTTATACTCCCTGGACGCCTAGATTGGCGTTTCAAATCCAATTTTACAAACCAGAGCCCGTCGTGGTGAGCCATTCCCCTGGCACGAAACGTACCCAATCCCTCTTTTGGGATGCTACATTCTCCCAAGAATTCGAACCGATGCCTAAATGTTTCCAAGATGTTTTGCAAGCAACGAAAATGGAAATTGTTCAATTTCCTTTCTTGACAACACAATATGTGGTCCCAGTTTCACGGCCATACAGCAGGCTGCTTACAACACACGCCCTGTAGTTTAGCATTTTGGTCCGAATGGTTAGTTTTCAATTATGCCGCGCACGTTTGTTTAACCTACCAAAGGTGGTGGCAGCCTTTTCAATACGAGTGTTTATTTCCTCGTCCAGGGATAGATTAGCCGTAATGGTACTTCCCTGGTAACAAAACTTATTTACCACCTCCAAAGGCATATTATTCAAGGTAATCACTGGCGGTGTCATAGCCCCTTGGCTCAGTACGACTGTTCTTTTAAAAACTTTAAGTCAAAAGCGAATAAAGCACACGCATTTGAGAGTCGATCCATGAGTCTCTGTAGCTGGCTTTCTGTGCAACCAGCGCTGCGTCGTCCGCCGTAAACACCCTCCGTGTCCTCATTAATAACATCCGCTAAAGGGCTGTATTGGGCAGCACAAAATATTCATATATTAATATCTATTCTCATATAAATTATCATATTGATGATTCTGGATGTATTCTCCAGTACGACACAAGACCGCAAGGGGCGCCTCCGTGTCAAGAAGCCGGCCGCCAGGTGGGCCGTCGCGTCGCTCCTCGACTCTAAAGATCGATGGTTCGCTGGCCATTGGGGAATATTTCATTTTGTAGAACTTGACTTCCATGCAATCATAAATACCGTTGGCAATGCAAATAAATGATATATCACATGGTAGTCACTGGTTGATCACTGGTTAGCTAACGCAATGATATTAATAAATAAAATTAATAAATTAATAAGCTTATCATGGTGTTTCCTGTCACGCATGTAGGCTGCAAAAGAGCAATGGTAAGGTAGGCCGTACACATTAGGGAGTGGAATAGTGGACAATGGAGTCTAAAATGACATCGTATTATAGTCCATGGATATATAATACAATAGGCAAGTGCATGGACTTACTCGTCAGTTTCACCGACCGACAGGGATCTCGTGAACAAGGGTGGGATTCAGTGTAACTGATGTCTCTGCTCCATCCCGTTAAATGGCTTACAAACACGGCACGGACACTCTCATGTCATAGTTAAGTGCTTGCTTGATAACGTCTGGGGCTCGGGGCAGGGAGGACGGACAGTCACATGATGACTGAAAGTCACAGGTTCTCTATCACTTATGACAAGATCGATGCCAACCCCCATGATGTCCATGACATCACTCCAGCCGTAGCAAAGTGGTCGGTTGACAGGATCGCTGCGGACGTGTCGATTGTTTGTCAGATCGGGTCCACAAGTAAACGGGGGTTGTGGTGGTGGGGGGCGGGGGCGGGGGGGACTACCTTCATACATGGCACTGTCTTGCGCATAATGATGGGAATACGATGGACGCTACCGTCTGGTGGGATTGAACAGGCGGTACCTGTGTCTTAACCTGTGTGCAGATCGATGGGAGTTAATCTGTGGTGACAGTCATCAATCTGGTGTCAGGCGGAGAGACCATGGTCTCCAGGCGGCCATTATTGACGTCACTGGCTTTGTCGTTTTATGGCTGGCGGTGATGTATGGGATACGTTCCTTGGTCTTTGTCTAGAGACAAATGCCGTAGATTAAGCGTCGGGAACCCTGGAACAAACTCGGAGGAGTTGTGCTACTTTATGGTTGCTCTGCTGGGCGAATAAGGTAACAATTAAGACGATTATCCTTAAAACAATTGGCTGTTATGTAAAAAAAACTGCACTATTGGGCTGTCAGCGACATTTTGGATTAGTTAGAAACAGACAGAGAAAGACGGCTGGGAACATTATCCCTCATTGCAGACCGTTGTTGGAAAACAAAAACACTCTTTTTTGGCATTTACTCGCACCGCTTAAAGTCTGCCTGGTCGTTTTTCATATTTGATTTGATCAAAAATCTCAGGGTAAATATCATCGTTCTAACTTATCTAATTGCGTATCAAAGTACGACATGTGACTCATTAATTCACGTATGCCAGTGGCTGGCTTCTGACAAGCACATGACTGACTGTCTGTGGCTGGTTCCAAGCGAATGAGGCGTGTACTAAATTATGGGGGAGATCCGTTAAGCGGGTGCACGACACCCTGAATGCCTGGTTCCAGCGTAAGTGTTCAGCCAATCAGCGAAGCCGTAATAAAATGCTAGGAGCCGAGCGGGCGTTGGGAAGGGTTGCCCGCGTGCTTGTTAGAAACATCCACCAGCCCCTGTCACGGGGCGAATGATGGGATTGGTGACTATAACGTGCACTAATCCGGGACGCTTTGGGCGCCGGCCATGTGTTCGCTAGTAACTAGTAAGTAGGGGTGAAGAAGGAGTGCTATTCCACGGCGGCCAAGATAAACGTTTTTGCAAAGTAATCAAAATTGTTACTATCCTTGTAAACCAATCTGAAAACTGCTCACTTCATATCTGACTTGCAAATAAGGAACATAATCTATGTGAAAATATCTTCACAAAGCTCAATCTATTTCGAAAGCTGTAGCTCACATAATTCACGATTTTAGTAGGTAGGATGCATGGTACAGTAGTTAACTTGCCGCATCCAATTGTAGTGCTTTGTTTAATCATCGCCAGAAAGAGAGTCTAATACTGGTTAATTTGCCCTTGAGTTCGGTGCAGTGAATCAATCTGCACTGCATTTGCATCGCATTCACGCCATGGTAACATCTGAGTTTGATCATGTATTTCACATCTCCTGGCGGTGTGAAGTATTGCGCATTTATTGCGTGGGATACCTTAGTTTTGGGTGTTCAATGTAAATTTGTGTAACGGTTTCTGCATAATTTCATAATTGCCTTACTTTTATCTAGCCACTGCGGCATATGCAGCTCATAGGCGCTGTTTGTGCAGATACCTTATATTTAAACGTTTTAGTCTAGCATGCTCATAGACGCTATTGTGTCCGGCATGCTTATGGACGCTGTTTGTCCAGCATGCTCATAGACGCTATTCTATGTCCAGCACGTTGATAGACACGGTTTTAGGGCTTCCACCTAGTAATCACATTAGCATGTTATATAAAAAGGTTTCACAGTGTCCATGTGTTCTCTTTCCTTTTCTTCGGACACAATGCAGCTTTCGTGACGACCGATCTTGACAAAAAACTCGCCGCCGACAAGCAGTGCCAGAGGCGGTGGGTTTTTGTTAATGGAGATGAAAACCCACATGAGAGTGGTGGGCCGCACAGTGAATTGTAAAACTTCTAACGCCCTGTCAAACACACACGAAATGTCAAGTCTTCAGTCCCTGATTCACAGTCTGCGACTGACATCAAGACGACTTTAACTTTCCTCAAGCCGTTCACTACACTGGCGCCCTATCCTCGGAGGACGCATAATATGTGCGCAAGCCCGCCGTCCCCTGCCGAGCGCCATCGTACCAAGGAGAGGGAACTGACGCGGACAATAACTTCAAAAACGACACCAGGAGGCAATGCAAGCGATCACGTCATAGTGAAGAGTTTGATCGATACGATCATTCATTATACTAACAGATAGACAAACTTCTTCGGATTGGAAGACAGACCCGACTTGGTAATACGAAGAAAGCAAAGGCTCAGCTATGTTTCATCAAGTCAAGCCAATAAGCAATTATTTTTATGTAGGTTTGCATTATGGCGGCGAGGTAACAAATAATCAATCAGCAATCAAACAATCAATTCATATTAGTATTTGTTACGACAAAATGTAATCATTTGATTTATCAATACATCAATTAATGGATATTAGCAACTTTATTGATATACAGGTTCGATGAATATTGTACGTGTTAAGATTTTGGCAGTACTATTTTGTCGCATGCATTTGCCATAGAGTTGCCATTTACTCAGTATTGCAGTATGGCATAAATATCACCGAAAAGTAACCATATCAACCCCGATTGAATGGAACGCCCTGATTGAAAGACCCCAAACAACCCTGATCGCCCTGATTGAAAGACAGCAAACAACCTTGTCCACATGCATTGAAAAACCCCAAACAACCCTGACCGCCCTGATTGAAAGAGAGAAAACAACCCTGTCCGCCTTGATTGAATATACAGACAGCCCTGTCCGCCCTGATTGAAAGACGGCAAACAGCCTTGTCCACCATAATTGAATCCACAGACACCCCTGTCGGCCCTGATGGAAATACAGCAAACAACCCTGTCCGCCTTGATTAAATCCCCAAACAACCCTGTCCGCCTTGATTCAATCCCCAAACAACCCTGTCCGCCTTGATTCAATCCCCAAACAACCCTGTCCGCCTTGATTCAATCCCCAAACAACCCTGTCCGCCTTGATTCAATCCCCAAACAGCCCTGTCCACCATAATGGAATCCACAGACATCCCTGTCGGCCCTGAATAAATATGACCAGCAGACCTGTCTTCTCAGGATGCCGTGTTCTAATTAGGCACAGCTTACATCCGGGTCCCTGCTCCGGTGTGTGGTGTGTGCTTTCTCGACGCCCAATACTCGGACCACACTTCCGTCCCAGCGACGGGTACCGGCCAGCGCCGTAACCTTGAGTCAGACGCCAGGGTGAGTCTGCCCGTGGGTGATGGCGATCCGCAATCAACCCCTCCCAAAGGCAATAATTCTCTTTTAATTAGACTTTGGAGGACCTCGCAGAGCCCTTATTCAGCAGCCACCTTATGTGCCCCCGCTTCCCCCCACAGCACGCCCCCCCCCCCACCTTTCTCCCCCGGCGACGGAGTGCTACTGCTACTGCCGGCCGGATTATTATAAAACTTATAGGACGCGACACCCTTACATGCTAATCCTATCCTTCCTGTAATATCAGCCTGGCCAAGTCCAGGTCCCCCCCCCCCCGTCCGTCCGAAAGAGTGACGTCAAACACAAAGCCCACATACGACGTATATTAACAAAGGGAGGGCCAGCTACTTTGCTGACGTTAAATGTAACTCAGGTGATGTACATCAACCAATGAAGGGTCAGTTACTGCGCGAATGGCACGAAGCAATTTCGGTAAAATTTCCATTCTGTGAAGCGTGGTTGCCTTTTAGCAAACGGACCTTGCTTTGAGTACTTGCTCCACCGTTTATGCAGCCGCCCTACCCCAATACACACAAGTTGGACAAATGAACCGGTGCCCTGCCATCTAAACCTGCACATAGCCTTAATGTCTTGCTTGGACAACAATGATTAAGCTGTCGGGATTGTCGCTTCAGTCATGAAGAAACCTCCACTGGTGACAGATATATTATGTTCTATGGTGATTTGCTTTATGTTGTGCATTTGGGCATAACTCTGATAACATTATACTATATTTTATACTGAAAATCCCATTTTAACGTGCCATATTTATGTCGCCTTGGTACGGACCGTCCCTTTTAAATTTGGGAGAGATTGCGACCAGACATGACATTGGTTAACATGGCATGGTGATAAACACCTCCATCGCCATGGCACCGGTGATAAACACGGTCATCGCCATGACACCGTGATGATCCCGTCCCAGTTTGGTCACCATGGCGCGATGATGACCAGGGTTCATCACCATGGTGATGCGATGACACGGGTTAATCACCTTGGTGATGTGATCACCCGGGTGGCGATGATGACCGTGGTTCATCACCATGGCGATGTGATGCCCCGGGTTAATCACCATGGTGATGTGATGACACGGGTTCATCACAATGGTGATGTGATGCCCCGAGTTCATCACCATGGTGATGTGATGACACGGGTCCATCGCAATGGTGATGTGATGCCCCGAGTTCACCATGGTTATGTGATGACTGGTTCATCACCATTGTGATGCGATGCCCCGGGTTTATCACCATGGTACAGGTGATAGCCTCCTTACTTTGTTGAGGTTTGAAATTGCTAGAAACTTTATTATGTTTTGGTTTTGTATGTAAAAAAGGGATTGCTTTACTAAATTAAATAGCGAAGGATTATTTGTAGAATATTTAAAGAGTGTACGCAATGTGACTAAACGACAGCAACGAGTAATTATAATCAGGCTAATAACAGGTAATAAGCTTTATTTTGGGGTGTCATCAAACGTATAACGCGCGCTGCTGCATTAAATATGGTAATGCCAACTTAGAGTTCCAACTGGGCTATTCCCCGTAACCACAACCCCCTCTGTCATCGGGCGAGCCACCCGAGCTGGTCTATGGTTTGATCCTGTTTCCTTTGCCCCATCTATGGCTTCATGTCTCATATTGCTTCCCCGATATGATCGATCACATCCCCAGAAAGTGCCTTGTTTCAAAACATTAATGAGACCGTAAAACGTAAAAAGGCTCACAGAAAATAAAGAAAGACAAGGACATTAAGGTTTATCTTGCCTCGTATTTCCCCCTAACGGCTCCAGAGCGCGTCAGGCTGTACCATCAGGCCTTGACGCCCTGTAGCGGCAAACCCGACAACATCAAGATCAAAATCGCCCACAGCACGGTCCTAATCGTCACCTCATCATTCACAGTCTTATCGTAAGTTTTATCGTATTTATACCAACTCATAGCGTCTGATTAAGTGGCTGAGCACAACGAAGCCCGGTATAGACACAAAAAATGTCGACATATCGGCCGGAGATGGGGGGTGGCGGGAGGGGGGGAGGTAATGCTCAATGTCCCAAACGTTGACTTTGATCGCGATCATTTATCGCGGGATAGATGTCACAGACGGCTGATAAAACGGGTGCGATTACACATTTTTCAATCACTTTTAATGTCTGTCTCACAATTCAGCGACTCTGGAAACACACATAATTATATGGAGGCTGTCTCTGCTCAACCACAGTCAAAGTGTCGAAAGATCTTCATGGCGGCTGCCCGATTGAACGATTGCGATAGCGACGGCAGCGTGCGAAAGCATTGGTCCAGCATTCCGTCGCGTTGGCTTTCTGCGGTCTAGCGGTCTGGGCTATGTCGCCATCAGAGCTGTATGCTGGATGCACAGGCACAGTAAATCGACTGACACAGATGTGGGTTTGGGGTGGGGGGGGCTCCGCACCGCCTACTAATAAACAAGAAGGTGTCCAACTCAGCTCGCTGCTCGCCTACCCCTCCTCGCTTCAAACCCCCAAATCCAACTTTTACCTCCTTCGTCTCATCCGCCCAATGCCGTAATCTGATTCCTGGATACTTTATCTTCCTTTTCAGCCAGCAACTGCGTTCGCAACTTATTCATACATCACGACACAAGCATTCTTTCCGCTTCTGAGGTGAAACACTACACGCAATCCTCACCATTTCAGCCATTTTGCGCAATAACGCGAGATTTAGGCCGCGATTTTGAAAACGATGACTGTGATTGGCCAGACGGCGAAAGTTGTTGCCAGCGCGTGTGTGTTATGGCAAGCCAAAGTGGAATTTAATAGAGTATTTGTACACATGTTCATATATTTGCCCATACGTCCAAATAAATTATACATAAGAGTAATTTAATATGTCTTATGACCTAATTATTTTCACATGTCCAAATATATTTCACATATATTCAATTCAATTCAAGATTTGTTCAAATACCATGTGTCTAAATGAATTGTTCATATATATAGAACAGAATTGGAAATAATTTCAACATATTTGCAATTTATTTGGATAATTGTAAAATTACACATTACACATATGTCCAAATTGGGAAATGTGTTCAATTCAATTGTACGTAGATTTTACGTAGACTTTACCCAGGTCCAAATGAATGTACAATATCACAATTATTGATATCATTAATTCAACCGTGAGTGGGACCCGGGTCTGAGGCATTTCTTGTCCAAATGTAGACAGCTGCTGGCGGGTATGAAGCACCACAGACTGTTGTAATGACCCGTAAGAGCTAGAATATGTCTCTATTTTCCAAGCATACAAATTACCCTTTTTTAGACGCTGCGAAGTTCAGATCTATGGATGTATCGCCGACCAATGGGTGTCTGCCTTACCCCACAGGTGTTTTTTCAGACCCCGGGGTGTTTTCAAACTGTTGAGTATCTCTCCGACCAATTAGCGCCGTTCACCGCTGGGTATTTCACAGATGTCGGTGTTTGTCGGACCCCTGGATGCACATGTATTTGGACCTCATGTATTTGTCAGACCCATAGGTTTTTGTCGGACCTCTGGGTCTATGTTGGACCCCATGTATCTAGCAGGCCCTATGTATTTGTCAGACGCATAAGTTTCTGTCGGACGCGACGGTGTGTCTTTCTGTGTTCGCCTCTCAGTTTGCGGCATAAGGATGTATGGTGGACGGGCCTTCGCCCACGCCTTGCATGTCTTAACCTGCCGACACCAACGAGAGATTTTACCGATGAACCCCTTCGCATAATTATGACCGGATCAAGGGGTGACTGACAACTTATTTCAGTCAAAAAGTATCCCCATTTCTCAAAGTAAAAACAGGCTGATTATGCATCGAGCTTGTCAAGAAAAGTATGACTGGTTCTAAAATGGTAGGCAAACAAATAAAAGTGGATGGGCTCTCTGAGGCAATCTAGTTCACTACGTACGTACCCTGTAAACTTGTATTCAGCTCCGACTCATGGTACGTTATGTAATACACAAAGCACTGTTGCCCTGCTGACCAGTTTGGCAGACGATATGAAATGGGGGGGGGGAGATCACTGAGGGGGAGGGTACTTGCAGGAGAATTTTTTTTTATTTTTTTAGTAAGAATTTTATTCACTAAAACATATAAAACACGTTCACAGAGATTCAATTTAAACCATTATCGTACTTATAAAACGTAGAGTACTTCCAACATCGGTCCACTTTAACAAGATATACACATCTGCCTTGGACATCAATTCACGCTTTAGAAATGCATTGGAATGAGTAATATCTCGGCTGGTGCCGTCTTTGGTGTGGAGAAGCCTGTCTTTATATAAGTGAAATTTCCTTTAACTCAATTTTAACGTTTAGCAGCTCTGATGTCAGTTGCTATATTTCCGTTGAGAAATAGCACTTATATAATAAATGACTAATATTTTCTGAGAGTCCACATCGATCACACAAGTCCGATTCAATTTTTCCCCATTTCACAAGGTTTCTTTTGCAGGGTAAGATTTGATTGATTACCTTAAAGTCAGAAGCAGCTATTTTTCTGTCCGGAATATCTTTAATTTTCCTTCTGTATACATCAGCAAAATTGATATCGAAACGGTTAACAAGATTTGATAGTTTTACTTCTGTGCTTGGTACTTCACTTTTCTTCGTAATAAATAGTTCCTAGAATGCGCGAGTCGAGAGGTTGACGATCGGGGTGGTTGAAGGGACAGCTGTATATGAACATGTACCGTATGACGGCTGTGAATTTATAGCATCTCTATACGGTTTAAGAGCTTGCCGTAGAAGAGATATTTCTGAGAAAATGTTCCTCTTGTCTTTCACTCTTTCGTTTATAGAGAGCCCACAGAGTTTCCCCATTGAGAAATCCAAATCCCGTATACGCATGATCTATACTGCTATGAAAGATGTGAAAAGCAGACAGCAGTTTCGTCCACTCATAGTATTGTATGAAAGTAAATTATTTCCCCAGAGTATTTCGTTACGCAGGTCTTCAAGTTCATGGGGTAGCGCTTCATCTTTGCTTTGGCTATAAGCGGGACATACTTCTTTTGTTTATTAATAAGTTTAAATTGCAGAAAAAGGAAGTCGTCTCCAAGACTGTTTAGGTACGATCAGGCTAGAAAATTCCAATTTTCGTCAAAGTTGACGATCCTTTTAACCCATGAAGCTTTTATGGCTTGAAAGTGGGATCTTATATCAATCATTGCTATGCCACCTTGTTCTATTTTACGTATTAATGGCTTTCGCTTCAGTCTATCGCTTTTTCCCCAATTGAAGCCATATAGTATTTTGTCAATCTGCGAAATCGCTTGGTCGTTGGGTATAACAGTATGTGTCAATTTTGGAACAAGAGGTGTTTTGATAATGGTTACCTTTCCAAAGATCGTTAGTTCTCGATTTTGCCAGTGTTCAATCTCGTCCTCGATTTGTTTTATCTCCTTTTCCCAATTTAGTTCGTTGTATTTGGCTAGATTTTGTCCAATGTATATTCCAATGTATCTTATTGGAGACGTTACAATTTTTATATCATTTATGGTAGTATCTTTGTGTTTATGTTTGCCTAAGTACATTCCAATTGTTTTCCTTTTGTTTACCAAAGGTCCGGCCATTTTTGAGAAAGCATCAATTTCTTCTAATACAAATGTTATTTCATCTGCATCTTGCAGTAGCAGGGTGCCATCATCGGCATATTGAGACAGTTTCACTGTTCTTTCTTTTCCATATTGTTTAATGCAGTCGCCTTTAACTTTCTCATTGTTATTTATTTTAATGGATAGGACTTCGACTACGATAATAAAAAGTAGAGCTGAGAGGGGACATCCTTGTTTGACACCTCGGCTTACTTGGAAGCATTGTGACATATGCCCATTATTTTTAACACACAGATAATAATTGTTGTACAAAGTACAAGGTCGGTAGTTAGCAATGTTTTCTCTTGATCCTTTTTTATGAATTACTGATAATAGAGAGCCTCGTTGTGAGTTATTTAATTGTACGGGGGGGGGGCGCGCCGGGATAGGCCCGGCGGGGTGCACCATCATACCGCGGGCGGTTGGTGGGGGGGATAGGTCGGGGGCATGTCACGGGTGTGGGGAGGGAGCAATTTGGTGCGGGTGTAGGGTGGGAGGATATCTCATATGATTCGATAAGTTGGAAATATATCCTCTCTTTAGAATCAAGCCCTTTTTTATATTTGTTATTAAGGAATTTAAAAGAGATTGGGTCACCTCTAGGGTGCGGATGACAACAGAGGTAAAATATGGGTTATTTCTTGATTCAACTAGCTCGACTATTGCATAAAACCGAGTCTCCTGATTGAACATAAGAGTACGGTTTTAAGGGGTCATCGCGCAATACCTTAATTGTGGGCGTGATGCGCGACCAACTAGCAAAAAGATTCAAAATGGCCGATATCTCTCATTGACTCTCCACTAGCGATCCCGGCAAGAGGATTGCCCCACTTCCAAGCGCTCGAGTGCCGCACGTAGCGTCCTACATAAAATATGAGCATATGCCATCCAAAGATGGACCTTGTGTACCATATATCGAAAAGACTACAGTTCCAGCTTTTGTTGCCCATTTTTGACGATTTGAAAAATGAAAATAAAATTGGACAGTGATATCGCTGTTTTGGTTTCTGTTTATACATGCGAGTACTCGGAAGATTCTTGGCGATTTGGATGCCAATCGACCCAGCCATTTGCGCATAACGAGTTTTCTTTTTCTTCTATTATAATAGATAGATCTGTAAAATGAAAAGTGTTTCGAACCCGTAGCAGGAAGAGTAAAATAGGAAGTATATTCTTTTAACCAGAACGTAAAATTAGGCTCCTTTTGGTGTTAATCTTTAATAGTAGGCGCGTTATCAATTGATGTCATATTTTTAATTTATTTACAATTTTCATCTGTAAAATGACCCTGACCTTAACATTTTACCTTGACTCACATTATTTCGGGGCGACAAGCCAGTTCTCCTCGACGACTGTGCCCTCTACGTTACGTTATTTCGCTAGTAACGGGATTAAATAATAAAAAAAACATGGGTACAAACACTCCAACACACAAACCGAACTCACCGACTGAACGTCCTAACGAAAAACGTATAATGACATCGTAGCGGTGTGGGCCTACTAATAAACAGGCCTAGTGTGGATATACATATCCCTGGGACGCCTAGGAGAAAAAATGAAATGACTAGGCCATATTGCCCTCCCCCCCCCCCCCCTCCGTCCCACACACTGCGCTGGGGCATCAGTGTGGCATCTAGGCAGGGGCGGCTCCAGATGCTGACGTAGGGCTCTGAATTGTGAAAATGGACGACGACAAACACGACCTCAGTTCCTACCACATACAAACGCGCCACCCCCCCCCCTCCCACCTCTTCTCTTCTCCCCCTACCCCCACCCAGTCCGCTGCGTCCCTATGGTGAGACCCAACAGCGAGCGCCCGGGCGTGTTGACGAAGAAAGGCGGCAAACACCCAATAGGTCGGTCACCCAAGGTCACCGGAAGTGGCACATCAAATTGTGTCGCGAGTTTTATTGCCCCAGACGTATCTTTGCTTTGCTGCGACCAGTAGAAGTCTGGGTTGAATGGGGGAGATGGAGAGAGGTGAGGGTGCAGAGGGTGAGGGGTGCACTGCGGGGATGACGGCTGCAATGTGGACTAACCAACCACGAGGACTGAGGAGAGAACGACGACCCCTTTGGGTGCATGGAGGTGTGGGGGGGGGGGGGCTGGGGCGGGGGAGTGGGGTGCAGGCGGATGCATAACCGATAGCGGCCGGGAAAAACACCAAGACCCTCCTCCTCTCGCGGCCGTTATAGTCTGCGATATAATTTACTTTATTTTCAGACCGGCTGCCCCACTGCATAATCTCTGGCTGGCTTCCTATACAGCGTGATTTGCTATTCGATAATGTATTTCCCAGCCAACTGATACATGTCTTTCCAGTTGTTTGTTGCGTGGAACTATCCGCTCAGCGCGTGGGGAACAGTGAGACCGTTAAATAATTATTCGTTGGTGGTTGTCTTCTTTGATATATATAAGTTGGGAAGCCAGTGGCACAATGGCTCTCTCAGATGATGGGTCTGAAAAGAGACTATTATACCAGCTCACTGCGTCTGCTGCCGCCGCAACTTCCAACTAAATCCCTAATCCGCCAGTAATTATGCTTCCACATAACGTATGGAAGTCTGCGAAGCCAGTTATGTCTGCCTCGGGCTGCGTGTGATGAGATATATCACGACATTTTGTGTTGTATCAAAGGTAGATGTTCGAGAATGTTTAAATAGCTGAAAGTCAATGTTTTGTTTAATTAGGGTTTTTATTCTTTCAGCTTGATGAATTCTAAGAACCTGTGTGATAAGAACACAAACGTGAAATCAATCTCGATCGCTGGTTGAATATTTAGCTTAGATTAGTCTTACATAATGTCATCAATTTTAGGTGTATAGTCTCTCATGTCGGCCCATTTCGGATTATTTTTACTTTGCAGGAAACGCTGCCATTGTTTGCTGGTGAAGTGGTATCTGTTGAGGGAAAGCTGTATGCAGAGCTTTCCTTCTAATATAAAACAACCATCTTCATTGGCTGTGTGTGGAACGGTCTGAATGCCAGGGTCTGAATGGTAAAGCTGCTTGTAGAACTTTTCCCGTCAAATCTAAGCCCAAGCGAGATATATATCACAATTGGCAGAAAACTATGTATTGTGGCACATACATGTTGTAGTGAATGTGTGATATTTCGGCCCAGGCCCGGTGGATGAAAGACACCAAGCGCCTCGGGCCAAATGGGAAGTTCCCTTTGGCCTAATGCGTAAGGTGCTCGCTCTGGATACGAAGGTTAATGGTTCGAATCCCGCCAGGGGCGGAGGTAGAACATTCGGCGTTCATTCGGGCCTGGGACCAGAAATACTACATTTGGTGCCGATGGAGACGAACCTGGGTTGTCGGAACCACCCGGAGCCACATCAGCTATTCTGAAGCACTGGGTGACATGTCGGATACATGCAGATCACTTCGGTGACGCAGTCCGGCATCACTCCCCAGCTGTGATGTAGAGGCACGGTGGCGGTCACTGCAAGGTCGCAGTCGATTGGGGAAAGGGTGGAGTGTGATATCTCGGCCCAGGCGCGGTGGATGAAAGACCCCAAGCGCCTCGGGCCAAGGCGCGGTGGATGAAAGACCCCAAGCGCCTCGGGCCAAATGGGAAGTTCCCTTTGAACTAATGCGTAAGGTGCTCGCTCTGGATGCGAAGGTTCATGGTTCGAATCCCGCCAGGGGCGGGGATAGAACTTTCGACGTCCATTCGGGCCTGGGACCAGAAATACTACAAATGCGACGCTGTATAATAAAACGATGCCAGCTGCTGGCTAAAATTATTTCCGAGAACCAGAGAACAATTGCCATAACCAAAGATCACAATGAAGCGGTAACAGGTTGGACCAGCATCGGTCGATATTAGTCACCACGGGGTATCGTAGGTGAGCGGACATGGGTCACTATGATCGAAACGGGTCATATGTATATGTATATATATACAGTTGATCGTCCAGTAACATTATGATGTATTAAAGTCCTTAAAAACGCCTGTTTTGTCACAGTTAAATATATCGCCTGATGAGCCTCATTATCAACCAAAACACGGAGGTGCACGACATGAAAGATGATGCGGAACAAAGAGACCCAGGAGTGGTTAACGCACATAGGTCGACATATAAACCTAGGATTTTGTATTGTGAAACAATCCTTTGATACGATATATGAAGTCAACATGGAAATAAATACATTTATATATTATATATATCTGTCACAAATTTGCTTCAAAAACACTGTATCATGAAGGAAGGTGGGCGGTGAGGGGGTGTGATACATCCCGCATGGCAGGCATATATACATATCTATATATTTCAGCATTTATAAATTAATTGTTAAATCATATATAACATACCAATTCATTGATGCAATACTATGCATGGTCAAGGTCGTGACATTTTTCAACGTTAACGTTATTTACAGGATGGGTAGACTATGCACAATGCTATGGCATGACCTGTACAAACAATCCAGGTTATCGAATGTGCTCAACACTAATGCTGAATGATATTTAACTACACGTGTTGGCGCCACAATTTTTTCTAGTTCCAGGTCAGAATTGTTAAAGGAAGATAAAAATGTGTTTCAGTAAGAATTTACAGTTTATATTCCACGAAATCACTATAAATGCCTTCGTCAAAGCAGCAAAGCTGAATTTGAAATATTAAATTTCCCCAATGATGTCACAAGATTGACAGATGAGCTTCGATGCCGTATGTAGTTAATATCTGTTGTCGAGGGCGTGTATTGTTCTCATGGCTGAGTGCCTTGTGTTGAGTTCAACCCAATACGCATAGCTAAAAGGAACCTGAGTCCCAATGTAAAAGCACATGCGTTTGTATTCCCTTTTGACGTCACTTTCCTCGCTCCCATAATTTAAATCAGCATGTGGGAAAATCAGTGGAAATTAAACATAAAACCTTCTTCTATTATTGCGCTAAAACTCGGAAATGTAAGATAGTAAGCACGGAAGAATAAGATAAGCTGAAGTTGTTTTGGCGCGGCAACAACTGATAGTGAGTGACGATGCGACGCATGGGTCTAAGAATTATACCACAAAAGCTTTGCCTTTATGGGGTTTTGCTTCATTTTTGTTTTTCACCTTTGACTCAGTTCTTTGGAAATCATTGTTTCTTTTTTGTCATTTAACTTTCGTTGGAAGACGTAGCAGCTCTCATCAAACAGCGACCACCGCCTTAGGAGATTCCGCCCCGATTTAGCCTATGTCTCCACAAAAGTGGCCCAAAACACCGATCGTAATACGCCTGGTACAATAACGCACTATATGGCGAAGGCGCCTGTTGGTTGCTTTAATTGGAAGGGTCAAGGTAAAGAGTGACCGTGTCTACGGGGGTAACCCCTTAACCTTTAGGAAGTAAGACAGGGAATCTTGAATTATCAAGGGCAAACATAGACATTTGCACAGTTTGGGCTCGAACCACGCACCGACTGGTTGGGCTGGCCTGAGCAGACCACACTCGACAATAGCCGAGCGCGCTATTTACTAGGCCATGAGGGCGACCCGCGCCGGATGCACAGGACATTAAGATTGTGATGGGCAAAACAAGTGACTTCTTCACAGTGCATCTGTCCTCATCTGCCCGTCGTCCAAGTCAGCGCACCGACAGTATTTAGGCTCTAAGACCCAGGCCGTGTGCAATTGGTCCACCGTAATGCAACTGACGTCCGCCGATGTCATATGGAAAAAAAGGTGATGGCACGCATTGCGCCAGCGGCGGAATCCACAAGCTGTTCTCCGTCTAAGGATGTCCGCAAGTTTTATATCGCGACGCCAGAAAATACGGGGAGACCCGCTGAGTTGTAAGACTTCTGAAGCCCCCAATACACGGGTCGATACGAAGCGCAACCTCCTCCCCCCTTCCCCCCTCCTCCACCCTTCCACCGCCATTCCACCCCACGTGCTGTAAAGTCAAGTGTCGCAGCGTCTGGCACTGACATCAACCCAAGGTTTGTTTCGTCTTCAGCGCTGCATTGCCTGTCGCTGTCAGTCCTTAACTGCATCCCATCTCTCCACGGCTCCCGTTAAGCTCTTCGATTACACGGGCCGCTGAGAGAATGTGACAGACATCCCGATACCGGCTAGAGACATGCCAACTGAGGATGAAATACAGTGCCCGATTCCGATCCGATGCAATGAGCTACTACTAGTTCCAACATTTGTCAGCCAATAAATGTAATTCCATGCAAATACATGTACATGTCTTAAACACTTCAACGAATATGGCACCACTTTAGAATTCTCCACAATTAGCTTTTTCCCCAAAAGTGCATCCATACGTACGAAATACATATTCAAACATGGTTATCTGTATATAATAATAATAGACTGAGTGAGATTACAAATGATCAGTATAATATTGGTTAATTACATTCAAGTATATTGTTCAATTTGAACTCACTTATAAGCCATGGTAGCTGGGTGAACTGTATATTTCTTTTATTTGTGTTGTGTGTACTTTGTAGTATGGAACTCAGAAATAACAATAATAATAAACAAATATCTATCCATCTATAAAATGAACTGGATTGGTGTTTCAAGCCTTTTTTGGTGTACACCAGAGCTAAACTGGGTCACGGAACCTCCCGAGACGATGAAGTATAAATGCATGAAGCATGTCGCAGATGAGGTGCCCAGGTCCGGAATCGACCACGTGACCGCCGTCCAGTGACCTAGCTACTACACCAAGGAGCCTCGGGAGCCTGCCAGACCTGCCACTGTGTGCCCCTCCCCCTCCCCTGCCCCTTTCTCGCCCTGAAATCCCCCCGCCCCCTTCCCCCTCCCGCCATACAACCCACCACGCTGACCTCCTCCAATTATCACGATGGGGGGCACTGTTATACAAATATGGTGGATGGGGGGTTTCGCGGGTGCCCCTTGATGATGCCTGAGAGAGCCGATATATATGTGAGGAAAAAGATGCCCCTATAGAGCGGATATTTTAAAACTTGCGATTGGGAGGCGGGGAGGGAGGGGGGGCATCTGAAAATATATAATATGCGTTCACTGAGCGGGTTTGCCGTGAAAAAACAGTAAACCGAGCAATAAACGACGGGATCGTCCATCATTTACTGCTACATTCACCGAGGATAACGAAATGACGTGGTTCCATTGTAGCACGTCGTACGAGGTGATAGAGTGGCATGTGCAAGGGGTACGAAATTCACCCCGCTGAAACCAAACCAATCCAAACCTTTCTTCGTCTCTACTCAAAAATGGCGGCCATACAATAGAATATCTTATATTGTGCCGACCTTCTCAGCACTGCCGGGACCGCAGGGTCGACAGATCGGGGGTGTGCTGTATGGCCGTCCAGCTCCACTACGTCAGACCCAAACCGTTCCCGGGTCGACAGGTCCGGGGTGTGCTGTATGGCCGTCCAGCTCCACTACGTCAGACCCAAACCGTTCCCGGGTCGACAGGTCGTGGGGGGGGGGTGTGCTGTATGCCCGTCCAGCTCCACTACGTCAGACCCAAACCGTTCCCGGGTCGACAGGTCGGGGGGGGGGGGGTGTGCTGTATGGCCGTCCAGCTCCACTACGTCAGACCCAAACCGTTCCCGGGTCGACAGGTCGGGGGTGTGCTGTATGGCCGTCCAGCTCCACTACGTCAGACCCAAACCGTTCCCGGGTCGACAGGTCGGGGGTGTGCTGTATGGCCGTCCAGCTCCACTACGTCAGACCCAAACCGTTCCCGGGTCGACAGGTCGGGGGGGGGGGGTGTGCTGTATACCCGTCCAGCTCCACCACGTCAGACCCAAACCGTTCCCGGGTCGACAGGTCGGGGGGGGGGGGTGTGCTGTATGGCCGTCCAGCTCCACTACGTCAGACCCAAACCGTTCCCGGGTCGACAGGTCGGGGGTGTGCTGTATGGCCGTCCAGCTCCACTACGTCAAACCCAAACCGTTCCCGGGGCGACAGGTCGGGGGTGTGCTGTATGGCCGTCCAGCTCCACTACGTCAGACCCAAACCGTTCCCGGGTCGACAGGGCGGGGGGGGGGTGTGCTGTATGCCCGTCCAGCTCCACTACGTCAGACCCAAACCGTTCCCGGGTCGACAGGTCGGGGGGGGGGGGGTGTGCTGTATGGCCGTCCAGCTCCCCTACGTCAGACCCAAACCGTTTCCGGGTCGACAGGTCGGGGGTGTGCTGTATGGCCGACCAGCTCCACTACGTCAGACCCAAACCGTTCCCGGGTCGACAGGTCGGGGGTGTGCTGTATGGCCGTCCAGCTCCACTACGTCAGATCCAAATCGTTCCCGGGTCGACAGGTCCGGGGTGTGCTGTATGGCCGTCCAGCTCCACTACGTCAGACCCAAACCGTTCCCGGGTCGACAGGTCGGGGGGGGGGGGGCGGTGTGCTGTATGCCCGTCCAGCTCCACTACGTCAGACCCAAACCGTTCCCGGGTCGACAGGTCGGGGGGGGGGGGGGTGTGCTGTATGGCCGTCCAGCTCCACTACGTCAGACCCAAACCGTTTCCGGGTCGACAGGTCGGGGGGGGGGGTGCTGTATGGCCGTCCAGCTCCACTACGTCAGACCCAAACCGTTTCCGGGTCGACAGGTCGGGGGGGGGGGGGGTGCTGTATGGCCGTCCAGCTCCACTAAGTCAGACCCAAACCGTTCCCGGGTCGACAGGTCCGGAGGTGCTGTATGGCCGTCCAGCTCCACTACGTCAGACCCAAACCGTTTCCGGGTCGACAGGTCGGGGGTGTGCTGTATGGCCGTCCAGCTCCACTACGTCAGACCCAAACTGTTTCCGGGTCGACAGGTCGGGGGGGGGGAGGGGTGCTGTATGGCCGTCCAGCTCCACTACGTCAGACCCAAACCGTTCCAGGGTCGACAGGTCGGGGGGGGGGGGGGAGGGGTGCTTTATGGCCGTCCAGCTCCACTACGTCAGACCCAAACCGTTCCCGGGTCGACAGGTCGGGGGTGTGCTGTATGGCCGTCCAGCTCCACTACGTCAGACCCAAACCGTTCCCGGGTCGACAGGTCGGGGGTGTGCTGTATGGCCATCCAGATCCACTACGTCAGACGCAAACCGTTCCCGGGTCGACAGGTCGGGGGTGTGCTGTATGGCCGTCCAGCTCCACTACGTCAGACCCAAACTGTTTCCGGGTCGACAGGTCGGGGGGGGGAGGGGTGCTGTATGGCCGTCCAGCTCCACTACGTCAGACCCAAACCGTTCCCGGGTCGACAGGTCGGGGGTGTGCTGTATGGCCGTCCAGCTCCACTACATCAGACCCAAACCGTTCCCGGGTCGACAGGTCGGGGGTGTGCTGTATGGCCGTCCCGATCCACTACGTCAGACCCACACTCTGGTGCTCAGACAATGGCAACGACTGGCGGATCAAAAGGGGGGGTATCAAAATGGGTTGGGTACGGGGTGGGGGTGGGTTGTGGTATTAGAGAGTCTGGATTCTCGCTGCTGTTCCTAATGGAAGTTAAAACTTACAATTTGGTTGCCCCCCCCCCCTCCCCGTTAGTCGTTACTATATCAAAATAAAACTACAGATTAACATCATTGAAAGTATTGATATATATATATATATATTGCACACACCTAATACACAACAAGATCATCATAAATTGACAATTACAAAAATAACAAGACAATACCGACATTTGACAAAACACATAATTTACTGGTCGAAACTTAGCTCAAGTGGAGGATAAAATAATAAGTGTTTCATTTTCCAGATTATCACAACGGTAGTCTAATAATGACACCGGTGTCATGGCGCCATCCAAGGTCAGGTCATTGGCATCAGCTAGATCTGATCCTGACAAAACGGCGAGATTTGTCCTGTGTCCTAAACACACGAGCGTATCACAGTGCAGAATGCGATACCGATCACTCGCGTGTCGGGAGCAAGGTAATGATTACCCCTAGGAAATTCTATGCCAGAGAGCGACAAGCGACATTTTCTGCAGCCGTTGGAGTAGACGCTGCCAGCTAATCAACAATCTTTGAATTTTAATTTGGTATTCTTTGGAATAATCTTTCGTATTTTTCTTCAGTTTACCTTTATTATATATGAATAAAGCTTTTTATTCATGTGATTAAACTTCAATTTTGATTCATATGTCTATGAATTAACTTGTGTGGAGTGCTGTGCCCACAATTGCTGATGCGTTAAATTTGCCCCAGAAACTGCAAAAAAAAAACCTGCATCTCATTTGTCTTGTAAATTAAATTAACCTTCCGTTATATAATGCTCTTCCTTTTCGCCCAATAGATTGATGTAAACAAGAGGAGGCCGCTGTCCGGCCCAAACGACTTCGCACATCCTCCTCAAACAAGTTGGAGGGCAATTATAAAGAATCAAGAGTTGCAAACATCACTGTGTCGCCTGAGAAGACACTACACAGGCGTAAACACTCACAATTAATTAAAGACAGCTGATGTCGTCAAGGCTTAATCTAATAGTTAACTGGTACAGATGATCATCACCTTGTAAAACTGCACACTGTTGATGGGTTTCAGACTTGGGTCAAGGTAGTAGAAGTATAGTATGTGGTTGGTATTCAGCTTGCACGAGTTCTTTGTGAATTTGCCCCTTTCTTTCTTGTTGTAATGACTATCAGGAATGGTTCTGCTATTATAGTATGGTGATAATTTGGACTCATGGTTAATAGTGGAGAATAATTTAGTGGAGTGGAGAATGCATATTGTCATGTTTTTGTTTAGACTGGTTTTCTTATCTGAGGTGCTTGAAGAACGTATTAATTTTTGATGTCATTTTCTGTCACAATTAAGTTAATTAAGTTTTATCTTTTACATTGGCAGATTAACAGAATGGGCAGAGGGGTTAGATTTCTTGGTGAAGAGCAAGCAGGTTTCAGAAAAGGAAGATCAACTGTATATAATATGTTTGTTTCAGAAAGCCTAACTCAAAAGTATCTATCCAAAAAAGGTGGCCGGTTCTATCGTATATTTGTTGATTTTAGTAAAGCATTTGATTCTGTTAATCATAAATTGATATTGTATGAACTTATTAACTCAGGAATGCACGGTAATATACTACGGTCATTGCAATCCATGTATTCTAAACTAAACTCGGCTGTGGCTACTAGCGAAGGTATCTCTGCTTATTTCGATATGGTAGTTGATACCCGACAGGGCTGCCTCGCCAGCCCATTGTTATTTATTATTTATGTTAACTCAGTACTTGATATGTGTGCATCTGCTGGGAAAAACGGTATTTATATAGATGAACAATTTGACAATGTATGTGCCATATTGTATGCAGACGATTTAAATGAAATAAGTGACACTATAGGTCGACTGCAAAAACTTGATGGTTTATAAAATGTCTGTAGTAAATGGGGACTGTCAGTCAATCTCGCGAAGACAAAAGTCGTGTTTTTTAGAAATGGAGGTGTAGTTAAAGCTAATGAGAAATGGTACCTGGATGGGAAAGTATATGAAGTTGTGTCTTATTACAAGCACCTAGGGCTAGATTTTTCCAGTCGATTGAACTGGACTATGACACAGAAAACCCTGGCTCTACAAGCAAGACAGTTGCCTTTATATTGCAAGTTGCAAAGCAGGTACATTTTTTTGATATTGAGACCTATTGGAGGCTTTTTGATAAAATGGTTATACCTTTATTAACATATGGTAGTGAAATATGGGGAAATAATACTCATGATTGTATTGAACAGGTTCAAACCAGATTTTGCTAGCGTACCCTGCAGTTACCCAGTCAAACTGCCAATGTAGCTGCCATGGGCGAATGTGGAAGAAGGCCTATCAAAGTATTATGCATTCAACGAGTTATTAAATATTGATGTAAATTGTTAAGTTTGGATGACTCCAGATTACCGAAAGCTTGTTATGAGATTTTGTATAAACTTGATAAGGCTGGAAGAATTACATGGGCTACCGGCGTTAAAAACACCCTCTATAGACTAGGCTTTGGTATTAGTTGGATAACTCAGGAGGTGGGATCTGTTGAAAATGTTTATTAGTGAAATTAGGCGGAGATTAAATGATGTGGCTCAACAAGAGTGGCTAATTAAGTGAATTAACCGAGTGCAGTTAACTTGATATGTTAGCACAATTTAAATCCTTGCTAGAATCAGAACTGTGATTAAAGGATATGGGAGTCACAGAAAAGCTCTAGCAAGGTTGAGATGTTCTGCTCACGATTTGGAGATAGAGAGAGGGAGACACAAGAAATTAGACAGAGGACAGAGGTGTTGCAAATATTGTGGTCAAATCGGTGAAACTGCTGTTTAATACCATTTGGTTATGATTTGTCCCTTATATTCGGTGTCTAGAAGAAAATAACTTCCACAAAATCTCATCAAATATCCCACGAGTACCAACTTTATTGATCTTAGTTGTAAGCTGGATCAAATTGCAATTAAAAACTTTGAAAAGCCAAATTTGTATATGAAGCCAGCGCACAGAGACTCGCAACTTTAGAAAACTTGTGACGCACGTATGTGTTTGCACATATTTTTGTAAACTGTATATATGTACCATGGGCGTTGTGCCTAAAGTACTTCAATAAACTATTATTATATTATATCGTTCACAGGGAGACATGCCTCAAATAATAAAATATGTGAAATATATCGAATATGTTTTACTTGGGTATGTATGTATAGACTAGATATGTAACAATACAAAAACATTCAAGTTAACCAGCCGAAAGTTATTAAGTCAGTGGCTGGAGCAACTTAGGCATAGCTACACCCCCCCCCCTCCCTACAGCCCCTCTTATACTCTTTACCACCCTCACATCCTTCAGCGTAGAGGGTAAAGGATATGCGGCAGTTCTGTGCGATGGAGTAGAAGATTAGGAGGTAACTTGTAACTCACAAGAAGTCGAAAAAAATAGTTTTAACAAAAATCGAAATCCCTATACCACCCCCCCCCCCCCCCGCTCTACGCCTCCTACCCACCACTCTCCCACGCCCCTCAATCGGGGGTTGGTGGTGTAAAAGAGGCAAACCTTTAGGCTCAAATAACAATGTTAATTAAACAGAAAAAACATATCCATCAGCGTAACCTATCCACCACCTCCCCCCCCCTATTACGACTACGCCCCTATCTCCCCTTCCCCCACCTTTGGGCTTGATATTGTCAGGAAGCAAACCTAAACTAAAGCAAACTAAAACAACCCACAAGCCAAAAAGTTCAATTGCTTTGAAAAAATGGAAAAAAAATGTGCCTCAGCATTCCCTACCACCCCCCCCACTACGCTCCTTCTCCACCTCTACGCCCCTTACCCCGGCCATCTACGCCCCCTCCCCCTCTCCCACCCCCTTAGGGCTTGGTGGTGTCAAAGAAGCAAACCTTTAGACTCGAATAACTCCCAACCGAAAACAAATCCTAAAAAAAAAAAATCGAAAAACAATCCCTCAGTATTACCTATACCCCCCCTCCCCTTACGCCCCCAATCCCCCTACCTCTCCTACCACACCCCTTGTGGTTGGCTAATGTCCAAGAAGCAAGCTTTTAGACATTTAGACGCAAATAACTCACAAGCCCAAAATATCGTTAAAAAAAACGTTTTGTAAAAATAAACAAAAAATCCCTCAGCATCCCCTCCGCCCCCCCCCCCCCTCTCCCACGCTCCCCCTCTCCCACGCCCCTTGGGGGTTGGGTGGTGTCTAAGAGGCAAACCTTCAGACATTTAGACTCAAACAACTCACAAGCCAACAAAATCGTAAAAAAACTGTTTAAAAAAAATCTACAAAATCTTGGAGTCTATTGGCTGCCCCCGCAGACTACTCAACATTATCCGCTCCTTTCATGAACACTCGTTCAGCACAGTACAGTTCGACGGAGCTACGTCCGAGAGCTTCTAAGTCAGAAATGGCGTGAAGCAGGGTTGTGTTCTTGCGCCAACTTTATTTGTTGTTTTTTTCTTTTGCATTCTTGCTCTTTTGAAACAACGACGTTTTCGTTGGCTTGGAAACGTTCATCGAATGCCAGATGAACGCTTTCCAAAGGATGTGCTCTATGGTGAGTCTGCCGATGTAAGTAAGTACGATGGCAAAAGGCCAACTGGACGGCTAAAGCTCAGGTTTAAAGTCCATCTCTTGGGGGGGTATTTGTTTCTAAACCACTTTCAAATATACATTTCTCAGTGGTTACTAAAGCCATTTATCAGATGCAATTATTTTACAATGTCTCTTATGCCATAAATATTAATATCTAAAGTCACCAAAATAAACTCAAGCAGCGAACGATCCATTTCCAAACCCCCGCCCAGAGTAGAGATTTGTGACGTCACAAGATGAACCGGTTTGAGTGCGCCTCGCTCGCTTCGACTGCCCGCGGTGTTTGAATGTAGCCTACGTGCGGCAGGGAAGCTCAGATGTTTATTTCGGTTAACATTAACTCATGATGAATATTTTCCACATGTAGATGTAGATAAACCTAGATCAATTACATTAGAGGTGTGTGAATGTTGGTTGGTTTTATCGCAACATTCGTGACACTGACAGTGACAGAAAACAAACAGATGCCGTGGCCTGCCAGTGTGTAATTGCCAGCCTACGTTTCTTCCCAGAAATGAAAAGGGTGGGCTAGGCTACAGTAGTGGACGGGCCGTCGCGGGGATGTCCGTCGAATCGTAGACATAGAATCTAGATCCAGGGTTAAATGAAATGTATGTGCTAAAAGAAGTTGTTCATGCACATCAGAACTTGACAGAAAGGAGAGAGGGCGACATTTATCGGCCTAGCATAAAAAACACACCCAGCGCACATCTCTTAATACTGTAACGGGTTTTCGCAAGGACTCGAGTAACCAACGGCGTAAAATACTTTTGGGTTGCCCCGTTTATTAGCTATGGTGATAAACGAACGTAGTATCATACACCTATATACAGTTAGATACGTAAAGGCAGTTATACAGACGCAAAGAATAAGTCCCCCGGAATAATCGCAATCATATACGTAAAATAAGTCTTTGTGATTCATTAACTGGCATCCGTTTATGCTTCTACTCAGCCCCTCTACCTCTTGACCGTGGTTCCTTCACCGCAACCTACTCGTGGCGGCTTAAACCAGTCCAAACTATCCATCTAGCGTCCTAAATTAATACCCGAGTGCCACCAGGAATAAACATCTGGACGTCAATGACACCGGTAAGATAGGCCACTAATGTTCTAGAGGCACCATACCAGGACCTGCAGCCCGTATGCACTTAGACCGTGAATCAAATTAAGCTTATAATTAATTTAATACATCAGCAGGCTCACCCAGTCATAGTCTTAGCCTAACCGGCATATGTCCCACACCTATAAAGCATGACGAATTGATGAGAGCTAATATATTTCCCAAACTGAAATAACCAGTTTATGTAACCTAAGATGAGTACCGTGAGAGTAACCCACGCGAACTGCTTGTCCGCCCGTTCGCGCTCCTTTTATACCTCAGACATTTCCACAATATTTCCACCAATACCATATTCCACCAACTTTACCTTCCACCATAATTCCACTCGCATTCCACTAAATTTCCACCATAACATGTAAGCTAAGCCCTAATAGATAGTCACTTCATTATAACGGCAACATACACAAATTGCAGTCCTAACAGGCTGGTAAGACTCTGTGAATATAATCGCTACTAGATAGCACCGAAGGAAATGTAAATATTGATATGGCCTCAGTACATCAACAGTTAATGATACAAACTTACCATTCCACGGCTTGTGGCATCTACCGTGGTGGAAAATTGCAACATAGTGACATACATAGTAACAAGCGCGCCCGTTACCATGACGCGATAACAGTATAATTGATCTGACGTCACTACCATAACAACCGTTGCTACGACTGCGTCTATTCACCTAAAAGCTGAACGTTATCCGCGTACAACAGGTACAATACGAATATCTGCTATAATATGTCACTTTAAAGACATCCCCAATATATTTCGTCCGTCAAAATAAAGTACATCCAATATTACGACACCTAGACTAAGGGTATTCCTTACATCACCCCCTTCCTAGTGTGCAGTGTCCCCACAAACACTAACACAGAACAGTAGATCTGAAACAAATAAGTGTAACAAAATGGCCGCGAGCGTTGCACATGTCTACACCTCCTACCGTACCCTACTCACTGGTTTACCTTGGGCAGCATCACCTGTGTGAGTTCGCGAACGCTCGCAGACAGCTCCCTCATGACGTCGCTCTGCTCGGTGATGGCGCGGCACAACCCCTGCAAGATCAGCGCAGCATCGCCCGAGACCGTCGTGCCCTCGCCGAATGAAGAGAGTCCCCCAGCGTCGGTCGTAGTCACCGCCGTCATCTCCGCTGCCGTCTCCGCTGCCGTAGCCACCGCCGCCGTTTCCGCTGTCGTAGCCACCGTCGCCGGCTCCATCGCCGCCACTGCCGCCGACACCACCGTAGCCACAGCCGCCGACACCGCCATAGCCACTGCACCTGCCGTCTCCGCTGTCGTGGCCACCGCCGCCGTCTCCGCTGTCGTGGCCACCGCCGCCGTCTCCGCTGTCCTAGCCACCGTCACCGGCTCCACCGTAGCCACCGCCGCCGACCCCGCCGTAGCCACCGCCGCCGACTCCACCGTAGCCACCGCACCTGCCGTCTCCGCTGTCGTGGCCACCGCCGCCGACTCCACTGTAGCCACCGCCGTAGCCACCGCACCCGCTGTCTCGCCCAGAAGCTCGCCAAAATCAAAACTGCTGTCTAACGCGATTGGTGTCGCCGACAGCAGCTCCTCCGGCAGACCAAAACCAAACGGCTGGTCCGTCACCGAGTCCAGACCGTCCGACTCCAACGGTGTAGGATGATACACGGGGCAGCTCACCGGGGACCCAGGGTCGTATGCCCCACTGGCCCGCTGCCTCGACCTCCACAAGTCCTGAGAGGCCGCTCTGGAGAGTTGCACCAACTCAGTCTCGTCCAACAGGTGCGGTTGGCTGCTCTGCCGCAGGTATCTCTGCTCCTGTGCCCCCGAAAGCTGGAGCTGACGCATCCGGTGCTGGTGGGGAGCGAACCCCCGAAGGTGCCTTGTCAAGTCCCGCTTCCTCTCGCACCGAAACAAACAAAGGGTACAATAGAAGGGGGCCCTCTCCAAGGTCACATGATGTTTATAGATGTGAGCCGTCACCCGAAATTTCTCTCCCACGACGTTCTCGCACAAGCCGCAGCGGTAAGCCCGTCCTCTCAGGGTACTTGCCATGGTGAATATCCTATAGACAACTAGAAGTCTGTTTCTATATCAAAAGGTCATCTTCACCCCTTCCAATCAGTGGATACACCCCCTCTCCTGCAAACCAGCCAGGGAGATATTCACCAGTGTATGGTTTTAACTTATTGTGATTAATGACACTCTTTGCTCCCTGCTCATTTTTCTGAATAAGATAGGTCTGGTCCGTTAATTTTTTTATCACGAAGTATGGCCCAACATAAGCTGGCTGCAACTTCGGACATGTCCTTTTTCCTTTGCTCATTTAAACACCAGACTGGCACACCTGCACGATATTCATACAAATTTGTCTTGGTATCATAGAATGCTTTCTGTCTCTTTGCAGTGACAGCTAAATGTTTGCGGGCAACTTCATGTGCTCGCTGTAACTTTGACTTTAATAACTCTATGTACTCCCCATATGAACCAACCATTCCTGTATCAATTGTAGTACTACCAAACACGACTTCACACGGCAATCGAACCTCACGCCCTAGCATCAACATATTTGGCGTCAACCCCGTACTCTCATTTTTGGATGCGCGATAAGCGGCCGCTAAACATCCCAAGTATAGGTCCCAATCCGTCTGCTCCCCCTTTAAGTAAGCCTTTATCATTCTTATAAGGGTCCTATTAAACCTTTCAACTTGGCCATTTCCTTTCGGATTCCTAGGACTTGTCCGTGTTTTCCTTACCTCTAGCAAATTGCATAGTTCCTTAAATACGTGACTTTCATAATTCCTTCCTTGGTCCGAATGTATATCCAAAGGACACCCATATCTGGTGATGACTTCGTTAAGTATCTTCAAGGCACACGTATGTGCTGTTTGATCGGGTACCGCAAATATCTCTACCCATCTAGTGAAATGGTCTGTCACTACCAATATGTACCTATTCCCCCTCGGCGTTAAAGGAAGCGGGCCCAGAATGTCAGTGGCTAGACGATCTAGAGGAGCTCCAGTCTTCATCTGACCTAGGGGTGCCCTTGGCATTTTCGTGGGGGGTTTATTTGCCGCACAACTGTCACATCGCAAAATCCATTCAACCACGCTCTGGTTTAATTCGTACCAATAAAACCTCTGCAAGATCTTCTCCTTAGTTTTCTTTCTGCCTAGGTGTCCGGCTAAAATGGACTCGTGCATCTGGCTTAGTATCTCTTTTTGCATCACCTTAGGTACCATAAACTGATAGTACGACGCACTTCCGTCCTTTCGCACAAACTTTTTGAACAAAACCCCGTCTTTAATTTCCAAAGCATCCCATAAACTCCAGTAATGTCTCGTTTCCGGACTTAAAGATGCGATATCTCGCCCACTTGGTTTGTTTCCCTCTAATACCCATGCTACTACCGGCCCAATATGAACGTCTTTTCTTTGCATTTCGGCTAATTCTGTCAAGGAATACGTCCCTATCCAAGGTACCCACGGCGTTCCCGCAATTTCCTGTTTACTGGCTGCTCTGGTCTTCACAGAACGCGTTATGGCTTCCAGTATTGTAGAAGTCACTTTTATCGGCCAACTACATGGCCAATACCATTCCTGGCTAATTTCCTTATTCGTAAGCTTACGGGTAAACTTAACTATAAATCCAAGCCAAGTCAACAGCAGTAGCCACATGGCATTACATTTCTTATAAACCAAACCACCCTCTGTCTGGCTTGAACTAACCCTTTTAACGACTGTTGTGACTGGAAATTCACTTCTCATTTCGCTTGCTCTCTTCTTACATTTCTTACAAGGTCCGCATTTAAGTTCTTCTAATGAATAAACATCGGGGCATTGGCAATCTTTAGGGTTAGGACACCTGGACATAAAGTCTGCATTTTCGTGTTTCTTTCCAGGTCGATACTGAACCGCAAAATCATACACGGACAGTATCTCTAACCACCTGGCTATGCGATTTTTTGGTTCCTTCAGACTGAACAACCATATCAGTGCCTGATGATCAGTTCTGACGAGAAAGTGTCTACCTAACAGGTAGTGACGGAAATATTCTACAAAATACCTGAGCGCTAAAAGCTCGCGATCGGTCACACAATAGTTTCTCTCAGCGCGATTAAGCGCTCGACTAGCATATGCTATCACCCGCTCTTGCCCGTTCTGGACCTGTGATAACACACCTCCTATGGCCACATCGCTTGCATCGGTATCAAGTATATATTCACCCTCATTTTGTGGGTATGCCATGACCTCTGGGCCTGTTAGTGCTAGTTTTAAAGTTTGGAGCGCTTTCTGACATTTTGATGTCCACTTAAAGGCTACATCCTTCTTTGTTAAGTCAACGAGAGGTCTTGTTATCTCCGCGAAATCCTTCACAAACCTGCGATAGTAACTTCCCATGCCCACAATCTGACGTACCTCACTGACATTCGTCGGTACTGGGAAGTTAAGTATCTTCGCTATGTTATGCAACGTGGGGCTTAGTCCTCTGGCAGACACGACATGACCTAAAAACTCTACCTCTTCTTGAAATATGTGACATTTTTCTGCTTTGAGCTTAAAATTCGCATACCTCAATCTATCGAATACCTTTTTTACTCTTTGAATATGCTCCTCGAAAGTGCTAGAAAACACAATAACATCATCAAGATAGATCAGACATGTCACCCATTGTAAACCCCGCAAAGCCATCTCCGTAACTCTCTGGAAGGAACCCGGCGAATTACTGAGCCCAAATGGCATTGCTGTAAACTCGAACAAGCCGTATTTAGATGTGAAGGCAGTTTTATGAATATCGTCTTCTTTGACCGGTACCTGATAGTACCCGGATGTTAAATCAAAGGTAGAAAATAATACTGAACTAGCGACTGCATCGAGGCAAGTCTGCGTCCTTGGAATGGCATAAGCGTCTGGTTTAGTGACCTTTCTTCCATTCTTCTTCCTCACAAGTACCAGTGGACTGGCCCAAGGGGATGTTGACGGCCGTATCACTTTCTGTTTTTGTAGAGTCATGATAGCTTCTTTCTCTTCCCCTTCAAAAGCTAGAGGCACACGTCTCGGTGCTTGTTTAACCGGTCTAGCATCACCTGTATCTATTACATGCTCTGTCAATGTAGTAAGACCAAGGTCAGTATCATCTTTAGAAAAAACATCTTCATATTGTGTCAGCATACTTTTGATGGCCATCACCTGTTCTGGTGATTTAGAGTTACTAGCCTCCTCACACATAGCCTGTAAATGTTCAGGGATATCCTTGTCCTTTTTGGCATAACTACGTCTCGTCGGATCCAATTTCTGGTTTTCGATCCGTTGCTCTACAGGCGCTGTCCTCCTCACTAAGTCATAATTGTTGGCGTCCCTAATATCTTCAACGTCGAACAATACTTGTGGACTCTCTTTTATAGCATAGGCCTGTCCTAATACCGCATTTTGCTTTACCAAAACCTCCTTCGATGTTGGGTTAATCGCCCTCACCTTAACCGTGGCGTCATACCTTATATCAACCAGGGTGTCTGCCATTATCAAAGGGTAGGTTGCCTTAAAGTGAGACGTCGGCTCTATAATCATATCCATGTTTGGAAGGATATCATCCCTCACCTCCCTAGCTACATAACAGTCTAGTAATGCCTCACTAAAAGGGGGAATTTGGTAACCATCAGCTGAGCTGACCTTGCGTACTGCTTTGGGTAAAACCTGAATACAAGGGATATCTTTTCCACATAGCTTTATGATTCCCTCACTCGGCATTAAATCGGCTGGACCACCGGCATCTTGCTGGAGTATATCAACTCCGAGCAGACCGGCATCCTCTATCTCGGCCAATATGAGCTCTTTTTCAAGGCTTAAAGGTCCCACTTCTATTTTAAATATACCTTTACCCAATTCCTTGAGTGGATTGCCGCCAGCACCTTTAAGACAACCCGACGGTGTCAGCTCCGGCCGCTCAGCAGCCGCCATGTTGTGGTATACTTTACTTGCGAGAATAGTCCTTGTGGCGCCCGTATCGGCAGTGAAATACAGATCTACATTCTGCACAGAACCTGCCACATAAATCCCATGGTATATAGGCAACTTTCTTTTGACTGTATTTATTCGTACCCCGCCTGCTTTTGATTTACTTTTAGACGCCTTTGATCCTATTTGTTTGTGGCCATCTGGAATTGAGCTTACCCGTTGGCCTGCTGGGTGAGCCCTGTCCGGTTTAAATGCTCATCCCCTACATTTCGCTTTACGTTAGCACCATATGCATCTTTCCTTTTACCACTTGCTCCCTGCTCTAGGCAATTTCTTGCAAAATGGCCTTCTCCCCCACAGGTATAGCATTTCCTACCCTGTTTAGCCCATGGGCTAAAAGGAGTTTGTTTACTTTTATTATTTCGTTCTAGCTCAGCCAACCGTTTTTGAAGCTCTACGATTTGTTTCTCTAACGCCTGATTCCGCACTTACCCTGGTACATTTGACTCAAGTTCTGATATGGTGGGAACTTTGTCATTTGCCACACATGTGGGTTTAATGGGTGCTCTGCGAGCTCTACCCTCTGATTGTCCTTCCTCAAATTCATTAGCATCAGCGTCACCATAACTCAAATATCGTAAGGAACTGGTAGGTTCACCATTAGTCACAATCTCTCTACCGGCTCTCCTTTTAGTTTCCATTAGGTTAACTACCTCAAAGACTGCGTCATCGATGTTCTTCGGGTCCTTGATATACTCCACTTGGAAGCTAGCGCGATCATCTTTTAACCCATCTAGAAACCGACGCAAGAAATCTTCGCGTCTGGTTTGTACATCTCTGTTTAGAAAGGCTTTGTCATAAAGACGCTTCAAGTCAGCAGCATAATCCTCAATGGATTCGCCCGGTTGTTGAGACCTACGACTAAACTGCACACTATAGCCCTTTGTAGTTTCTACCACCCTGTATCTGCTATCAAGCTCGTTCACCAGAGAGCGAAAGCTAGATCTTGCTCTCCTCGGCAACTGACCAAAGACAAAATCTCCCGCACCACCTTGTAGTCGGGGAAGCAGTTCATCTAACTTTTGTTCCTCCCCCCAATCATGTCTGTCTGCAATTTCTATAAATCTATTGAACCACACCTTCCATGACTCTTTCCCCGTGTAGTTGGGCAACTTTACATTGCCATGGAAACGGTTTGAATCCCGTATTACTCGGCTTGTCGGTATGCTGACCTCGCTATCACTCTCGATACTTGAGGAGTCCGAAAGACTAGAACTACTATCTGTATAATTTCTTCTTAACGCTCCTTTACTAGTAGATCGTCTACCTTCCCGCTCTTGATAACTCCCACGAGCTCTGTCATTTGACCGTTGTCCTTGACAGTGAAAACTCTCACTTACAGCACTACGTCCACCCGGCATATGGCCCGGCCACATTTCCTTCAATGCCCCCTGGACCGCAGCCTTAACTGTAGTAACGATTCCATTATCCACTGTGCACCTGTTAGGCTCACCCACAGGGTGACCTTTATTTCCATGGGACACTGTCGCCTTACTCAGAGATGAACCAACCTCATGCATGTCACATTCCTTTGAAATCGCATCGGGCATTTGCCATGGAATCACCTTGGCCAAACTTCCTACAATTTCCTCGAATGTGCATTGGGTAGTATCATTCCAAATGAACTCTCCCTTCTCTTGCAATAAGGACTATAATGGCTCGAGTATATGCTTCCCCCACCTCGGAGATATGACTGGGTAGAATCCCCATGAGCGTGTTCTACATCCATTTTATCTAGATCTACTGCTTTTGTAACACCGCTTGTAATCACAGTCGCAGGCTCAGCAACCTTAGCTTTACTTTTACTTTTACCTTTGTTCTTAACCATAACGATCTATAATTATTTCTAACACACCGGTCTACTTGTGAGCCCTGGCGACAGGCAATGAGATACGCTGTATCAGACAGACAATCAGCCTATCTGAAGTTAACACTTCTGACACCAATTTATGTAACGGGTTTTCGCAAGGACTCGAGTAACCAACGGCGTGAAATACTTTTGGGTTGCCCCGTTTATTAGCTATGGTGATAAACCAACGTAGTATCATACACCTATATACAGTTAGATACGTAAAGGCAGTTATACAGACGCAAAGAATAAGTCCCCCGGAATAATCGCAATCATATACGTAAAATAAGTCTTTGTGATTCATTAACTGGCATCCGTTTATACTTCTACTCAGCCCCTCTACCTCTTGACCGTGGTTCCTTCACCGCAACCTGCTCGTGGCGGCTTAAACCAGTCCAAACTATCCATCTAGCGTCCTAAATTAATACCCGAGTGCCACCAGGAATAAACATCTGGACGTCAATGACACCGGTAAAATAGGCCACTAATGTTCTAGAGGCACCATACCAGGACCTGCAGCCCGTATGCACTTAGACCGTGAATCAAATTAAGCTTATAATTAATTTAATACATCAGCAGGCTCACCCAGTCATAGTCTTAGCCTAACCGGCATATGTCCCACACCTATAAAGCATGACGAATTGATGAGAGCTAATATATTTCCCAAACTGAAATAACCAGTTTATGTAACCTAAGATGAGTACCGTGAGAGTAACCCACGCGAACTGCTTGTCCGCCCGTTCGCACTCCTTTTATACCTCAGACATTTCCACAATATTTCCACCAATACCATATTCCACCAACTTTACCTTCCACCATAATTCCACTCGCATTCCACTAAATTTCCACCATAACATGTAAGCTAAGCCCTAATAGATAGTCACTTCATTATAACGGCAACATACACAAATTGCAGTCCTAACAGGCTGGTAAGACTCTTTCTCGCACTCTGTTGTCAGTGGCCAATGTTGACACCAGGTCCGGGAAAAACCCATCCCGGTATACGTGTCAGAAATTGAGATTTTATCAAATTTTGTTACAGTTTGACAAATTAGTTCATGTGGCGAAGTTTGGCGGCTTAAAAGCTGAAACTTACTTCGTAAAATCCATTTTAGTTTTCCAATCGTGCGTTGTTTTGCTGTCGCCATTCACGTTACAGATCTTGTCACTCAGTGCTCACCGCGGTGTCAATGCGCGTAATATTTACATAAATAGTCCCAACAAACCAACCGAAATTAATAGATCTAGATTTAGAAATGAATCATGTGAATTCCAACTATAGAACTAATAGCTACAATTTACGAAACAACAGGTTTATGTTAAGAAATGAATACCATTTGGCCTAAACCAATATATTCGTTAGGAATACCTCCGCAGTAACCACTTTGACGACGTCATATCTCCTTGGAAACACGTCGCGCGCAACACTTAGTTACAGGTGCTATTGAGCGCCACTGGTATGATTTTGACCAAATATTTACGTGCAGTCGTGAGTATTATTATCATCGTGAGATCTCCGTGTTGTCTTAAGGGCAACGTTTGAAGTTCTATTCGAGCGAGAAAATACATATGGCATTGTTTCTCGTGGGAGATGGGTTTATCTCAGCACGCAACTCCGAAATCCTGCCTTCGCCTGAAGGCTCAGACAGGATTTTGGAGACTTGTGCTGAGATAAACCCATCTCGCACTCGACGCAATGCCATATGCATATCGTGAATATAATCGCTACTAGATAGCACCGAAGGAAATGTAAATATTGATATGGCCTCAGTACATCAACAGTTAATGATACAAACTTACCGTTCCACGGCTTGTGGAATCTACCGTGGTGGAAAATTGCAACATAGTGACATACATAGTAACAAGCGCGCCCGTTACCATGACGCGATAACAGTATAATTGATCTGACGTCACTACCATAACAACCGTTGCTACGACTGCGTCTATTCACCTAAAAGCTGAACGTTATCCGCGTACAACAGGTACAATACGAATATCTGCTATAATATGTCACTTTAAAGACATCCCCAATATATTTCGTCCGTCAAAATAAAGTAGATCCAATATTACGACACCTAGACTAAGGGTATTCCTTACAATACTCTTCATCGCGTACTTTTTATAGTAATGCTTGTGGACACCCGAACGTTATGGTGTCCGGTTAGGACAAACAACTAAGTAGCTTTTCACTAATGTGTCTGCTGGTCGCCGAATGAATACTTTATATGATTACAAGGCATATTTGTAGGTTTTTGATCTAGATCTCATGATACAATAAGCCTCACTTTTTATGAATGAAGCGTTCGCACTTCTTCCGAAAATACTGTTTTGCGTAGGGCGTTTCGAGGTTTTCAACGTTTACAGTCCCTTAGGCTTAGCAATCTGTCTTCATTCGAGGTGGCTCGAAGCGATACGTAGGGCGAGAGAATACATGCTCCGGTTGCCTGAATCCTCCACTTCTTCTTTCTCACCCTCACTATCATTAATTCCAAATAATCGGGCGCGTATCGCTACATCCCGATCGATGCAGAAGGACGCTGACCATCCTATAGACGCCATGCTCAAAGACGCGTTAACCATATTGCGCAACAAAACCGGTTCATCTTGTGACGTCACGAATCAATGAAAAAATTGCCCCTGTCTATCTTCTACTTTTTTGCGTAGGTATGTGATTAAATGGCTAATATTGTTAATATTCATGGCGAATAAATTCAGTGCGTATGGAATTTCGTTAATATAGTGCAAATGGATCAAGTATATGCAAAGTAACATAGGACATAAGAGATGGACTTTAAGGATGTTTGCAAGCGTGACATGAAGGCTTTCGGCATCGATACAAATTCTTGGGAGGACCTAGCAATTGAAATGAGGGAATGGTCACGTGTCGCGCGTGAGGGAAGGGCCCACCACAACGGGCTCTGGTTTGACAAGCTGGACTTGAAACGCCAATCTAGGCGCCCAGTGAGTACAAACCCGGACCTATCGACAGGTCATCGATGCGACGACGGCGGGAAGCTCTGTCGGTCACAGATAGGCTTGTTTAGTCATAAGCGCAAATGCTGCGACGCATCTTTCCTAGACGGACGGATGCCAACCAGCCTTTTGATATGTTTCGGTGTGAGTTTAAATTTGTATTGCATCATTCAGGACAATTCAAGCCACCAAAATGTCATTGGGAAACGTTCTACCAATATATGTTCTATAGTTTCTCTCTGGATATAACACATGTCGCATCTAGTTGAACTGGCTAGCCTATATTGCTTTAATTTCTCGTTCGTTAGCAAGCACCTGCAAAATTGCAAAATTTGGTACCGGAAATCATCGAGTGCACTGTCCTTCGTTACAATCCTTGGAAGCATGAAGAAGACTTTCCATTCATCGGTGGCTATGTCCTACACATCTGAATATCACGGTTGGCCTATAGATAAAGCGTGCATTGTCGTGTACTTTACATATATTTTATAAACATCTCATACTTTCATTTGGTATGACAGACGGCCCAAGAAAGCGTCTCGTCAAATGGCACAAGAATATATAAACGGGGGGTCGGGGGATAAAATGCACGCATGTCGCAACTCTATCTAAATCTCTGAAAATCACTTGGATAAAACGTTTTGATAAATGTCAGGGGGACGGATGCTGGCCCAGACCCGCTAGACATATTCTATCAGAACATAACACGGCTCTTCTTTGGAAACTTGATCCTGTATCACTGATAAGATATTCTAAGAACATTCCACACAACTTATAACAGACACAAACAGGTCTGAATGTTGTGGAGCATCTACCAGAAAATAATATACACTCCGGGCAGTGAAGTACATTACAGTTTTTGGAACGCTTGCTATACAAATAACTCAACCATATTAAGTAACAAAAAACAGCTGGTACGAAATAATTGTATTTTGATATCAGATCTGGGAGAGCAAGGTAAATTGAAAACGTATGAAAGATTTTAAAATAAATATAACACTAAGATCAATTATCTTGATTACCTCTACTTTGTCAAAATAATTAAACACCGTTGGTCAAATTTGGACGCCGAAGATCAAGGCCGTAAAAGCGACCATTTGCCATTTTTGTGCCAACGTGCTTGTAGGTTTGTGTATAGAGCACTGTTAGAAAATGATTCATTAGTTGAAAATAGGAGGGTGAGATCGAACAAAATCTTATCAACTGACTTTAGAAAATAGATTGGGGGGAAATCTACACTAGTCTTTTTAAAACGATAAAAACACAAAGCATGTTAGTTTTCAATATAATTAAGATTCTGCAATTAACTTTCCCTTTAAAATACCAACTGTATCAATGGGGAATAACTGCATAAAATTTATGTTCATTTTGCAGAAGGGAACTCGAAATAATTGAACACCTTTTTTTAGGACTGCCAAGAAACTCAGTTATTATGGCAGCAAGTAAAAGCTCATCTATGGCCATATATCGACATTACTCAGCAGATACTTATCAAAGGTTACTATCATTTTGGGTAACAGACACCCACAACTCTACTGATATACCATATGTTCCTCATTTTCAAAAGATTTATTTATAGAGCTAGATGTGCTGGAGGAAAATAAGTGTTAAGCATGAGTTTCGTTTTTTGAAACAGGTCTATTGTATTGAGAAATCTTCTAGAATCATGGCGCCTACCCAGCCTCTCGCTTCACAAAGCATGGAACCGTCCTAATCCGTAAAATACGTGATATCTGTAATACGTCCTACCCAGGACATTCTAAATACAGGCGTCGTTTGCCAATGCAGGAGAAACATTACGAAAGGCATTCTTTGCAGGATTTAATTCACACGAATTTATGTTCTTCGTGGAAAGGTCATATTGTCAAGAAAATCAATATGCGCCTACATATTGTTACTTTAACATATGTCATAGCATGTGTCCACTGTCTGGTATTTCGGCACCACCAGTTTGTTGTCATCATCCGTTCTCCAATTACAGGCTGTGGGAAGAGTGCGCCCAACGTATTCAAAACGGAACGTCCACTCTTAGCCATACACGACTTCGCAATTATACGCCATCTTGGAAAAATCGAGACTGGCGCAAAGAGTTATGGGAAATATTTCGGTGTTCTCTTGACTTTTGCTATGGAGATAAATACCACGTTATTGGCAAGGCATGTATACAATTAATGAGCATATCTAACTTACATTCAGATTACGTAACTTTTCCTTTACATAGATGACACTATGTCATGTTTAAATGTCTACAAAATACGTTGTCAGGCGATGACGCCATCTTGACGTCTCGCAAAGACCAAAATAATACCCAGAATGCATTGCACATGCAGTGGCGCCTCACGGTGGCAAAATTGGAACTAAGATTAGCGAAGTGGTCTATTGTGCGCTGCGGACAGGTGGACAGCGCTGTCGGCTAGTTTTGTGTCGCATTGAAAATGATTGCCAACACAATTTTGCCGTTCCCTGCAAGATATCATATTCGAATGTAAGAAACTAATCTTGGAATATTCCTGGGTTTTGCATTCACCCTAACTTATGGCAAAATTGCTTCGTTCAGCTGATTGGGCGTTTCTTGCTCATTATAGAGCTGTGACATATCGGCCTTTCATGCGCAAGTCATCCGACGCAATGGACCGTTTACTAGGGAAATCCTGGCAGGCGCGTGTTTCGGGTAGCTCTAGCTCGCTCTGTGCTGCATAACATGCAACAGGCGAGTACGGACTTGATCTGACTTATAGCTGCATAATTTTCAACAGTTTATCATAGGTCAACAAAAAGACAAAAAAACCACTTTGTACAGATAAATATCTTGACTGTCAAATAATACCGTTTGAAGAACGAGATGGAGGTATAAAACCAGAGAAAACAGCTGCCAACCGGCGAAAGTAATGATTGTCACAACGCGGCGAGTGGCAGGAAAGCGGTCATATTCTAGGTTTGCTGCTGTTCTTCAGTGCGGAAATAATGATCGTTCTGGAGTCTATTTTGTCTAGATATGCTAAAATCTGATTCAGGGATATATGCTGTACAGAATACATGAAAACTTGGTTCCAGATGTGTACCTATTATAACTTGTTATAAAGCGATTATATGGATCGGTATACACTGTCTTTTCAATACGAATCAGAGTGTAGTGAAGTGGCCCTGTTGCGTAGCAACCAGGAATGTCGAACGGGGAGCCGAACAGATAGGATTGTTAAACTGTTGTTAATCTAGTGAAATGATTCTATTATATAATATAATACTTGCAGGAACGTTTATAGAGACATTGCGTGTGTTAGTTCTGTGAATAACAATGCCATAGAACCAACCTTCCCCTGGCAAAAGACACGTTGAAGCCGGGCACCTGAACTAACTCCATAGCCATGCATAGTAAACGCATGAGAGAATCTGCTTTCTAACCCGTAACACGCAGTGTATATTTTTGACGATAGATGTCGCCTGAGGTATCTGAGACGGTCTATACGTTAAGAACTTCGTTGCAACAAATCAACCTTTCAACGATCTCTGCAACCAAAGGGCCGGTTTGCGATGCAGTGTAAATTGAACGCATGTTCTAAGGTTTCGATCAACTTTACCTTGTCCGAATCGTAGGCCTAAAACTAGCGTCGAGCATTTTAGCCAGTCAGTGTTGAGGTGACCACTTGGCATTATCTGTAAATCTAACGTAGATGCTGCACAAGCTACAGCTGTTAACATTAAGTACTCTTCTGATGATCACATCGTGGCCATGGTGTTGGAGCATTGGTTGGCTTGCTGACCAGTGTCGATTTTTCAAAATTCTCAATGTCGAATGTCGATTTTTCACGACATTCCGCATCGCTTTTTCAGTTTTAGTGGGTTTTTTTCAAAAATGTCACTATCTGTGTGTGTGGGGGGTGGGGGGGGGGCAAGGGTGGTCGTGTTCCTAGATCACGAAGAATAACTCTCCTTATTTCCAGGTCAGGGGTACGTCCTGATCATACTAAAATCCCAAGCGGCGCCTGAATTCTCTTGATAATGATAAGCCTTCTTGGTAGCTTAATGGACTATGACGTCGAGACATGCTCTATATAGCTATTCTTATACGTCTGAGTTAAACGTAATCAACTAAAATGCACCAGAGAGCCAATCCCCTTTGCCTACTATTTTAACGCCAGTCATTTGTTTCAGTTATCGACAAATGGTCAGCCTGTGCTTCCACTGACATAGGCAGAATCCATTTTCGATGAGATGAGCTCTCCAAAAAATAACGACCGGGAGGAGGGGTGGGGGGGGGGGGTGTTCCGTTAAGACTGATAACCGGAAGTAGGTCCATCTACAAGGAGGAGGGGCCGGGAGGGGGAGAAGGGGGGAGGGCGAGCGGAGCAAGGAGGACGGGGAGAGGGAGGAGGGGGAGCGCGAGTACGGGGACGAGTGGGAGGAGGAGGAGGCACGCCATCTCATGGGAGAGTAATTTCCATCAGAAAGAGGTATTCACATATCAGAAAATTGCGGGGCAGTTATAGCCTGCACCCCCCCCCCCCCACCACTCCTACTTTATCCTTCCAACATGTGACGGCGATATGTGACGGAGTTCATCGGTAGGACCTCTGTTCGGTGTTCAGTAGATTAACACATGCGAATGCACGTACGTCACACACACTTATGGTGCAAACTGAGAGGCGAAGACAGAGACACAGTTCTAAATTTCAACCGAAACATGACATGAAAGGGAAGAAAGCCCATGCAATGTGGTACGATTCTTTTTTTTTTAATTTCTCTCATTTGGGGAGTAAAGTCTACCGAAAAGAAAGATTTTAAGGTAAGCCACCCTTAATGAACCTCGGCGATTCTGAGCAGACCTCGGTAAACATCGGCAAACATCGGCGGGCTGTAGCCCTGATATTTTAAGCAGACTTAATGAAACAAAGCACGAATAAAACACAGCAAAAGAAGTGGTGACATAGGTAAAATATATAGAACATCGTATAATAAGCTTCGACGATTTATAAAAGACCTCGGTATACATCGACAAACATCGGCGCTAACTCGTTACGTCATTCACAGGGAATCCCCAATTCGTGACGTCATTCACAGGGTATTTCCCCGAAAATGGCTCTTCGTGATAAATTCCGAATATTCAAGAAAAAAACATGGAGAAAACGTGTAAATAGTTCAGAAAACATTCCTGTAGATCATAATTATATCGGAGACCATTATATATAACCAGATTTATCAAAATCGGAGCACAAGGCGTAAATTACTGATAATTGGTGTGAAATAAGCTGCTCCAAAAAATATTTCTGAAATAACATTTTCAAGTTTCAGGACGTCTTTCTCGGTAAATTTGCACGGCTACCTATATTTTTCTTTATTTTTAATACAAGAACTATGTTTTTAGAAGTTTTTAAACGTGGTTTGGTGTCAAGATTTTCATTTTTGATGAAATTATAGCCAATATTGTGAAGGTGGTGATTTCGAATTTTGGCAAAAACGGTCCTGTTTTTGCATAACTGCACTTTATTATTGCCATTCTGTTATTTTTTGTGGCTACTATTTACATTGTTGAATATCATTCCTGTATTACACTATGTTTAAGCTTTCCAAAGAGCTATTACTGATGATAATGACTTAATATTGAGCTGAATTGTAGCAAAATTACATATTCGTGGTAGGTGTCAAGTTTTGGTCATTTTGTGATATGGGGGTATACTTGGAAAATGGAAAATATTTTTTTAACGGGACGGTAAAGTATTCTAAAAATTCACCAGAAGGTGTGTAATTGGGTATACTTTCATAAAATAATCACAAATATAGAGTTCTTTTACCTTGCTATTATGGGTGGCTTACCTTAAAGACGAAAAAAACAGGATGCCATCGTGAGTCAGTCGGGGGTAGTTCCATAGATGTAACGTAGTCCGCTCCGATATGGGTCCAGTCGCGGAACTACGTTACATCTCCTAGCAATCTCTTTCCATTAGCAGAATCGCGCCCGAAATCTGGTCGGCCTTTACACGGTCATAAAACTACTTTTTCACCTCGATATTTAGCAATGAACTACATATTTACATAAAGCTATTTTCTGTTGATTTGTTACCAATTTGGGATATGACGTTGCTTTATGTTTCTGTTTTGATAACTTTTCCCTCTGCTGTGTGATTTCTGAGCTTTTTTGGCTGCCCGGGGCGCCAAGTTTTGATTGGGTTCACGCGCACCGGAAGAATAAAAAGAATACGGATTTTACATCACATCAAACAGCATGTCATGGTAGTTTAACGGTCGTTTGCAATGAATTAAGTACCCCCTCCCCCCGTCCCTACAAGAGCCCAGCGGCCGAACGTAATTTCACGCCGAATTTACGCTTGTCAGTCTTGCCCCCCACCCCCTGTCCCCACCTTCCGAGTTTGATACCAACAAAGTAGGGGGTCCAGTACAAACAGGCTTATGGACGGTTCAGAAAAGCGGGCGGGTGAGGACTCCCGCCACTGTGTCAGCCCCTGCTCTCACTAATTTGTGGGTATTCGCGGCATCAGGTGTATTCCACTTCCTCGGAAACGGATGGGGAATTAACGGTTAAGACGAGCATCCACCTTTGGAAAATGCCGGAAAAGTAGCAATTGATCCCGCTCCGACCGTCAGCTACCTTTATTCCCGCGGGAGTGGGGGGGGGGGGGATTTTTTTCATCAAAATACACCTTCAGAAATAAAATATTCCTAAAAAAAGTAAATCCACAAATTTCACATGTAAGCCAACACTAGAAGAGAACGTCTGGAAATTTTGGTTACATTTGGGCGGGTACCCCATCAACCCCCTCCATACTGCGCGTTCATCACGCTGGGCGACCCCGCGGCAGGAAGCCAGCGAGGAGTCCCTTTCAGTTACGGCAAGCACACAATTTGTACGTTAGTGCGCACCGCTTCTCGGCAGGAAGTGCAACTCAAACATGGCGGAGCTTGATTCGTTTTCGGTTGTTACTGGTGCAAAGTTGTTGTTTCTCGTGCTCCAGAACGCCTGACAACAATTCTACTTGGCGAAAATAAATGCTAATACCTTTTCCTGCAAGTTATATGGGTAAGAGAGCGCTGTACAATGTGTAGACTCACTTAAGCCATGGAAAACGTCCCGGGTGTTGTTGTCGCTTCGCTCTGCTAAAGAGCGGGGTGCGCTTGGAAGCAAGACGCTGTTGCCGGTAGCCACAGCGGCTTGCTTGCAGGACTACGTCGGCGGGTGAGTGGTGGTGTGGGCATGCTGTCCGTGGCTGGTTACAATGCGGTCACCGTAAACACACCAGGACCCTTGTCCATGCCGGGGTCTAGGGTGGGGGGGGGGGTTTCCGCCAGCTTCAACCCCCCTGTGCTATACTCGTTGCGAGCCTCGTGATCTGCATGAGCGTCACAGAGAAGATGTTGAGAGCCGTGCATTCATTGTGGCGCACAGCGTTACCATTTAGTGTTCCTCACACCACCTCCGCCCCACGTAACTGCCCACTGTCTGTCCGCCGGGGCTGCAGTGGACAGCTATGTTGCTGGGGGGATCAGACAGCTCATGGGAAGAGTGGGGTACTGAGAGACGACGAAATGTCTGGACTCACTGTCGCATGGCATCCAGACGTCGTGGAGTGGAGTTTACGGCGAAAACTCTTTATGTATCTCTCCATGAAGTCATAACGATAAGCTGGCTCGCCCGCCATTTATTGTGTTACATGTTGATGGTTGTAAGCAGAGCTAGGCGGTCGCTAGAACCAACTATTGAATCGCTCTGGTGGAGTGTCCACCACCGTCATCACATCCCAGTCAGAATATGCCATCCAGCACACGGCTCGGATGGAGACACAGCCGCCCAGACCGCCAGACGGCAGCAAGACAACGTGACGGAATGCTGGACCAATGCTTCATTTTGCTGCACGGTGACGTCGCTATCGCAATCGTTCAATCTCGCAGCCGCAATTAACACCCTTCGAAGTGCCGTGTGACTGTGTTTGCGCAGAGACAGCCTCCCCATAATTAGATGCGTTGGCAGGGTCGCTAAACTGTGAGACAGAGAGACATATTTCCCTTAAATTGACTGAAAAATGTGTAATCGCGCCCGTTTGATCAGCCGTCTGTGACATCAATCCCGCGATCAATCATCATGATCAAAGTCAACGTTTGGGACATTGAGCATTAACCCCGCCCCCCCCCCCCACCCCCGCTGCAGACACCCCCATCCCCCGCCGACATGTCATATTTGTTGTGTCCATGCAGGGCAAGGATTGCTTCCTTGTGTGTCTGTGAATTATGAGGTGACAAGTGTGACTGCCGGCTGACGTTTTGATCTTGATGATGTCGGGTTTACCGCTAGAGGGCGTCACGCCTTATTGGTACAGTCTGACTCGCTCTGCAGCCGTTAGGGGGAATACGAGGGAAGATAAACTTTACTGTCTCTGTCTTTGCTTGTATTCGTTGAACCTTTGAAGTTTTACGGACTCCCATTAAGCTTAATTTAATGAAACAAGGCACTTTCTAGGGATGTGTTCGATCATATCGGGGAAGCAAAAAGACACATGAAGCCATCAATGGAGGCAAAAGAAACAAGATCAAATATAGCTCCATTAGAGCCATAAGTTAGATTCAATGAACGACAGGATTGCTGGTTCGGTTATCAACGTTCACAGGATTGTGAGTGAGATCCAATCATCTGAGCCGCTGTTTGGCTACAATCAGAGTTGACAGGATTGCTGCCTGGGTACAACCAGGGTTGACAGGATTGCTGCCTGACTACAAGAAGAGTTGACAGGATTGCTGCTTGGCTTCAGTCAGGGTTGACAGGATTGTTGGTTGGTTTCAGTCACGGTTGACAGCGTTGCGGATTCGATTCAATCGACGAGTCCTGGTCAGATTCAAACAAAACTAGATCATTCTTGCAAATGAATATAGATTTAAGACTTCAGCTCTCTTGCTGTGGGATACTTGTCGGAAGTTATTTCGCTCTTGTGCCCGGTTCCCATTTCTAACGTCCGGCAAACAACAGACTCTATGCGAAGCCAGACTAAACTGAGCGATAAAACAGCGGAGAAGCAGATTCCCAAGTGGTGTCCCGTTACAAATGCCACGGGGGTCATAAAGAATACTTTCGCCGGACAACCTGCTTGATACCTGGCGTAAACTGGTGGTTTGGGGGGTAAGTTTATGTGATGAGGATTTTGTTCTCGTCCTGGTTCATGAAGAGTTGTGTTGGTAGCTGGGGGGAGGGGGCGAGTGGCTTGCAGCGGTGGCTCTTAAGGTGACTTGACCCTTAGGGGCTGGCCATTTGATATTCAGGTGGGCAAAATTATTTTGGGAAAGCAAATTCTGGCTCTGAACTTTAAAAAAAATCTTGCGCAAGGACAATCTTGCGTTGCATGTTACTAAAAAATGTTGTCCTCTATTTAAAAAAAAATCATGCTATCGTACTATCACATTGAATACACTTTGCAGATAAAAACACAAAATCAAGCCTGATCACAAGAACTCCCCAACTCCAAAAATGAGTGACCTCACCATGCTTAGCCAGAAAAATTCAGCTAAGGATATAGGTTCAAACTACTTGGCTGCTCACCACACACCACTTACCACTTACCACATACCACACACCACTTACCACTTACCACATACCACACACCACTTACCACTTACAACATACCACACACCACTTACCACTTACAACATACCACACACCACTTACCACTTACCACTGCCTATCACTTTATTACTATTAGGATTCTCGGAAATAATTTTAGCCAGCAGCTGGCATCGTTGTATTATACAGCGGCTCATTGACTACAATTTGTGTGTGCTACAATACACAGCACTATACGCCTGACTCGTTCACCAGCAATGGACAAGTCTGCACCAGTTGACACGACTGTGTCTGATTAGCACCATTCAACCGCCCTTTCCTTATCTCATTCCCCAACGCAGGTCTACGCAATACACAACTAAAAAAAGTATGTTTCGAAATACATTATGGAATAATAAGTCACGTTGTATTTGCTTATCCCAGATATGTCTGCCAGCTGGGATCGAGGTTGTGGACCAACCCCCAAGGGTCAGAGAGCCGTGGGGTAGGGACTGCCACCCGCTCCTCCGAGTCCCTTATGGTCTGGCCCACCCCCTCACCCCCACCCACCCATACGCCGGAGCTCCACCTCCTCTGTCCTTCCTCACGCCACTCATCCAAATACAAGTTATTTATTTTTTCCATCGCCACTGTTACCCCCTCCCAACCCCCAACCCCCCCACCGAGTAATACCCTACCCCTCTACCCCCCCCCCGCCCCCCGACACCACCCTTCCTACCGCGACCCATTACTTCCACAGTGATGTCACCACCCCTTCTTCCACCCCCCCCCCCCCCTCCCAACCTTCCCCTCTCACCGACCTAGTGGGTGTTTGCCGCCTTCCTTCGTCAACACGCCCGGGCGCTCGCTGTTGTGTCTCACCATAGAGAAGTGGAGGACTAGCTACAGGCGGGCGGGGGGGGGGGGGTGGAGAACGTGGATGGGTTGGGATGGGGGCGTTGGTAGTATTCTGAATGGATATCGTGTTAGTCTCCAATTTTTACCGTTCACGAAGCTAATCCGAGACATTCGGTTACACATGATTTTGTGTCGGATAACGAATATGTCTGATTAACGAATTCAGAAATTCTATGTGTTGGTGTGACTTGAATGACCCTTCGGCAATAAGCGATCGTTCACATGTGGAAAAACTTCAATTTGTAAGAAAGAATCGCAAGCGCATTGCATACGAATATTGGCAGATTAGTTCTTTTAGCAAACTTGCGATATGCTTCAGGTGTTTGGCGCACACGTTTGCATTACACTGGACGACCTCTGACGCCGTACTGACTACCATCCGTGCCTCTTTATATGAAAGGATTGACATGAGCTGGTGACTCGTCGTCATCGTCGCCCCCCGCACCATCACTGTTCCGTTGGCAGGGAGGCGCGTGCGAAAATGTCGGAATGTCAAAGCATCACTGGTTTCAATAGCGTCATAAATAGCGTCATACGCCTGGGCTGACGTAACATTGTCAACAGTGGAGCCGAGTTGCCGTGACGAGGAACGGCTCTATCATTCGTTTTATAGGAAGCTACCTGAAGTTATCATTTGGATTGATCGGTTATGGTTCGATGTGTTGATTGAAGAGAAATTAAGAGAAGTGTGACATGGCGTTATCCAATTAATAACTTCAAGAAACCCTTTTATTGTTTAACGATTACAGTCTGAAAGCTCTTTGGAATTTGTGTAAAGTACACAAAGACATCTTTAGCGGGGTGGGTGGCAGGAAGGGTCATGTTGCCAGTTCAGGAGGAATAATTTTTTGTTGATTCCCAGATCACGATGAATTAAAAATGTAGCGAATTTGCATAGGGGAATTAGCGGAATGATAAATAGCACAGCATATGAGGACAAGCGTAATGGCGGGAAGAAGTAGGTTTCTTTCTATGCCTTGCGCTTCACCCGCGCACCTCTTTTTTCTCTATTCCTTGCACTTTACCCGCCCACCTCTTTTCTCTCCATTCTTGCGCTTCACCCGCGCACCGCTTTTCTCTCTATTCCTTGCGCTTTACCCGCGCACCTCTTTTCTCTCTATTCCTTACGCTTCACCCGCGCACCGCTTTTCTCTCTATTCCTTGCACTTTACCCGCCCACCTCTTTTCTCTCTATTACTTGCGCTTCACCCGCGCACCTCTTTTCTCTCTATTCCTTGCGCTTCAGCCGCGCACCTCTTGTCTCTCTATTCCTTCTGCTTCACCCGCGCACCTCTTTTTTCTCTATTTCTCGCGCTTTACCCGCCTACCTCTTTTCTCTCCATTCCTTGCGCTTCACCCGCACACCTCTTACTCTCCTCTTCGCGCTTTACCCGCGCACCTCTTTTCTCTCTATTCCTTGCGTTTCACCCGCGCACCTCTTTTTTCTCTATTCCTTGCGCTTTACCCGCGCACCTCTTTTCTCTCTATTCCTTGCGTTTCACCCGCGCACCTCTTTTTTCTCTATTCCTTGCGCTTTACCCGCGCACTCCTTTTCTCTCCATTCCTTGCGCTTCACCCGCGCACCGCTTTTCCATACTCTTATATAAGAGGGTCTAGATCAGAAAGATATACGTGGAGCTATATTTAGTGGAATCAGCAAATGAAATATGGAGAATTCACTTGGGAATAAGAGAAATAGTGTGAGAGATAGATCAGGCCAGCAATTAGGCAATGAGAGGACAGATTGAATTAGTAAGAGAAAATATGTGCAGTAGTTGCAGTGATACTTATGTTATTGGTACCTCCAATTGAAATATTCAAGTAACATGGAGAAATTTGTCATATATTTGTATGTGGTTGCAGCGATTGATGGTTCATCCAGAATAAATCATTTGAATTGTACCTACTTTATTTGCCTTATTGCTGGGTTATTTAATCTGGGTTAAACCGAGAATGCTTAACAATATCGCGGCATAAAATGCCCCCTTCCTGACATTTTACCCAAACTATACAACCGTTACGCTACAGTTTGGTGGCAGCGGTGGGATTTGGCCATTTACACACTCAGCAAGCTACAAAAAATATTAAATTGACGATTTCTCGAATCACGGTTATTTAATATGAAGATTCCAGTTCACGATTAATGACAATCCTTGATCATGGCGGTCGGCTAATACCATATTCCCAGTTCACAGAATTATTTTCCTCATTCTCAGTTCACGGTGAATTGAAAAGCCCATTTCCGAGGAAGTCCGCAGGCCACTTATCACAACAAAAGAATGGGGCAAAAGCATTTAACACGGCTCAACTTCACGGCCAATTGGTCGGATAAACGAGAGAAATAGGCACTTTGGTTGCAGAAAAGCCCTGTCGGTGTCGGAGAGCGAATGTCGGATTAAAGAGTGCAATTAGCATTGTGGAAATCCGTTACAGGTCGAACTGTGTAGCGGGGTTTCTGGATTAACGGGTGTCGGATAAACAGGGTTTGACTGTATCACGACCTATCGCCCCCCCCCCCCCCCACACACACACACTCCCCACCTACCACCTGACGCCATGATGGGAACATTTCGGAACAGTTCAAACGAGCGACATAACAAAATCATCCACCACAACAAGCTGAAGCAAGGTATAAAGCAGGCCGTCTTGCGACTCAAGTTAACGCAAGGACGCCACTTTGGAATGTACTTCTCATCGACGTTTTATCGCTCAGTTAAGTTTGTCCTCGCATGATCACCGCTGTTTGCCGGACATTACATTTGAGAACCGACCACAAGAGCGACATAACTGCCGACAACAGTCCGACAGCAAGAGAGCTGAAGTTCAGATGTGTCCACCATATTAAGCACAACGACAGCTAAAAGGTAGCAAAGTTTTACTACTCGGGTGATAAATATTCCAATCACTGAAACAAGAGCAAGTCGAAGCCTGTATTGTATTCATCGCACAATGAAGTAAACATTATCACCGTCAAGAAGACATTTATTGGTTAAATAACGCGGTCGGCTATTGTCTAATGTACACCGCTAGGCCAGCCCAAGCCGCCGGTGCCTGGTTCGAACCATAGCTGTGCAAGTGGCGAGGTCTGTGCGGGATAATTGTCTTACTTCGTAAAGAGTAGGGGATTACTCCCGGAGATATGAATTGACTAATTTAGACCAACTTTGCTGCATGCAGCTTTTCTATTCTATATATCGGTGCAGTGTAGAATGTCTGGTAGGAGCTGGTAACAAAAAAACAGTTTCATGGTAATCCGTATTGTTCTCGCGCGCTTGCTTCAGACAGCGAAACACTCTCGACAAGGACGAAAGGCTAAGGCAGCGAACCACGCGTCATTAAATTTATGATCAGCTGGTCTCTGTCGTCAGTTGCCTTCCAGCGGAAGTGACGTCGCTGGCACCAACTGCGCGTTAACTTACCCGGAAGTAATATATCGCGACATCTCCCGGAGAAGGTGAAGGACATTAGACCGATTGTATGTCCGTAGAAAGGGCGGTAGAGCTGGAGTTCTCGTTACCAGCAGTAGCAGGGTGAGGAAAGTATGTTGTTGAGGGTCAGATGTAGAGTTCTGATGGTTATCAATAGAAGGGTGAGGACAGTATGTTGTTGATGGTCAGATGTAGAGTTCCGATGGTTATCAATAGAAGGGTGAGGACAGTATCTTGTTGATGATAAGATGTAGAGTTCTGATAGTATGTTGTTGATGGTCAGATGTAGAGTTCTAATAGTATGTTGTTGATGGTCAGATGTAGAGTTCTGATAGTACAGAAGGATGGTGAATATAATAATCGTGAAATAAAAGTGTGAGAGAGGGTATGTTGTGACGTCATAGATGAATAGAAATGCAGAGAAATGGGTAGAAACTGATTTGCATAAAAAGGTATCTCTTACATGAAGCAAGGAGAGGCTGCATGAAGTGGTACACCAGAGGCTGCATGAAGTGGCACATCAGAGGCTGCAGGAAGTGGTACACCAGAGGCTGCAGGAAGTGGCACACCAGAGGCTGCCGGAAGTGGTACATCAGAGGCTGCAGGAAGTGGTACACCAGAGGCTGCAAGACATGGTACATCAGAGGCTGCAGGAAGTGGCACACCAGAGGCTGCCGGAAGTGGTACACCAGAGGCTGCAGGAAGTGGTACACCAGAGGCTGCAAGACATGGTACATCAGAGGCTGCTGGGAGTGGTACACCAGAGGCTGCAGGAGGTGGCACACCAGAGGCTGCCGGAAGTGGTACACCAGAGGCTGCAGGAAGTGGTACACCAGAGGCTGCAAGACATGGTACACCAGATGCTGCAGGAAGTGGTACATCAGAGGCTGCATGTAGTGGTACACCAACGGGCTGCAGGATGTGAGAGAAGATGCCGCAGGAGTGCAACTGGAGCGGTGAGTTCCGGAAACTTAATTGCATTTGAATATTTTTCGGCGTAACGGGGTTGTATAGCTTCTGATTAACGTTGGATCGTTGACTGTAGACTGCCGATCGCTGATTACTGATTGTTGACTGTAGACTGCCGATCGCTGATTACTGATTGTTGACTGTAGACTGCCGATCGCTGATTACTGATTGTTGACTTCTAACTGTTGAGCGCTGACTGTTGACCGCTGACTGTTGACCGCTGCCTGTGTACTGCTGACTGTTGACCGCTGACTGTTGATCTCTGACTGTTGACGCGTCATTGACTGCCCGTAAACAATGTTTTTGTCATACGGACCACGTGTCATGTGCTGACGTCACGACCAGGTGCACATGTCTGGCCAAGACTAATTGAAGCCGAAGTGGTATCATTCTGGTCAATTATTATCCTAGTTGACGCTTTAGCCAGGAACAAGTTGACGGTGTGAATGAGAAACAAACAGCGTGGAATGACCCCTCCAAGCGGAAGCGTCCAGAAATATACATATCTGTTGTTGCATTTCTCATGCGGGATGAGATACATGGTAGGTTTATTTGTGGCCTAGCTATTGTCAACTTTGTTGAGATGATAGTTGAAGCAGCGAACATAGGGTTGAGTGAACAGGGATATATAAAGCTACTGCCACTTCCCCCAAGTTCACCGTCATTCGATAATAATAACAGGAAACTGTTGAATAGAAATTTAAAAATCATATAATAGTAATATATTAAATGAAGTTAATGTTGCTTGGTGATTACAAATATGGTCAAATCATAACGCATTCTTATAATAGTGTCACATTAAGATGATTTAACTTTCTGTACGTGATTTAATATGCATTTAAACAATTGTTGCCACGCCAAAACAACTTTAGCTCATATTTTTCTTCTGTGCTTCCCCGCTTACAGTCCTGAGTTATAACGCCCCAAAGAGTAGAAGACCATACTTTTTCCACTTATTTTCGCATCAAGCAATTTAAGTTTTGGGAGGGCGAAAAGAGACGTCAAAGGGGAATAAAAGCGCATGCGCTTTTACCTTGAGATTCCTTATGTTCCCTGTGCTCATTGGGTTGAACTCAACGAACAGCCCTCAACCATGAGAACACCATTCCCTAGACAACAGATGCCTACGCACTGCATGAAAGCTCACCTGTCATCTTGTGAGATCATTGGGGAATTTCCAAATAAGGCTCAGATGCAATGCTCTAACAGATCAACCCGCCGGGCCTCATTTTTACTTGTTCGATGAACGCTTATGTAGTGATTACGTGGAACAAAAACTGTAAACTCCCACTGAAACACATTCTTATTTGTTTATCTGCTAAAAGAGTGGTGGCATTAACACCTTAAATGTCAATCTAATGGTATATGCAGATAAACATTTAATATCATAATGTGCCCATATTCATGTTTGATTCCGATTAGCGTCATCACGGATCATAACGTGCTGGTATGAACATAACGCTACATGACCTACGTCGCTATGGTGTACAGCGAAAAACTCTGGCGTCATGGTAAAGTGGCAACGAGTCTTATTTTGAAACTATAACGCCCATTTTAACCCATTTTCGGCCAAATATGCTAATTTCCGCCCAGAAAATTTTATTTTATAAATAATGAAATCCGCAAAACGGAGGTGCACGAGTCTCCATGTCCGTGGTTCGGCCTGATATGAAACATCTTGACGTGGCCTTTGGTGCCCGGGGGCCGGCCCGATAGCTCAGTGGGTTAGGGCGCTCGCATTGAGTGCTCTGGCCACCTGAGAGCCTGACGGCACGTGGGTCAGTGGTTCCATCCCCGCTGTGGCCATATCTGTGTGGTCGCAGGATAAAGATCCCATTTCCTTCTTCGCAAAGAGTAGGGGATTACCCCGGGGACATGGCTTCACTCTTCCTTCCTTCTCCAATTGACGCGATATGACCTAAAGTGGTTGAAGCGTCCTGAATACACAACCAACCAACGAACCTTATAGGTGTCATTCACATCATTGAACTTTGTTCAATCTTCAATCGATAGAGATTTATCCTTCAAGTGAGGCTCTGGAGTCCATCTTGTATGTGAGATATATGTCCTAAGCAGCGATACAGTGTCAATTCAGTAGTAGTAGTGAAGTATATGGGGGCCATGCATAGGTTAACAATACCAATGGCGTTCATTCCCAAATATTTGAACAGCTTGAAGAGGACAGTTCTTGACAACGATTTAGTTGCGCGCCGACAATAATTAATATGAAGGGAGATCATAACATTTATAAAGTGCTTCTCCAAAAAAGATAGGCTGCTTGGTATATATTCGTAGCCAGCAAGCCACGGCGTGACAGATGTGCCTAGAAAAGCAAGAATATCAATGCTGGTGTTCCTTAATCTTGTGTCCCTTCTTTTCGAGGTTCTTGGCAATGACATGTTCTTTTACGCGGATAATACATATAAGGAATTTGTTCCGTGTGGACAAGTCATGGAACAACCAGTCTGTTGAAAGTTATCAACGGTGCTACCGAGGGACATAACATCTATGAAGTTAAAAATATAAATAATGGATTTGGCGGTGAGAGTTGCTTAGTTTGTTTTACAGAGCAGCCCTTTGACGGAAACCCAAGACGTTCAGGGGTAAAATACTTGGTTGGCTCTATGGCTGTAGACGGGCACTGTTTTTTTGTTCTTTCTACAACCACAGAACTGAGGCTACGCCCCAGATACCGACCAGGTAGAATATAAGCATAGGCCTAAAACCATGAGACCAGGCAGCGAATGCTACAGTCTCATCCAACCATTCGTCAGCTGCGATGCCTTCTCGTTATTTTATCCGCGTGAGAAGCCCATTATAATAGTCTTCTCAATGGGCCACACCCTGTCTGAGAAAGCAGGCGACGCTAGGGGTTGCAACAGCAATGTCAACAGCGATAACCTTCACGCAACATCCGGCCCATGAGGACAAGCCAAGCCGAATACAACGGCAGATCCCAAGGCCTTTATTGCCATCGACCACCAACGCTTTGACACCGTCATCTTACAGCCGTTACCATGGTCACCATTGTGCCGTCATGACGCACGGTGCCTTCCATTTTTATTATTCAGTTCCCTCTATTGAATTAAATTAGTGTGTCGTTTCTTACGCTGTAATCAAATAAGACGTATGGAATTATTATGACGAAAATTTAAAATTTTCGATATATGTCGGTTGGTTTCTTTGTTAGTGTGTTTGTAAGTATGTACGTCTGTTTCACTCGAAAATTGCAGGTCTCCCTGCTACACACAAGGGCTTGATGTCTTTAGTGTCTCATAGTTACGCAATAGAGCTGCAACAAACTCGTCACCCAAGTCAAAAGGTTAAAGGTCAAGGTCACAGCGATTGCAATAACGGTAATATTGGGGCTAAAGATCTCGGGTAAGTTTCCGAATGTGCTACCCTTTGAGGAACTTTTGTCGCCACTAAAACACGCCGTCAATCTATAGAATCCAACAACACGGAAGCACACGGGAAAGACAACACAGGGCTACTCATATTCACTCATTCACCTCGTATTTTGCCGCTCTTGTCGTTAAAATGGAAGCCGTCGCTTAAGTCGTACCTTCCTTTTATTCGGCGATCTTTTCTTTCTGTAAAATCCAAAGAAATATTGCATATCAAGAAACTTCACTAAAACAGGTAATTAATTATCATGCCCGTTAGGGTTAGAAAAATGGTTATTTTGGTCATGATTATATATGGGTATATAGATATTACAGCCCCCGCCCCTCACCCCCCCCCCCCCCCAAAGCCATCAAGTTAGAATGAGCGCTGGTTGTCACGTATGTTGTCGCCATTGTCTCAGTTATGTTCATTATGTTATGTTATGGCAACTCGCACCCAATGGATTCGGTTTTTCGTGAATACAATAGGGCGTTACAGTTCTCGCGAATTCTATTTCCGGCCTGGGTGCTTTGGGGACCAACAAAAAAACGCGTGCTCTTTGAACGTGTGCGCATGACACTGGTGCCTTGCTACAGCTGCGTGACGCACATCCAATGTAGTCAACGTTTGAGTGTTGGGAACTGGCCTGCTGCGCGGTTTATACGTGAAGAATCGAGTGGGTGTGAAAATGGTTTTTGTTTGCTTTGCTTCAGGCATTCCCAACTATACAATCATAATATGGTTAAATATAACACATTTCTTTATATTTTGAGAGGAATCATCGATGTTTACAAACTGCGACAAACGGATCCTCGCCTGGTCAGTCCAATATATAAGCAACGTTGTTACGTAGCCATAGATACCGCCCGCAGACATGGGAGTCATGATTATTATTGCGTCACATGACAGGGAGAACCGCACATGACACTTACATGAATTCACATTCGCATTCTGGTTTATCGACTGTCTAACCGCTCATCCATTGCATAAACCGCCTCTGATGGTTATATTTTTAATACGCGCATCAAATTCAGTGGTTAGTTGCCCGTCAAAGCCAATTTTTTAGTGGGACGCGCGTGAAGGTAAACAACCACCGGAAGGTACGCATCACAGGCCGTTGGTTCTATAGCATTGACGTAGAGCATAAGGCCTATCCCTGCTTTGTGGGGTCTCGATCAGATCCCGTGGTGACAATCCAGCCCTATACCGTAATTAGTGTTCATCTACTACTTGGCCTTCAGAACTGAAGTTCGGACGGCCGATATATGAACATTGAATGCACCATTGAAACCACTATCTGTTGAATACTTTAAAACAACGCGATATCAAAGTTCAAGGTCACAAGGGGAAAACCACTGACTGGCGCCACTTAACTACGTAACATTTAGTGAGTTTTATGACAGGTCTCCCTCTCTTTTGTTACATAACGGCATAGCAATGTGAATATAACAAACAGACAGGCCTAAACCGACGATATAGCCTAAGTATACTGGCATGGATCCACCCCCAAGTACATACACGGATGCAAAAACCACCAAGAAAAAAAAACGATTATATTGGCCGCCCCACAAGGAGCAGTTTCATTAAACCGGTGTCGGTTGATTTGATTAGGGTTAAACGGCACTTTTAGCCTGTAAGGCTATATCGTGCCATACTGGTTTAGTTCATTCTAAAAAACTCAAAGAGTCAATCCTAAAACCCTGATAAACCGGTGGCGGACCCAGGGTGAGGGTGGGGGAATGGGGGTCCGACGATCCGGCGGTTATCAGAAGCGAGACCCAGCACGAAATGCTTCCTTTCGTTATTCACTTTAACGGAGTGAAATATCCTTCGCGCCGCAAGAAACCTGTATTTATTATACTCTAGTAAATTAGTTCATACCTGCTGCATTTATTTTATCTCATGCCATTACCGACCCATTTAGTGTTCTCTGGTTTTAACACGTAACGATCTGTTTATGGGAGTGTCTGCCGCCATGTGGCTTTTGTTTGTTCACATGACCAATTAAAACGTCATAATTAGGCCAGAGCAGAGCATGTCGGGAGTGAGTTTCCTCCATATATAAGCCGGTGCGCGCGGGTTTCTCGTCCCTCTCTCAACTTGGTCCTCACAGGACCGGGTGCGGCCGCCACAAAGGCTCCAGTGAGCTGGAACCTTCTCCTCACATGGCGTGGAGAGGGAACGACAGGATAGGGCGTTTTATAGGTACGTGTTACACTTAAGTACCATTGTATTGCTTAAAGGGAACCGCCAGCCTGGCCTCTAACGCTGCTTTACCGATTCATATAATACCCAATTGTCTATCCTCCAAATTATAGAATTTTTCGTTCTATCTATAGCTCACAATAAAATTTAGAAGTGACCGCCAGGCACGATTTCGCCGTCTACCCAGGCGGCAGCCCTTTTTGGAGGCGTGTCCGCAATTGACCAATCAGGAGGCGATACTCTAATTTATTCAAACCGGAAATTGCGCCTATTGTGTGAGCAAAACAAGAGCGCGTGATAATCGCTAATATAAATAGCAGCGATTCTAACTCCAATCATGGCATTGTTGCAGAGTCAATTGTCGCAAGACGTATATCAATTTGTTTGGACGGTATCTTTCCATGAACCACTAAGATCTTGCGCTACTGCGAGGCTTGGAACTGCCGCTGTTCTTCTGTAAATCGCTGCCCCAATCTCTCTCTCTCCGCGAGTTATAACGTAAGGCGGCGCCATATGAATAGTCACAATATGCGTCACTGCTCCCGGCAAAATGGCGCTCTGCTTGACATTGCTGGGGGCGGGTTGCCTTCATTTTTTTCTCCTTACCAGTGGGCCGAAACGAAGCGTTAACAATCGCCAATTTAATTTTAAGATATAAACTTTCGGTGCAGATCGCGATTAAATTAGGTTGGACACCCGCTTTAAGAAGTTCACTTTATGGGTGACTTATAGCATTAATAATGTGTTATAAATTGTCAGTTATCAGTATTTGAGGTGGCATATGCGTTTCATATCGGTTATGTAACCACATGATCTTTGCCTCGTTTTCGTTTTATAGATTAATAAAACCATCGCTGCCAGCCAGCACATCAGTAATACGTTGCTGTTGTTTTCGTGCCGTAGGCCCTGTTACATTTGGCGTCCCTGGGTGGGCCAATACGGTACTTGGCTTGGTTAGCGATGGTTTTATAGGCCCTCCTGTTGGCGAAGAAATGATGAGCAGCTGATGAGCCGCGAAGAGTGCACGCTTCGTCTGGCCGTCCTGCCTATTGCTGTGCTGAGCCGCCCGCAGTCACGACGTCTCTACCCGAAGAACTCATGTAGGATCACGGGTGGCCGGGACGAGTGTGAAGCCAGCCGCGTCCGAGTGGAGTGAGTAACTCTGCTCTTTGTCTCTGTATACCTTCGCAGCTTCTTTTGTCATTGGGTTTGTCTCAGAGGGCATCCCGAGTAACCGCGTGAGTCGCTTTCTGTTTGCTCAAGCCGGCGCAACTGACTTTTTACTCAGGTGTTGCCCCATGTACGCGTTATAAGAGTTTGTATTTGATGTAATTGTATTTGTCGAGTGTGAGCTGTCATTGATTGTCTTGTGTTCACTCACCTGGCGCGATATGATATTGTAGGCTGAACACACAGGTGAACAGCATTACATGCATTGTTAATTAAGTTAGGTCAGCTCAAGAGAATTGCTATGTCGTCCGCGTATGTTACGGGGTTCCCTCAGAATAGCTCGGAGGGAATGATTAGGGGTCACCTTGCTTCCGTCGGCAGTGGAGTTGTAATAGCGTTGGGTCGTAATAGACGCCCCATTGGTCTCGCCGTTATGCATCATGATAGTGCAGAGGGGGCAGAAGAGGTGGTGAGTTTTCTTAATGGGGAGAGAGTTGAGAACCATCCCATTAATATATCTCCCCACATATCAGAAGTTTGTGTTGACAGTGGTGAGGTAGTTCAGGAGGGAGCTGAGCTAGGGGAGGTAGATCTTCCTATTGGTGAAGAGGAGTCTGAGGCAGAACAGATACTACCCCGAGAAATGTTAAAGGCGTTATTTGACGGGCTTCCCAGGAAGAAGTGAAAGTTGTCTGCGAGATTTGTCAGGTTCGTTTGTCTTGGACTTCGGCAACGCCTGGGGCTACATGTGTGACGTCTATTCTCACTCAAACCTCGTCTGTTCATTTACCATCTGTGACCCCGGAGCCGATTGTTCCACCCGTTGTCGAACCCCCACCACACTCTGCCCTTGAGCGCACGCCGTCTGACTGTCACCGGTCAGCTGTTCGAGATATGTCCTTCTTCTCCTGTGTCTTCGTTGGCCTTCGTTTCGCCTAGAACACCTATGTTTGCCATTGTATGTAGCTGTAGAATCCGCGTCATCACACGGGATGACTCCTGATGCTAGTACAGCCTTGGAGACTGAAGTAGAATATGATAAGTATGAGGCTCACAGTGAAATGTACACAGGTATCTTTAGAATCCGGGTCAGCACACAGGACTGCTCCTGATGCTAGTATAGCCTTGGAGACTGAAGTAGCATATGATGAGTATGAGGCTCAAAATGATGTATCAGATCGTGTACACACTGCTGAGGCGTCAGAGTTAAGACTGTAGTCGTCAGTCTCGGATGAGGAATATCCTATTGACATGTTACAGCCAAAGAGGCATCGGAGAGCTCCAGCTCGTTATCGAGATCCCAATTTTGCATCTCAATTGTCAATGTCTTATTCTTGAAATGGCTGGGTGCTTGTGTTAGTACCTGTCTATTGGTCATTGATACAGATAAGTTCCTTTTATGTTCGTTCTCATTTTTAAATGTCTGTCAGTGTCACTTCCACTGTGCCAGTGTCCGGTGCTGTACAGAGTGCCACGTGTCATTTATTGTCGATATATTCAGTCAATCGAATCCACAATGTATTCATCACATGTTAATAAGCACAACGTTGTTACTATACTTATGTATTAACGAGAAAGCTGATGTGTCTGTAACGCTACTGATCGTAATCTGATAGTTGAATAATATTGAACTGTATATTGAATTTACCTGCTGTTTTGATAATAGTATTGGAATTGTCAGGGGACAATTATTTTCTTGATGGGGGCGGTGTAACGGAGTGAAATATCCTTCCCGCCGCAAGAAACCTGTATTTTTATATTCTAGTAAATTAGTTCATACCTGCTGCATTTATTTTATATCCTGCCATTACCGACCCATTTAGTGTTCTCTGGTTTTAACCCGTAACGATCTGTTTGTGGGATCGAGTGTCTGCCGCCATGTGGCTTTTGTTTGTACACGGGACCAATTAAAACGTCATAATTAGGCCAGAGCAGAGCATGTCGGGAATGAGTTTCCTCCATATATAAGCCGGTGCGCGCGGGTTTCTCGTCCCTCTTTCAACTCGGTCCTCACAGGACCGGGTGCGGCCGCCACAAAGGCTCCAGTGAGCTGGAACCTTCTCCTTGCGTGGCGTGGAGAGGGCACGACAGGAGAGGGCCTTTTATAGGTACGTGTTGCACTTAATTACCATTGTATTGTTTAGGAAGTTCACGTTATGGGTGACTTATAGCATTAATAATGTGTTATAAATTGTCAGTTATCAGTATTTGAGGTGGCATATGCGTTTCATATCGGTTATGTAACCACATGTTCTTTGCCTCGTTTTCCTTTTATAGATTAATAAAACCATCGCTGCCAGCCAGCACATCAGTAATACGTTGCTGTTGTTTGCGTGCCGTAGGCTCTGTTACAGTAATACCATAGAATTTTTGCATTGAATATCAAGTGACAGACAATGAAGAAATAGTGTCGAAGGTTAGCTTAAATTAAATTCTCAGTTCTGCACATGCCAGAAAGAATTGGGCTATAATTCCAGCGCATTACCCGGAAAGCAATTTAGTGAACGATATTTCCAGGAACGGCTTTCTACCAACAAGAATTTGTGACAAACTAATGCCATATCGATATGCCTTGCCTTGTTTGTATTCATTTAGCAGGCGATATTTTAGATGGTCTTGGCTCGACTTATATTTCATAAAAGAGCTTACGATGGATGTACAAGGATAGATCAGGTTCGCCAACAACAGGGCAGGGGGGTGGGGCAATACAAAAGATTGGTGGTTTGGACCAAACCAAAACCGGCTGGGTGAACGTCAACAAAGGAGGGGTCCGCCAGGGGACCAATGAATATTCGTCAGGGACAGTGTTATAATGACAATGACAATGGCTGTTCAATCAGAAAAATGCTAAAAGGTACCTTGCGTTGACGACGACGTTTGTGCTATTCGTATCTTAGGTAGTCTTTTCGAAGATGAGTTGCTTTAATCACATTGTCGTTGAAGCATTCGCCACCTCGACCGTTTACAATTACGCGCCGCTAATGGCCAGATGGTGTTTTTTTTTTATTCGGGGTGAATTTAAGCTTAAACGGTTGGTCAAAATATTGAGTCCCCCAAACACCACGAGCTGTGTGAGAATTGGGTATTATCGCTCAGGTGTATATATGAACATTTATTACGTACATACAGGTATTTTGCTACAGAAGCCACGCTTTGCTCGTTATAATAGCGTATGTAGCAACCTCATATGATAACAATAATTAAAACAAAGAAGTTACCAAAAGCAGGCCATATAGCTAATCTAACTCAGGTGTTTATGGAAAAATCGACGTCGAAAAAATTGTCTCATTCATGGCCGTTTTATGGGGCGATAGAGGAGCGAGGAATAATGACAATCGTTATCCCATGCATTTCCATTCTTTTATGGTCGGCTCTACTTTGTTTTCTGGCGCAGGGCATGTACAACAGCAGAAGGTAGCAAACGGTAGCATTCTTCCTCGGGGTGGGGCACTACCCATAGTTAAGTATATACATATGTGCTCCCCAAATGACCCCCTTTTGCGCCATGTTTTCGTTGCCTTGCCTGTATGTACCTGAAAAATCCGCGTCATCACATGGGATTACTCATGATGCTAGTACAGCCTTGGAGACTGAAGTAGAATATGATAAGTATGAGGCTCACAGTGACATGTACACAGGTATCTTTAGAATCCGGGTCAGCACACAGGACTGCTCCTGATGCTAGTATAGCCTTGGAGACTGAAGTAGGATATGATGAGTATGAGGCTCAAAATGATGTATCTGATCGTGTACACACTGCTGAGGCGTCAGAGTTAAGACTGTAGTCGTCAGTCTCGGATGAGGAATATCCTATTGACATGTCATAGCCAAAGAGGCATCGGAGACCTAATGGCGAGGAGAACCTGTCCCCTCTGTGCTATGTATCTGTTTTCTCTCCATCCCCGGAGCGGAAATCTGCAATTCCTCTGGATGTGCCCATTTGAGGCCGAAGTTTCTTCTCGTCATTAACATTTCAGTTGACATTAAAAGTATTCAAATGATAAACCTCCATATACTTGGCCATTGTTGTCAGTGTCTATTTTGGATCCTGTTTTAACTGAAGCATTTTCCAGGTCATGTATCCTGATGGTAGTTAGGAGGACAAAACGGGGTTACCATGGACGCCCAGTGTGACTGCTCAGCGACACTGGAGCTGACGCGACAGGCAGACACCTCATGCCTAGAGCTGACAGCCAATCAGCTTCTGTTACAGGGTTGGGCGTGGTGGGAGGAGGGTTGTTGGGGGAGGGGATAACAAAGATTACGTTCTCGGCTTCCGTCGCAAATGCGCAGTCATCTTTCGTGACTGCATGCCGGCCGCTCGTTCGTTGGTGGCGCTGCAGGCAGACAATTTTTTCCCGATTGGAGGCGTTGCCGTCTGATAAATCACGCACCGACGGAGCTGCTGTCTACCAAGCGAGCGACAAACAACCGCGGGAGGAAAACCCAGTCTAGCGATTCAGTCGCGCGGCTCGGTACTTCCTCAAATCAGTAAACAGTCTTAGACTACTTATCGCTACTTGGGTTGATCGTACCTCGTGCTATTGACGGGAATGAAAAGCGTCGCGGTGGAGATGAAGAGCAAGAGGCGTTATCTGGCAGTGTGGATAACTTGGCTGGCCTTGGCCATGACCTTCACCTGCTCTCAGGGGCGGACCTTCAAGGTCGGAATGCTGAATCCGAGGTTCCACATCCGGCTCGGATGGGATATCAATGCTGCTGCAGCCTCCATGGCTGTCGCTAAGGTTACCGAAGATGGCATTCTTCCGGGCCACAACATCAGGTAGGCAGGAAATTGAACAAATATCAATTAGGTATGCGTCAAGGTGTGATGGATGAAGCCTCGATGGAGACGTATATATATGGTACAGTCGGCATGTCTGTTGTTACAATTTCCAAAGTTCAAATTGAATATTTTCACCTTCACTCGCTGTCCCTCCCATGCACCCTCTGATGATCCAGTTCTTGTTTATTATACACTGTTGGATAATTACTTACTTTTGGATAATTTGAAGTCAAATACAATAAAATGCGTCTTCGTATACCTCTGCCCAGCAATATTTACAGCATCGTTAGCGTTCCGTACAACCTGGACCACAATCACTTTATATCTGCACTACAGATTTGTGACCGGGTACGTACGAAACACATGATGTGAACATCATTGAATACCGATACCAGTGGGATTCCACCGATGAAGTCAATTAACGAACATGGCGTCGAAAATAATAGAGCATCACCAAAGGCCCTCTCATGACTGGGACAATAGTGATGTCCCTGAGGGCTCGGTTGATTGGTTGTATATTCAGGACGCCTAATGAGAGAAGGAAGGCAGAGTAGAGCCATGTCCCCGGGGGTAACCCCCTACTCTTTGCAAAGAACGACACACAGACCACACAAACATGGCCACATAAGACATGGCCGCAGAAGACAATGTGATCATGTTACTATCCTATGTTACGATTACTGTTATTTTCGCATTGTACTATTTTCCTGGCCTGTCGTGTAATACCCCAGCATCTGGGACATGTTTCAGTCCAACCCCATGTTGAGGTCCCGGGAGGACTTCTTGGCTCCATTTAGCCGTCATGTGCACAACATTACCTACAACATCAATAATTAATTTCATTGCAGTTTTCTGTTCATGTACACGAAACATAGTTTCATGTCATAGTGAAACGTCTAGTTGCTGCACCGGCATTTTACTCAAAATTCCATTACATTAATAAAATGACATTGACTGAAAAAAAGTTCTTTAACTTTAATAATCGCTGCATAACGCTTATTTCGGTTGTTCCTAATCTTCAACATTAGTGGATAAATTGCCTTGTAGAAGACGTTACATCATGTTCCAATGGTAAACCAAAACTGATACAACCATTGACCAGAGAGACGGCTGGTAATTCTGTTCATTGGCTACACTGGCTGGAAGTAGTTATCCACAAAGTCATCCGCAAAAAGATGTCAGACCCGAGTGATCGCGGCACCTTTATATGGCCATCACAGGAAACGGAAGTCTCAGACCATACTCCTGGGGAGAACAAGTATACGCATCTGGTGTGGGTGTCTTGATGCCTGAGAGAGCGGATATTTGTGATGAAAAAGATACCCCTGTATAGCGGACATTTATGATGAAAAAGATAACACTATAGAGCGGATATTAAAAAAATGGCGACCGGGGGTGGGGGGGGGGGGCGCCGAAAATGTGTGTTCATAGAGCGGGTTGCGGCGAAAAAATACCCCTTCCCAGCGGATTTTGCCGGGAAACCGGGCCCGACCAAGCGGGTTTTGACGGTGACAAAGGAGGGATTTTCCGCATAACCCCCTAAACCTAGCATTGTATTAAGTACCCCCCCCCCCCCCCCCACGCCATCCCGGGGCCATACACCTACATCTACAGATGTATCAACTTGACTTGACTCTAAAGCGACCTTGACCCTGAAGCGGTGCCCAATCCCACAGATGGCTACAGCTACAGCCACTGTTCAAGTACAAGTCTAATTCATTCGGCACCCGATCACGCCTTTGGGCCCAATTCATTCAATGCGACTAAGCAACACTCCGGTATCACTAGCGGCCCTAGGTGAGCTGGCCCGATTAGGATAAGAACATATGTTATTTGGGCCTTATGTATTGTCCCTCTGGTACATGCTCTCCAGTCGGGGACATCTGGGTCGGCGACGGACTCTATATCGAAATGCCATATTACGTGATATTCATTGGGCCAAAAGCCGGCGCGTGTATCCCAGAGCTCAGAAAGGTGAAGGTCATTGGTGGTGCGTGCCAGTTACGTCCAAGGCGTCACCAGGTCGAGCTAATTTTGGCTCTTCTCGTTGCAAATAATGAAACCTATGTGAGCTAGGTTATTACCGATTAATATCGACGTTTGATAGTCTTTGATACTGTCTATGGGATAGTCCGCGTACATCATCCCTCATCCCGGTAGGGGGGTGGGGGGGGGGGCACTGTTATACGAATCTGGTGGAGGGTTCCGCGGTTGCCCCTTGATGCCGGAAGGAGCGGACATTTATGAAAAAAAGATACCCCTATAGTGCAGACATTTATGATGAAAAAGATACCCCTATAGAGCGGATATTTGAAATTTTCCGACTTGCGGGGGGAGGGGCTCTGAAAATATGCTTTCATAGAGCGGGTTGCCGTGTAAAAATACCCCGTCCGAACGGATATTGGCCTGTCGTAATATATGTCGCGGCTGATGCAAAATAGCACAGAGGGGCAGCAGGTACAGGTTGGCAAGGCAACGAAAGTAGGTAACGCATTTTAGATGGAATAGGCGACGAGGCACGTTTTCTACAGGATGTCTAATGTCAAGCATGCCCCGCGTCTGAGGGTCTCATGAGAGACAAGATCATAGAGCCTCGCCGTAGGGCCAAACCGCTCCACACACCTGTGTTCTCACCAGGTGGGGCCAGTAATTCCATGGTTGATGACGCTTTGAGTCGCTTTGGCAAACTGCCGCTGCTCGGCGCTACCGCGGCTCCGCGCAGACTAATACAACTTTTAGCCGATCTCCCGGCAGAGGGCGCTCCGTCTACGTTATAATTTCTGTGCCGCACGTCATATTTAACCATCAAAATTGTTCTTCGTACGCGAAAGTTGAAGCTAATCGAAGATATTTTCATCAAAAGTTTGGCATCAAATGCACCACATTTAGCATATAGGTCTACTGTGCTATCCGACCGCATCGGACAAATTCAATCGACAATGATTAATTAGAGGCCATGTTACTATCGAACTGTGTTTCGAGTTCGATCGAGGCAAAACGCCAGAAGCCTTTTAAACTTGAACCCCGTATTATTTCGATTTTTTTTTTAACTCCTTAATAGTGCTTGTACTACATTTGTAAAATTTGCCATCGAAAGTGCTAAATTGAACCTAATCAACCCACGAAAACCATTCGTGACCCCAGTACCGTTGAGGTTGGCAGTTACGAAGGGCACAGGTGATGTCAGAAATGCGCTCCGTCTGTTGACAGAGTGGCCTTCAGCCGAAGATGTATGAACCCGCTCCCAGTGTCCTGCCTGGACGGGGGTGGAGACACGGCAGCCAGACGAGCTTACAGTGGCAGCTGGTTCCTTGGCCCACACTGGTGATCTACAGCGCCGGCACACATAAACAGTCCATCCATTCTCCCAAGGAAGTCGTGCATTCTCCAGTATTACAAAGGAGAGTAATATCGTATTCAACATTGCGGAATGGTCCGAAATGAATCTCCGAGAAAATTATAAGACTTGGAGCCCGATGGGTCAATTTCCGATGAAATATTGACGATCGGGTGGGTGGGTAGGGGGTGGGGGGGGGCAGACAAGTTGCAAGTGTCGCTCTTGTCGCACTAACCCTCTTGCGCGCTGCCACTGCCTGTTTCCTGCCCTCAGTTAAAGTCATTGTTTGCAAATTTATGCACAAAGAAACAAATTAGGGTGGTTGCTTTAAGTAAATCCGATGCTCAGAAAAAGTGCTCAGGAAACAAATACTTAACAGATGTACAGTAAAGCTTCTCTATTCTAAGCCTAGACTTACACAAAATCGATGGGTTTGAGAAGTGGTCGGGCAGAGAGATGGCACTGTATTCATTTATGTCTACTCGCATGCGCTAAAAAGTTTCCGAATGGCTGGATGATGATTTTGTTCATTGATTGTGTTCTTCGTTATTCGGTTATCGGCACTGCATCGCACGACGAAGTGTCGCTAAAATGCGGTGGTCGTTGAATGGTGGACCAGCGTTTTACGATGTTTTGAACCTGTAATTCGGCCAAAATTTCCAAAAGAAGCAAAGATTCTGTCTATTAGAGGAATGCAAAAACCAAAAATAGAACTTCAAATACAATGCAAGGTTTGGAGGCCTTTGTGCATGGTGATTTCTACGATGAACCCAAGATGAATCCATAGTGAGTGACCACACCTTTTCTTAAGTTTTCTCCAAGATACATCCGCCAAGGACTTTTCTGGTATTGTTTTTAGTTTGATGGTGTACTCGCCATTGATTCAAAGGCTGCAAATGCCGTTAATCTTATCAACCAACTATGGCATATGGTGGCATATTTGTGCCGATCTCGCGTTCTGGTTCCCGCGTTCTCGCTTGCTATGCTTCCGGTCGTAGTTCTCCTAGTCCACGCCCAGAGCCATATCCCGGCGACCGGAGCCATAGTCCGGCGCACGGAGCTATAGTCCCGCGCAGGGAGCCATAGTCTAGTGTACGGAGCCATATCCCCCAACCGGAGTTATAGCCTGGAGCCATAGTCCGCGCCCAGTCATAGCCCAGTGCTTGGAGCAATCACTCCACTGTTTATTGTAGGATTTTTTTTTGTAGTTTGCGGCGCAGGCCACGACTCCTGGCACGGGCTATGGCTTCGTATGCTGAACTTGTGCTCTAAGCTCCGGGCACGGGCTATAGCTCTGGGCTATGGCTCTGGGCTATGGCTCTGGGTTATGGCTCTGGGCTATGGGCCCCTGCGCTGAACTATAATTCCAAGTGCGGCTTATTGCCCCGGGCTATGACTCCGAGCGCGAGCTAAAGTTCCTGGCTATGGCTCCGAGGGCGAGCTAAGGCTCCGGGCTGTGGTTCCATACGCTGGGCAATGGCTTCGGGCGCGGGCTATGGCTTTCTGTGGCTCGTCCTCGCCTTCTCGCGTCCTCGCTTTTGCGTTCTCGCGTGCCTGGCGAGAATGCGAGATAGCGAGTGGCACATATATGCAACCATAATGATAGCATATATGTGCATGCGAGAACGCGAGGATGAGAACGCCAGGGCGAGATCGCCAGAACGCCAAGGCAAGAACGCGAGGGCAAGAACGCGAGGGCGAGAACGCGAGAATGCGAGGGCGAGGTCAATCTCGCGTTCTCTCCGTCGCGTTCTCGCCCTCACGTTCTCCTCCTCGCGTTCTCGCATTCTCCTCCTCGCGTTTTCGCGTTCTCCTCGCGTACTTCTCGCGTTCTCGCGTTCTCCTCGCGTTCTGCTCCTCGCGTTCTCCTCTTCGCGTTCTCACGTTCTTGCATATAATCATATTATCATATTATAGGCACCTGCTCCCAAATGGCACAGCTAATGCCTACCTCCCCTATACCCAACCTTGCGCGAGAAGCACGTCAAAGGGGAGGCCTATCAGTGATACTTTGTATCCGCTTGCATGCCACATGACATCAATCAGTCTTTTATCATCATATGGCACACAGGGGCGTGTGCACAAATTCTTGAAAGGGGGTGTCACCTGTGCCTTCCTGGATACGCCTAGGGTACATATGCCATACGATAAGGCTTCTCCTTCAATAGCTCTCTGTATAAGGTAAATGTCGTACCTTACACAGCTAACACAGCGATGGGAATTCTTTGTCAGACCACCTGTGTGATGACAAAAAGGTCAAGCATGGACGAATTGCATCAGTTATAAAATGTGCGGAATAAGCAGTTGAAACTATCATATAGATTAATTTGGTGGCAAAGTCGCTCTATTTGACGCCATACATGCTCTGGTGTTACATACTTCAAGTTAAGTCTGAAATCCTTACTCAACTGATTTACATAGATATACATTCAAATCGTTCTGTGCATTGCTATATAGACAAGTGTTTATTCCATGCACTTTTGTTGCTGGTATTGTTTTTCTTTTTGCGGATATAGTTTTTTGTAGTTAAAGGGAAAGCCAAGACTAGCGATGAATGATTTTTTTATTGAAATTATGAAACCAAAGGAGCTCATCGCCAGAAGGACATATTTGTTATGAATCTGATAACGGAGGAATCATGGCTGCAAAATACATTATTTGATTACTTGGAGAATGGGGCTTTTTAGGCCTAAAAAAACATTCTCAGAGAATTCGTAACTAGAATTTTTTGAGGAAGCGTATCTTTAGACTTCTCTTCTCTCATTGGCACTGCCCTTACGGCCGGAATTGGCTTCCCCTTTAACAAATTTAATAATATATGTTTTTATTTTAAACATGTTATTTTAAATAACTGTGTGCGTTTTAAGTACATATTTTGTTAATGAATGCATGTTCTATTTGTTATTCAAGTCAATCAGAGCGATCGTCTACTTGACTTAGGCCGTCTGAGGCATCGTAACTAGAGGGTTTACTGATACTGGACAGTGTAGTAGTTCGATTCCTGATACTGGACAGTGAAGTAGTTCGATTCCTGATACTGGACAGTGAAGTAGTTCGATTCCATTAACAAAAGTATCTGGTTACTTCATCGGATGTTAAACTTTATCATGGCTCCATGTATAATTCAGTATACAAATTGCTGCCTCTCCAACAATACGCGTTCCAAGCGTAAGATACCAGTGCCTCGCGATCTCTGCACCTGTGCAACAGATCAGAGCGACATCACTTTTGCGGCTCGTACTCATGACACCCTATCTGTGCTTCGCATGGTGGGTGTCGGGTTTCCATCGATTAGTTCTCTTATCCAATCAGCGTAGTTGCTGTGATACACCCGACCACTGTTGTGAGTGTAGGGCAGCAGCTGGCGTGAATGGAAGGGAAGAAATCAGTACACAGGCGTAAGCTTCCCATAGAGAAGGTTAGATCTGTGTGAATTGTGGCAGCCTTGTCTACTGTAAATTACACCTCCTCTTTCATGGATCACGAGACTACGATTGCTCTTCAGTCGGTCACAGTCACTTGATTCTGTTAGGGTTATTTGATGTTTCTTGTTACACGTTTTACTTTAGTGATCCGGCAAAATAATAGAAATTTCTATAACTGCGGGTCACAAGTTTTTCTCCAGAAAACGTTCTGTGTGTTCCGCAACTTGGGGTCAAACATATTTATAGTGGGCTATTCTGCTTGCCTGTAAATAATTCCAATTTTCGAAAACAAGTGTACAATTACACAATACATGTTAATATCTATGAATGTTTTCATATTTACCTCTTCAAGTAATACTATGCATTCTGTAGGCTGGCCTGGCAAAGCACGCTCGACAACAGCCGATTGCACTCTTTACCTACACTGGTCCCGCGTACGGTCGAACCCAATTGGCCAAGCGACAATAGGACTGGCCGACGAACGACCTACTCATATTGACGAGACAGATTTCTGATAGCGTCGCACGGAATGCTCTCGTAACATGAGACTGGCCAGTACATGAACATGTTACTTCGCCTTAAAATGGGATAACACATTTTATGACCAGTTAAAATATCTGATTCCTTTCCAGAGGGCACGTGGTGGATCTATGTCATCGAATATATTCGGTTGCTTCGTCTAAATGTCTGCGACGCTTCCATTTACGCAAGGAGGGTCGTGTTCCCAGATCACGAAGAATAAATTTCTTTATTCCCAGCTCACGATGAACTAAAAGCAGAACTCTCCGCATGCAATGGAAGGGCGGATACACGATGCTAAATTGACGATTTCCCGATTCACGGTTATTTAATACTAAAATTCCCAGTTCACGATTAATAAAAATCCTTTATCACGGCGGTCGGTTAATATCATATTCCCTCATTCTTAGTTCACGGTGAAATGAAAAGCGGTAACATGGTTCCAAAAATGGGGCCGAGAAATAAGAACTTCATATTATTCGCGCTATATATGACTCCACAGCACTTACGACGGGCAATATCTTCATAAATGCTGGTGGGAACTCCTTTGTTGACGCCCCCGTAACAAAAAGTAAAACACGTTTATCGCATTGCAAAATCCAACACGAGACGGCAAGTTTTTGTTGGCACAACGGCGTTGCGGACATATTGCACCCGCGGGACGGATGCACGACCATTGGTTAAGTGAGTGAGCGTCGTGAAGTTAACATGGCTGCACGAAAACTACTGTCAGCCAACGAGTAAAATTGTTACATTGTTAACCATTTCTCTTTCTTGTTTGCCAGCCTCGTGTGGCGGGATGATTTGTGCAGCAGTAAGTTCGGCGCAGGCATGGCCGTTGACCTCAGAGATACAGAGGACATAGACTGCTACTTGGGTCCCCCCTGCTCGGCTTGTAAGTGCCATCCGACTGAACGCGCGTCTAGGTTGTATAGGCATTATATGTCGAGCTCAACACGTGGAAACCGGTAATAAAGGCGAACATAATATAGTTAATAGGGTTGCACAGTTCTCGCGGGTTCTATTTCCGGTTTAGTTCTTTTGGGGACCAACAAAAAAACACGTGCTCTCTCACGAGTGCGCATCACGCTGGTGCCTTGCTGCAATTACGTGACGCGCACTCATTGTAGTCAGTGTTTTAGTGTTGGGAACCGGCCATGGCGCTGCGCGGTTTGTGCACAAAGAATCGAGTGGGTGTGAAACTATTTTTTATTTGCTTTGGTCCAGGCATTGTTAACCATAAAATCATAATATAGATAAAGATAAGACCTTTATCTCTCCATAATGCATGTGGTCCGTTCGATGAGACTGTTGGAAGCGTTGTATTTTGAACCAATTCATCGATTATTACAGTTTTACGACAAACGGAGCACCATTGTCGTCACCTGCCCAGTCCATATAAGGAGCGTTGTTACGTAACCATAGATACCTCGCGCAGACACGCGCGTCAGGATGATTATAACGTCATACGACATGGAAAACCCCGCGCAGCACATTAGATCGCCTGACACTGACAGTCGCTCATGAGTCGACCGCATTCTGATTTATCAACTGCCTAACCGCTCATACATCACATAAATCTACTCGGATGGTTATAATTCGGATGTGCACAGAACTTCAGTGGTTAGTTGTGCTTCCAAGGACAGCTTTAGCCGATCTTGTGTACGAGGCGAGTAAAGTCAAACAACCGGAAGGTAGGCAGCACGTACAGGCCGTTGATGCTAGGCATGCACGCAGCGCATAGGTATCCCTGTCTCGTGGGGTCTCGATAAGATCCCGAAGTGACTGTACAGCTCTATATATAGTACAATATCAAAACACCATCTCCCTTTATCCGTAGGCTGGAGTTTTATGTCGGGCCCCAGCGGGTGAAAATCTAACATTTGACGTCATGGAGTTCCCGCTGTAAATAACAATTAAGATGACTTATAATGGACTGTCCGCTGAAACACTTGCTAGAGGCGCCATCTGTCTCCTGCCCTCTCTTCTAAGCTATAATGGACGAAGATGTTGATATAATTCCGGCTCAATATTCCGGCTATATATTAGCTCTGTGTAAACTTTGTTCACAAACGGCGCAAGTTGAACGTTAAAAGTTGAAGTCGTAATTAAGTAAAATAAGTTAGTGTTTTAAGCCACATTTATGTCCATGGGGGCCAACCTGGGCCCAGGAACCTCCCGGAACGATATGAATAGATGAATGATACCCCCCTGAACCCCCCCCCCCTACACCCCCCCCCCCCCCCCCAACCCCTGTCCGCACTTACACACGCTCGTTTTTAATGAAATATTTTCGATTTCGGGCCATAAAAATACTGCAAGCAACGTATCAATGTATGAAACAAGTATTTCATTTCAGCGACCACATCAGCCGGATTGCTAGCCTCCTTCTGGAACATTCCCATGTTCACGCAGGCATCGACCGATCCTTTACTCAGCGACAAGTCAGTCTACACCACTCTGGTCCGACTGAGCCCTACATTCAGTAAGATGGGCGCCGCCATAGCGGAACTCTTCAGTCACTTCCGGTGGCATCGCTTCGTCATGGTATCGCAGCGCCGGATGGGGTCACGTGACGTATTTTGCGACTACGCGGCCCGCAGCATCGAGGAGCAATTCCGTAGCTCCAACGTCACTCTCGCTGCCTGGATGCAGACCTCGTTCGGCTTCCCCGATGACGATCTGGATGACATCCTCGAACGCACTAGGCACAGAGGCAGAAGTACGAATACCACTCCCAGCCTCCTTGATTAACTTATCATTATTTTACTTTTCACCTCTACTGCTTATTATTAGAAACCCTTCCATCAATAATAACATGACTACTCATACAAGATAAAATGGCAGTCAGTGGTGAATATAGTTGTGTGTGAGTAAGGGGATGAATCCATAAACCGGTTGTTTAGTATTGCCCGGAGATTGTGGAACACAGGTTTCCTTCCTGATACTTTATACCCTCATGGGGTAGCAGCGAGTGCCTCTGATAAACTAGTTTTTTCCATAAACCACCGCAGTTGTGATCCTTTGTCTGGCGCGAGCGGACGAGAACGCTTTCTTGCTGCGGGCTCGCGAGGCTGACATGACTGGGGAAGACTACCTGTACCTGGCCCTGGACCACCTGCCCCAAGTCGATGTCACCACCCCATGGGGCAGCCACCAGCCCCCCGTACCAAACCTGGCAGCTCTCCAGGCGGTATACCGCAGGGTTCTCCAGGTATAATATAGTGTCGGCGTGTCACGTGATACGGTGATGCATTCGGGAAATCATTTTTGTTGGTACCGTTGGAAATTGCTGTTTAGGGAACCAACCATTTATCGTGTTTTCGTCTTGTCTGATTGGTAAACGTATACACGATATTAGTATAAATAGAGATCAGCATTGCGACTTACATTCGTTACGTCTGTTTGGCTGCTTGGTGCAAATGTGCGTGCAGCATAAAGGTCAGAGGTTACAATTCTCCAGAAAGTTTGCTTCGTATCTTTTTTCCGTAGTTCTTGGAATATCTGATTAAAATAATCATGTTGTGCAATATTATGTTACAAAATGCAGCACAAGTATATACATAAAATTAATTAAGTTAATACTGTATCATAAGAATAATTTGTATTATGAGGGAGTTATATTGCACAACGTTTTCCATTAAACGTATGCCGTAAACGTAACCCGATGAGCATTACGTCATCAGAAGTCGGGGTGTTTCTTGACCTACATAGATACGTTTGAGGGATCCGTTTGCGGCACAACGTATAAATCGCCTTTCGGACGTTTTGCCCGTACGTATCACAGCCCCAGGGAAGATCCTTCATATCTTTTAGTTTTCTGCGAATACATGTCACAGTTTTTGCAGCTATCGAAAGAGGATACTTCACAATTGCTTATATTTTGCATTGGATGTCTTTAGACAAAGAATTTGTTGAACGAAAGTGGAAGTGTTCCGCCGTCTGCAGTGGTAGTGGGCGCAGTGGCCAGTCACCCAGTGCACAATGCCGCACAGACCAGTAAAACTCGACCACCAGCGTTGTTGAAACATTTATGTGTGTTTATAACTGCTACTAAGACTGACCGCACTATAGAAAGAGAGACAATGGAAAATGGTGGGTTGCTTATAATTTCAGCAACTCAAGTTTCCTATAAACACTCTCCTCACAAAGAAGCATTACCATTTGCAATTTCTTTCCCCAAATAACATGATTATACATAACAATACCTAGGACTTCCTCTTTAGATAACACAATAGAAACCGCATGTCCACGACATTTAGACCAGCACCCCTCTCATCTCCCCACGCCCTCCCCCCCCCCCGGCCCACTCTCTCTCTCACTTTCCACCCGCCATTCCCGAGCCATCCAAATCCGAAATAAATACCAGAAAGAAGGTAGAAACTTTGCAAAAAGGGCGTTACATAAATAGCCGACCGCAACAACTCATTTGTGCGCCGCGCGAGCGCGAAGAACCGGAACGTAAACGTATCGGCGCTAAGGGATCGGGGTGCGTATCAGTGCCGCAGAAAACGTAGTGCAATAAGTCTCTAATGTTGTTTTTCCCCTTATAGGTGTCTTCGCTTATAGATCATCTATCTATAGGCCTATAGGTCGTGTCTTCCCGTATAGGTCGTGTCTTCCCGTATAGGTCATTTCTTGCCGTATGCATCGTATCTTGCCGTATAGGTCGTGTCTTCCCCTATAGGTCGTGTCCCCCTATAAGTCGTGTCTTCCCCAATAGGTCGTATCCCCCTATAGGTCGTGTCCCCCTATAGGTCGTGTCTTCTCTTATAGGTCGTGTCTTCCCCTATAGGTCGTGTATTCCCCTATAGGTCGTGTCTACTTATGTAGGTCGCGTCGTGCCGCATACACCGTGTCTTCCCGTATAGGTCGTGTTTTCACCTATATGTCGGGTCTTCCTCTATAGGTCGTGTCTTCCCCGATAGGTCGTGCATTCCCGTATAGGTCGTGTCTTCCCGTATAGGTCGTGTCTTCCCGTATATGTCGTGTCTTGCCGTATACATCGTGTCTTGCCGTTTACATCTTGGCATTCCCTATAGGTCGTGTCTTCCCCTATAGGTCGTGTCTTCCCGTATAGGTAGTGTCTTCCCGTATAGGTCGTGTCTTCCCGTATAGGTCATGTCTTCCCCTATAAGTCGTGTCCCCCTATAGGTCGTGTCTTCCCCAATAGGTTGTGTCCCCCTATAGGTCGTGTCCCCCTATAGGTCGTGTCCTCCCGTATAGGTCGTGTCTTCCCGTGTAGGTCGTGTCTTCCGATATAGGTCGTTTCTTCCCGTATAGGTCGTGTCTTCCCCTATAGATTGTGTCTTCCCCTATAGATTGTGTATTTCCTATAGGTCGTGTCCTCCCCTATAGGTCGTGTGTTCCCCTATAGGTCGTACATTCCCCTATATGTGGGGTCTTCCCCTATAGGTCGTGTCTTCCCCTATAGGTCGTGTCTACTTACGTAGGTCGCGTCGTGCCGCATACATCGTGTCTTGCCGTATGCATCGTGTCTTCCCGTATAGGTCGTGTTTTCACCTATATGTCGTGTCTTCCCCTATAGGTCATGTATTCCGGTATAGGTCGTGTCTTCTCGTATAGGTCGTGTCTTCCCGTATAGGTCGTGTCTTCCCGTATAGGTCGTGTCTTGCCGTATACATCGTGTCTTGCCGTTTGTATCGTGGCATTCCCTATATGTCGTGTCTTTCCCTATAGGTTGTGTCTTCCCCTATAGGTCGTGTCTACTTATGTAGGTCGCGTCGTGCCGCATACATCGTGTCTTGCCGTAAAGCATCGTGTCTTCCCGTATAGGTCGTGTTTTCACCTATATGTCGTGTCTTCCCCTATAGGTCATGTATTCCGGTATAGGTCGTGTCTTCTCGTATAGGTCGTGTCTTCCCGTATAGGTCGTGTCTTCCCGTATAGATCGTGTCTTGCCGTATACATCGTGTCTTGCCGTTTGTATCGTGGCATTCCCTATATGTCGTGTCTTCCCCTATAGGTTGTGTCTTCCCGTATAGGTCGTGTCTTCCCCTATAGATCATGTCTTCCCGTATAGGTAGTGTCTTCCCGTATAGGTCGTGTCTTCCCCTATAGGTCGAGTCCCCCTGTATGTCGAGTTCCCCTATAGGTCGTGTCTTCTCCCATAGGTCGTGTCTACCCGTATAGGTCGTGTCTTCCCCTATAGGTCGTCTCTTCCCCTATAGGTCGTGTCTTCCCGTATAGGTCGTGTCTTCCCGTATAAGTCGTGTCTTGCCGTATACATCGTGTCTTGCCGTTTACATCGTGGCTTTCCCTATAAGTCGTGTCTTCCCCTATAGGTCGTGTCTTCCCGTATAGGTCGTGTCTTCCCCTATATATCACGTCTTTCCGTATAGGTCGTGTTTTCCCCTATAGGTCGTGTCTTCCCGTATAGGTAGTGTCTTCCCGTATAGGTCGTGTCTTCCCGTATAGGTCATGTCTTCCCCTATAGGTCGTGTCCCCCTATAGGTCGTGTCTTCCCCAATAGGTTGTGTCCCCCTATAGGTCGTGTCCCCCTATAGGTCGTGTCCTCCCGTATAGGTCGTGTCTTCCCGTGTAGGTCGTGTCTTCCGATATAGGTCGTTTCTTCCCGTATAGGTCGTGTCTTCCCCTATAGATTGTGTCTTCCCCTATAGATTGTGTATTTCCTATAGGTCGTGTCCTCCCCTATAGGTCGTGTGTTCCCCTATAGGTCGTACATTCCCCTATATGTGGGGTCTTCCCCTATAGGTCGTGTCTTCCCCTATAGGTCGTGTCTACTTACGTAGGTCGCGTCGTGCCGCATACATCGTGTCTTGCCGTATGCATCGTGTCTTCCCGTATAGGTCGTGTTTTCATTTATATGTCGGGTCTTCCCCTATATGTCGTGTCTTCCCCTATAGGTCGTGTATTCCCCTATAGGTCGTGTCTACTTATGTAGGTCGCGTCGTGCCGCATACATCGTGTCTTGCCGTAAAGCATCGTGTCTTCCCGTATAGGTCGTGTTTTCACCTATATGTCGTGTCTTCCCCTATAGGTCATGTATTCCGGTATAGGTCGTGTCTTCTCGTATAGGTCGTGTCTTCCCGTATAGGTCGTGTCTTCCCGTATAGGTCGTGTCTTGCCGTATACATCGTGTCTTGCCGTTTGTATCGTGGCATTCCCTATATGTCGTGTCTTCCCCTATAGGTTGTGTCTTCCCGTATAGGTCGTGTCTTCCCCTATAGATCATGTCTTCCCGTATAGGTCGTGTCTTCCCCTATAGGTCGAGTCCCCCTGTATGTCGAGTTCCCCTATAGGTCGTGTCTTCTCCCATAGGTCGTGTCTACCCGTATAGGTCGTGTCTTCCCCTATAGGTCGTCTCTTCCCCTATAGGTCGTGTCTTCCCGTATAGGTCGTGTCTTCCCGTATAAGTCGTGTCTTGCGGTATACATCGTGTCTTGCCGTTTACATCGTGGCTTTCCCTATAAGTCGTGTCTTCCCCTATAGGTCGTGTCTTCCCGTATAGGTCGTGTCTTCCCCTATAGATCACGTCTTTCCGTATAGGTAGTGTCTTCCCATATATGTCGTGTCTTCCCGTATAGGTCGTGTCTTCCCCTATAGGTCGTGTCCCCCTAAAGGTCGTGTCTTCCCCTATAGGTCGTGTCTTCCCCTATAGGTTGTCTCTTCCTCTATAGGTTGTGTCTTCCCGTATAGGCCGTGTCTTCCCGTATAGGTCATTTCTTCCCGTATGCATCGTGTCCTCCCCTATAGGTCGTGTCTTGGCGTATACATTGTGTCTTTCCGTATAGATCGTGTATTCCCTATAGGTCGTGTCTTCCCCTATAGGTCGTGTGCTCCCCTATAAGTCGGATATTCCCCTATAGGTCGTGTCTACCCGTATAGGTCGTGTCTTGCCGTATGCATCGTGTCTTGCCGTATACATCGTGTCTTTCCCTATAGGTCGTGTCTTCCCCTATACATCGTGTCTTTCCCTATAGGTCGTGTCTTCCCGTATAGGTCGTGTCTTTCCCTATAGGTCGTGTCTTCCCCTATAGATCGTGTATTCCCTATAGGTCGTGTCTTCCCCTATATGTCGTGTGTTCCCCTATAAGTCGGATATTCCCCTATAGGTCGTGTCTACCCGTATAGGTCGTGTCTTGCCGTATGCATCGTGTCTTGCCGTATACATCGTGTTTTTCCTTATAGGTCGTGTCCTCCCGTATAGGTCGTGTCTTCCCGTATAGGTCGTGTCTTCCCGTATAGGTCGTGTCTTCCCGTATAGGTCGTGTCTTCCCGTATAGGCCGTGTCTTCCCGTATAGGTCGTGTCACCCTTTATAGGTTGTGTCTTGCCGTATACGTCGTGTCTTCCCGTATAGGTCGTGTCACCCTTTATAGTTCGTGTCTTGCTGTATACGTCGTGTCATAGGGTGTGGCTTCGGGCAAAGAGCGTGTCTTCCTGCACGCTTTTTCATGTTGCGCATTTTAATCTACAGGGCGTTCATCCTATCAGCGCGTGTATCAGTCGGGGCTTTTCATGGCTTCTAATGCTGACATTATGTTTTTGTATAAGGTGTGGCTCCTAGTGTATCACCTGTCTTATTATGTGGGGCGTAATCTCCTATCAATGAAGCTAATTCCGGGCCCTATTTTGCTTAGGGTGTCTCTTTGTGGAGGGAGGATGCCCTTTAGCATCAATGTTATAGGGCAAAAACTTGATGCAAGATGTGTGACTATAAAATACCTTCGCCGCTACTTAGTTGTGCAAGATTATAAAAGCTGGTAAAAAGCGGGACTTCCCCAGACATCCGCAGTTAATGGACCATCTGCCAAAGGTGTGCCGACTCGGCAACTTCCGGAGGCGAATCTGTGACACAGCGTTACCCTGCAAAAACTGGTCCCCCAAACTTCCCGTTTGGTGACTGGCAGCTGGCAGATAGTCGCCTATCTTACTCTTGGACGCAGGCGGATCTTAGATTTTTGAACCACATGCAATGTTCCCTATGGGATTAACCCTTCGGCCTTCTTAATTAAATCTATAACCACAATTCTTCTGTTTCATTGTTCTACGCAATATGTCACTATGGCAACGGTTGTACATTTAAGGGGCGGCATTGCGGTTTGGATCAGATTACACGATTTTAGCCGCCTTCAGATTTAATGCTATTTATACTGGTTAACTCTAAACATTGTTGATATCATGTCATTTAAGGTGACACTGGCGTCTTTGGCTGGGCCGCGCGTTGAAGCGTTTCGCAAGGAGATTCCGGTAAAGATGGCCGAAGCCCCTTGGTTTTACAACGGTACTCTAGCTGCCGGCAAAATCGTAAGTAGTATGAAAAACATTGCTATGATCTTAGCAAGGTCGTCTGTAAATATTGTAAGTAACTATTGCTAACGTCTTTCCTGGTCGTGGCTCCGCTTGCTCAGATCGTCGACGAACTCAGGGTTCTCTATTGCATAAACTACGTTCATTACATACTACTAGATTTGTATATTAAATACATGTTTGATTATTAGTTGTTTTACCGACAATTGTGCATACCAATGAAAATGGGGCATGCTCAAGAATTGTGGTGTCGAATGCGGTAAAAATCACACAAAACAGTGGCGTATCTGGACGAAGGAATATAACCCATTCACAACAAGTAGGCTACAAAAATCTTTGCATTGGTAACTTTGAATGGATGGGCCAGTAAAGGGCAACAAAAATACTACGCGGTATACGGAATTCCGCTAATAAAATTAAAAGAATGAAACGATCATCTACGTAAGCATGTCTGAAATAAATGGACACAAGGAGATAACCACAGATGGATTTGCATTCAAATAATTTGAAATATATCAACTTGCATTTACTTTCGTTTTGTTAACAAGGGTTCCGAGTATTCAGCTTTCCTCTACGACGCCGTCTACCTATACGCATTGACCCTGAACGAGACACTGACTCAAGGTCATGAACCCAGGAATGGCTCTCAAATGCTGCGCACTGCCACGCACATAAGTTTTGAAGGTCGGAATAATAACTACACACTAGTACGTGTATAAAGAATAGCTGTATGTTTTTTCCATGTTGATTTCCCCCAAATGAACCCGCCAGTGCTATATGGGAAATGAATATCACACACGTGACAAATACGCTACACATTTATTCACATTGTTGTTGACGTAATAACCAATACCGTAACCGTGCCTGTTTTCTGTAACTCATATTGCCTTGCATTTATTGACCGTGGAGTCCTATATTCCTTTTCTCTGAAGACAATGTGGATATATGAACTGCTTGTGTTGCTCCTTCACTGTTTTCACGCAATGTGCTCCACCCCACCACGCCCTCTGATGTACCCACTCTACCCGACCCCCCCCCCCCTTGGATCAGGTATGACGGGACGTGTTGTCATGGACGCCAATGGGGACAGGGACCCTAACTATTGGGTGTGGCACGTGGCGCAGCAAGGAGAGGCCTTCACGGTCCTCACTGAAATCAAGATGACCGATCCCCCTGGACAGGTGGGTCGATCACATGTTTACTCTGTATGCGCCCTCATTCTCTCTACAAGTAATCAATTAATATGGGGCGCCAGGGGTATAGGGGGGAAGCCTGGGTCGAATCCAGGTGATGGCGAAGAGAATTAGAGGATGTAACCGCTGCTAAGAAAAATCCCTGGATCTCTCATGCACGATTTTAAATATCACACGTCATTCAAGCTATCCGGATGAATTCAAATGGAGAACGACAGGGTCGGATCCAGATATGCTGGATAGAGGGGCCGTTTTGGAGCGATTGCTTAGCTCTTGGTTTTCGTATGTTAAATGGTATAAATTTTGGCCCTAAAAGGGGGGGTCGGGGCCGGGTCGTCCCCCGTCTGGATCCGCCACGAAGGAAAATGGCACTAAATTTATTTGATTCACTATAGTCAAATGTCTTTGAATGTTGAACATAGCCTACATCAATCCATGGAAATGAAGAAAAATATTTACATACGGAGACTAATTGAACCCAAAGTAGAATCTAGAAATCAAATAAGAAACGTTAAATAATTGTATCGTAATCTCTTTCATTCAAAGCAATTCCGATTGCATGCATGGTCATGTTTTCCTTGACGTCACAAAGAACAAAGCAGATGCGATGTCCCTATTGCGAAGATGTTCGACACAGGAGAGCCTCTTTGGCAAAACACATTTCGAAAGCAGGTTCTTTATTTATTCCACGATATACAAATGTATTTGGTTAATAAGGATCCAACTACGCCATCTCCAGTTATATGCCGGTTACCGGTATCCTGACTTCTTTTCAACTTACCAAAAGTTGTGAATGCGTGATTGCTTGTGACTGCGCAGATACCAATGATGGTGAACATAACTTTTACCAGCTTTTTCTCACTCCGCAATCATGTTCATTTAGATATAAGTCAGGCTTATTTGTTTATGAAAACATGTTGTCATGTGCCTGTTACAATTAATAGCAATATTTTAGCAATACTTCTGGCGTGGTCATATTTGTGTGTTATTTGATCCAGGGGTGGAGCCCGGATTTTGGAAAGGGGGAGGGGGGTTCACTTTGAGAAGGTTAGGAAAACTTCGACTGGATGGGTGGTTCAGTTTCAATACCCCCCCTCACGGGGCAGCTACCGTTCACTAATTTGCACATACGGTACCTAATCTTTTGGAAACGTAAAAATATGACTGCTAATTGCACACAATGAGGTGTGAGGTTTACTTCCTTGCCTGCTTCCCCCGGTAGAGGGTGATCATTGACACCCCCCGGCAGTGGGCCACTGCGGACGGGCAGCCGCCCAAGGACACTCCTCCCTGTGGCTTCTTCAACCAACTCTGCCCTGAAGACCAGCCACGTGAGTGACATCGTTCACCCACTAAATAGAATCAAAGCAATGACAGTAGCCTACTTCATTACCCAGATCCGAGAACTGATTCCGAGATGTTCTGTTTACTGTTTACTGGATGCGCGAAGCCAGGGTGCGACCGATCACTCTTTCTCCTCCCCCCTGCACCTCCCTTCCCGAGAATCATGTGACTGTTCTTCTCCTTTAACTAGTTTACACCCCCGCTTCCGCCCCCACCCTGTGGACGAAATTCTGGATCCACCTACACTCATGTAATTTTCAATTCTAATTAATATACTTAACGCATTTATTCTCTTGCTTGATTTTGTGTAGTAGTCATCGGATGGACGCGACTTTACCGAACAAAGCTCCTTTATTTGTTGTAAACGTTGTGGACATATATTTGTCTTGCCTTAAATTTGTGATATGACTTATTTTCAGGGCGCCTGGCCATGATTGTGGGTGGCGTCTGCGCATGCGTGTTTGTTATCTTGCTCCTTGCTACAGCGATATACATACTTAGGTAACTATCACGTGATCAGTTTGGTGATGTGACCAAGTGAATTACAGTTAATGAATTCAAGACTAATGTGTAACAAGCGAGTAGCACCACTTTTACTGCCCTGTGATATCTGTTCTACCGTTTTATAACATTGTGAGATTAGTTTTAGGGTTTTGTTAACGGTTTGTTGGGTTAGCATTTTAATTTGGCCGTTTTATCAGTTCGCTGTTTCATTGCGCTGTCTGATCAGGTCTTCTGTACACCTAAACTATGATGTATTTAAAGTTCAAACATAATGGTGAATGGCTACAGATGTCTCGCTTGTCGTCATGTGATGGCAGGAAACAGAGGCAAATGACGGACGAGAAGAACATGCTCTGGAAGGTCGTTTTCAACGACATTGAATTGATGAAGACTAACAAGGGATCCAGTTTCTTCAGCCAGGCAAGCTCTATGTTATTACTGACAGAAGTCTAAAGACTTCTGTCAGTATAGTGCTATGTTCGGTTTGTAAATTTGTTTTTTTGTATGTTTGTCAGATGGATAGAGGGCGCATGGTAACAGTTACGGTTGTCAGACTTAACCTAGCGATAGATATATGGAATAGCTCGGCTAAGTTCGTTATTGGCATATATAGGTCAAAGGTCAAGGTCACCGCGATTTTTTGAAGAAAAATCTTATAACGCGCTGAGATTTTTCGGATGCGTCATCTGACGTCACGATGACGTCACTTTTGGTACATTGAAAAAATCGTCAAAATCGGCAAAAAAAAATTAAAAATCGAGAGTGGCGTCATTTTGTAGGAAATGGGGTCCGATGCCTGCCCGCATTATAAAACTAGTATGTTCCTATCTTACTTCCGGTTCCAGGGGTGACGGCAATTCTCTATGGGACCTCCAATGTTAAAGCCCTCAATCTCTCAGGCTGGGGAAATTAGTTTGCCCCGTATTTCATAGGCTGGATTAAACAGTTTCGGGATTTTTTCCTTAGATAAACATGGTACCCGGTAACCATGGTCCTTACTAGATGAAATTCGGATAAGAAATGACGTCACAGGATTTTTTTGAAATTTGCTCTATTGTGAAAGATGGGGATTTTTGGTGCTTACAGGGGCTCCCACGAGCGTCCTATTGAAGCCATCGCTCTATGCTTGCTGTTGTAGGTGGATACTAGTAGGATCAGCCAATAAGTATAAACACGGCGACATAGCCCTGTAACTTTTCGGTATATAGTCATACGCGTTTAACATAGGACCCTATGGAGATAGTCAAACTTCCTTCAATGTGACCTACTTTCGTTTGAGCGATCTCACTTTGCTTTACCACGGTGCGAGATGTGGACGAGTACAAGAGACTCAGGGTAGGCTGACGGCAAACGCGCGGCTCAGTTTCGTTTCCATGGCAACCGAAGATTTGCCCAATGATAAAGTATACACATTCCCTCTAACTTAGAAAATTCGTCAAAAATCGGAAAAACTAGCTAGACTTTCGATCTTTGCGTATAATGGTAGGGAAGATATGTCTCCAGATTACTATTGGCAGTAAAGCATTATTATCCTTCTTATCTTGGCTGCAGAGTCCTTTGTTCGTCTGCTCGTTTTTCAGTTATCCGCAATGGTGAACAATAGCAATTTTCGGTACTTAGATGAAGCTATATCTGAAGAACTGAGAGTCCTACCGCCGTTCTAATCAACGTTTTGGATTGAGGGCACCAATGTTTGTGTTTAGATATTTGAACATTTCCGTGCGTCACGCCATGACGTCACTATGACGTGATGACGTCATAATTTTATAACCTCTATTACTCGACTATTATACTTCATAGCAACTACCGGTTGATTTGACGCTATACCTTATATCAAGGGACAACTGCTGCGATGCGTAACTTTTTTTGCGGTACCGAAACGTGTGCGTCAAAACTGACGTCCACATCGCGTTAAACGGCGTATTGAACTTCGTAGGGCCATAACTCGGTTAATATTTGATCTAAGGAGCCCAGATTTGGCATGAAGCGAGAGGCAAATGTAAGGTTGACGTAAATCGCGATAGAATTGCTCGCATTGAACAGCAGCCGTTAGATTGTGCTCATCCAGCATCCGGATCCTATCCGTCCAATTTGGGCTAAATTGCGGTTTGAGCCCAAATTGTTCGTTGAAGGAACTGTTTAAACCTCATCTGATAAATGAAGGCCTCGTGTGGCCAGCATGAGGCAAGGGAAGATTATAGTATATGTGTTTCTGCATTTCATCGTCTGTACCATAGTTTCGTCGCATAAATGACGCCACTGACGTGTGTGTCAAAGATGACGTCACTTCTGTCAGTACCTCAGCCTACGGCTGTCTTGTTCATGTATATTATTAACGACTAACAACATTTTTTACATGTTAAGGGTAACAAGGTAAAAACGTCTTTATGTCTACAGTATTGTCGTTTATTTATTTAGTTAAATATGTTTTATATTATTATACTATCTTCTAGATTCCTTTAATTAACTCAGGGTAGCATCTATACTGACTATTTTTTTACTGAGGTGATAGCAGAGCATTATTTAGAGCCGTAGACTGGTGTCTGGTAGTAGCCTACAAGAGAGACAATATGGCACCAGCACGGACCATATCTCACCTGACAATCCCACTCCGTCAGCTGCTAATTATAGAGCCGCCCCTGCCCCCCACCGTGCCCCGTATTGATAATGATATACAAATTAGTCTTATCACCGCCTGATGGTGATGTCCTGTGACAGATCGTCCACATCTCGCACCGTGGTAAAGCAAAGTGAGATCGCTCAAACGAAAGTAGGTCACATTGAAGGAAGTTTGACTATCCCCATAGGGTCCTATGTTAAACGCGTATGACTATATACCGAAAAGTTACCGGGCTATGTCGCCGTGTTTATACTTATTGGCTGATCCTACTAGTATCCACCTACAACAGCAAGCATAGAGCGATGGCTTCAATAGGACGCTCGTGGGAGCCCCTGTAAGCACCAAAAATCCCCATCTTTCACAATAGAGCAAATTTCAAAAAAATCCTGTGACGTCATTTCTTATCCGAATTTCATCTAGTAAGGACCATGGTTACCGGGTACCATGTTTATCTAAGGAAAGAATCCCGAAACTGTTTAATCCAGCCTATGAAATACGGGGCAAACAAATTTCCCCAGCCTGAGAGATTGAGGGCTTTAACATTGGAGGTCCCATAGGGAATTGCCGTCACCCCTGGAACCGGAAGTAAGATAGGAACATACTATTTTTATAATGCGGGCAGGCATGACGTTTTATATTTTCAGAAAAACGCAAAAGGTGACCTTGAACCATTTTTCTTCGGTTTGACCTATTTAGGTTGAAGGTATCGCTTTGGTGTTCCGGGCTCTCATAGAAATATGAATGGCAATAGGCTTTGTGAAATCTGAGATTTTTCGGATGCGTCATCTGACGTCACGATGACGTCACTTTTGGTACATTGAAAAAATCGTCAAAAATCGGCAAAAAAAAATTAAAAATCGAGAGTGACGTCATTTTGTAGGAAATGGGGTCCGATGCCTGCCCGCATTATAAAAATAGTATGTTCCTATCTTACTTCCGGTTCCAGGGGTGACGGCAATTCCCTATGGGACCTCCAATGTTAAAGCCCTCAATCTCTCAGGCTGGGGAAATTTGTTTGCCCCGTATTTCATAGGCTGGATTAAACAGTTTCGGGATTTTTTCCTTAGATAAACATGGTACCCGGTAACCATGGTCCTTACTAGTTGAAATTCGGATAAGAAATGACGTCACAGGATTTTTTTGAAATTTGCTCTATTGTGAAAGATGGGGATTTTTGGTGCTTACAGGGGCTCCCACGATCGTCCTATTGAAGCCATCGCTCTATGCTTGCTGTTGTAGGTGGATACTAGTAGGATCAGCCAATAAGTATAAACACGGCGACATAGCCCGGTAATATTTCGGTATATAGTCATACGCGTTTAACATAGGACCCTATGGAGATAGTCAAACTTCCTTCAATGTGACCTACTTTCGTTTGAGCGATCTCACTTTGCTTTACCACGGTGCGAGATGTGGACGAGTACAAGAGACTCAGGGTAGGCTGACGGCAAACGCGCGGCTCAGTTTCGTTTCCATGGCAACCGAAGATTTGCCCAATGATAAAGTATACACATTCCCTCTAACTTAGAAAATTCGTCAAAAATCGGAAAAACTAGCTAGACTTTCGATCTTTGCGTATAATGGTAGGGAAGATATGTTTCCAGATTACTATTGGCAGTAAAGCATTATTATCCTTCTTATCTTGGCTGCAGAGTCCTTTGTTCGTCTGCTCGTTTTTCAGTTATCCGCAATGGTGAACAATAGCAATTTTCGGTACTTAGATGAAGCTATATCTGAAGAACTGAGAGTCCTACCGCCGTTCTAATCAACGTTTTGGATTGAGGGCACCAATGTTTGTGTTTAGATATTTGAACATTTCCGTGCGTCACGCCATGACGTCACCATGACGTGATGACGTCATAATTTTATAACCTCTATTACTCGACTATTATACTTCATAGCAACTACCGGTTGATTTGACGCTATACCTTATATCAAGGGACAACTGCTGCGATGCGTAACTTTTTTTGCGGTACCGAAACGTGTGCGTCAAAACTGACGTCCACATCGCGTTAAACGGCGTATTGAACTTCGTAGGGCCATAACTCGGTTAATATTTGATCTAGGGAGCCCAGATTTGGCATGAAGCGAGAGGCAAATGTAAGGTTGACGTAAATCGCGATAGAATTGCTCGCATTGAACAGCAGCCGTTAGATTGTGCTCATCCAGCATCCGGATACTATCCGTCCAATTTGGGCTAAATTGCGGTTTGAGCCCAAATTGTTCGTTGAAGGAACTGTTTAAACCTCATCTGATAAATGAAGGCCTCGTGTGGCCAGCATGAGGCAAGGGAAGATTATAGTATATGTGTTTCTGCATTTCATCGTCTGTACCATAGTTTCGTCGCATAAATGACGCCACTGACGTGTGTGTCAAAGATGACGTCACTTCTGTCAGTACCTCAGCCTACGGCTGTCTTGTTCATGTATATTATTAACGACTAACAACATTTTTTACATGTTAAGGGTAACAAGGTATAAACGTCTTTATGTCTACAGTATTGTCGTTTATTTATTTAGTTAAATATGTTTTATATTATTATACTATCTTCTAGATTCCTTTAATTAACTCAGGGTAGCATCTATACTGACTATTTTTTTACTGAGGTGATAGCAGAGCATTATTTAGAGCCGTAGACTGGTGTCTGGTAGTAGCCTACAAGAGAGACAATATGGCACCAGCACGGACCATATCCCACCTGACAATCCCACCCCGTCAGCTGCTAATTATAGAGCCGCCCCTGCCCCCCACCGTGCCCCGTATTGATAATGATATACAAATTAGTCTTATCACCGCCTGATGGTGATGTCCTGTGACAGATCACCATGCAGAGCCTGGGTGGGACGGCCACCGCCTCGGTGAAGACGAGCCCCAACACTGACGCTGAGACCGGGGGGCAGCTGGCGTCCACGGTGGGCGTATACAAGGGCAACATGGTGACCATTCGCTATGCCGGAAACACCCTGACCAAGCTGACCGCCAGGGAGTACGCGCAACTCAACGCCGTAAGTAGGACATCAAGCCACGTGGCGTCGCTGTCTTAATGTCGGTCACGGTCCCGTGCTCATAATCACTACTTAACCTTAGTTAACTCATGGAACGCTAAGTGCAACCAATCCACATCCACTTTTAGACCTAGAAAATCCTTGTCCAATTATTAAATAAATGTAACTTTAGCATCTTTGACAAAAATTGTGGCATTTCCTAATTATGAAAGTATATTTATTGAATGTTCTCTATCTTTCGCCGGAAAGCCGGCCACTATATGTTCTGGTTAATGCTAATGTTTACTTGTGTTCTGATTAAAGTAAATGTTGATGTTGCGTAAAGGTCATAAGATATGGGTGCCTAAATATTTTGTTCCATTTCAAGTACAGTTATATTTTGTGGCAGATTACTTATGTGCTCTCATTGGTAGCTTCTTATACTAGAATCACTTCTGAATTATTGTAGAGAGTCACAATATTTCGAACTTGAATTTGCACGAAGAGATTTAGTCAATAACGTCAGGCAAATAAACTGTTGCAGATGCGACAACTAAACCACGAAAATATAACAACCTTCGTTGGGTGTTGCCCGGACGTCCCAAACGTGTGTATCCTGATGACCTACTGCTCAAGAGGAAGTCTTCAGGTGAGTATCCGGATGACCTACTGTTTCAGCGGAAGCCTCCAGGTAAGTATCCTGATGACCTACTGCTCCAGAGGAACCCTTATGGTAAGTATCCTGATGACCTACAGCTGCAGAGAAAGCCTTAAGGTGAGTATCCTGATGACCTACTGCTCCAGAGGAAGTCTTCAGGTGAGTATCCGGATGACCTACTGTTTCAGCGGAAGCCTCCAGGTGAGTATCCGGATGACCTACTGTTTCAGCGGAAGCCTCCAGGTAAGTATCCTGATGACCTACTGCTCCAGCGGAACCCTTATGGTAAGTATCCTGATGACCTACAGCTGCAGAGAAAGCCTTAAGGTGAGTATCCTGATGACCTACTGCTCCAGAGGAAGTCTTCAGGTGAGTATCCGGATGACCTACTGTTTCAGCGGAAGCCTCCAGGTAAGTATCCGGATGACCTACTGTTTCAGCGGAAGCCTCCAGGTAAGTATCCTGATGAACTACTGCTCCAGAGGAACCCTTATGGTAAGTATCCTGATGACCTACAGCTGCAGAGAAAGCCTTAAGGCGAGTATCCTGATGACCTACTGCTCCAGAGGAATCCTTAAGGTGTGTATCCTGATGATCTACTGCTCCAAAGGATGCCTTCAGGTTTATATCCTGATGACCTACTGCTCCAGAGGAATCCTTAAGGTGTGTATCCTGATGATCTACTGCTCCAAAGGATGCCTTCAGTTGTGTATCCTGATGACCTACTGCTCCCGAAGAATCCTTAAGGTGTGATGACACCCCTAAATAACTTCATGGCATTATTATTATCACGATTCATCATCAATCAAAAGGATACTGACAATTGCAATTACATTACCGGGAGAGAAACATGTGTGCCGCAAGACGTATGACATCAGAAATTTATTTTGCAGGATATTCTGAACAACGATGACATCAAGTTGGATTGGACGTTTAAATGCTCCCTCATAATCGACCTGATTAATGTAAGTGTGTTGCAATGTTCGTTGTGGTTAACCGGGTTTAATAACATAGCATGTTTGAACTGTATATCCACAATGACGTCACCCCATTGTCCCTCCGTTATTTACTCGCGCACAGTGTCCCTGTCGAGTGTTGGGTAAAGTTATATCCACAATGACGTCACCCCATTGCCCCTCCGTTATTTACTCGCGCACAGTGTCCCTGTCGAGTGTTGGGTAAAGTTATATCCACAATGACGTCACCCCATTGCCCCTCCGTTATTTATTCACGCACAGTGTCCCTGATGAGTGTTGGGTATATCCACAATGACGTCACCCCATTGCCCCTCCGTTATGTACTCGCGCACAGTGTCCCTGTCGAGTGTTGAGTATATCCACAATGACGTCACCCCATTGTCCCTCCGTTATTTACTCGCGCACAGTGTCCCTGTCGAGTGTTGGGTAAAGTTATATCCACAATGACGTCACCCCATTGCCCCTCCGTTATTTATTCACGCACAGACAGTGGGCGCCTTTCTTTGGGCCAGGTTTGGTACCCCGCCCCGGGCCCGGAACACGTGACAGGGAACTTCCGAGTTTGCCGATAGGGATATGCCTATTCCAATGAAATGCACACACCGTTCACATCCGGTGCACGTTAGGGCACAGGAACCAACCTTCTCTCATCACCTTTCAATCAGCCGCCATCTTCTTCCGAATGTCCCGTGCTGTTTTGAACGGAGCACATCGACATACCAAATGGATGCGTGCGCACACATACCCGGGTGAAACAAGTGTCGGGCGGAGAACCGAAGCGTAATGGGAGTATTCGGTCCACCGTAGGGATACAGTGTCCCTGTCGAGTGTTGGGTATATCCACAATGACGTCACCCCATTGCCCCTCCGTTATGTACTCGCGCACAGTGTCCCTGTCGAGTGTTGGGTAAAGTTATATCCACAATGACGTCACCCCATTGCCCCTCCGTTATTTACTCACACACAGTGTCGAGTGTTGGGTGGCTGCTCGCTCTCAATTATACTAGGCGTAATGTATATAACAACAAAGGGTGTGCTCTACGGCGAGCTTGCCGCCAGCAACAGCTCAACTGGACGGCCCAAAGCTCAAGTTTAACAATGTTTGTAAGCGTGACATGAAGGCTTTCGGCATCGATTTGAATGTAGAATTGCGTTATGACGCTTAGTTTGGCGGCTATGGCGCTCGCAAGAGGTGCACCCCTCGGTGCTAACGCTCCCATTATGAGTCAACGGCGATATCGACACTCCTTTGGGTGGCGATGGCCGCCGTTCGCTTAATAGCGACGCTAGAGATTCGGGACTGGTTGCAAAAGACGGGCAGACTTTTAGCCTAGCACGCTTACTTTCGGTGCTAGATGGCTTAGCAATGATGAGTATGAAAAGAGGGATTAGGGCGTGACCTTCACTCGAAATGGCTCCCTCTATCTGGAAAAACAGTCCGCGTTGAACAGCAGCCATTAGATTGTGTTTATCCAGCGTCCGAATCCCAGAGGTCCAATTTGGGTTAAATTGCGCTCTCAGCGAGCCCAATACAGCTTTCAGCGAGCCCAATACAGCTTTCAGTGGGCAATTTGGACTCGAACGCCTTCAGATATCGAGTTCCAAATGCATCAAGAGTTGCGGAATGGCCATCTGAATAATAAAAACAATACGTCCCAATCTTACTTGCCGTTCCAGGAGTGACGGTAGTAAAAACACGGTTTTACCTATAAAATTATGTCGGTTTATACAGTGCGTTCAAAATAGTGCCTGCGGCGCCCCATTTGCCCTTCATGAAAGTCTAAAGTGCGTGCATTGCTCGATGAAGGCCCTATTGAGCCCAAATTGCCGATTGAAGGTCACGTTTAGCCCAAATTGGCCGCTTAAGGCTGTAATTATTCTAATTTTACTCGATTAACGCATAAATTGCTCGTTATATGCACTCGGTTGCCCATGATGAGTGAATGGGGAAATGGACTCCGGGCATTATCTTGGTCAGAACAGCCACCGGTCGCTCAATATGGACGCTGAAACTTGGCAACCGGTCGGAAAAGGCCGGCAAGAGTAGATTTTAGTATGACGTCACTTCTGTCAATAAGTTCAGCCTGTCATGTTGAATTGATTAAGCTGTCAAAACAAACTAACCTTATACATCGTGACAGCGCCTACTGAAGCAATTTTGCCCCCAAAACTAACATTATAACAACTCAGCGCACATGAATACGACAGGCTAAATACCGGACAGCCCCAGAGCTTACTTGCTCAGCGATTAATTAACGCATGCCAAACCACCATCATATTGTGCTACTTTCATTAGCCATAGTATATGTGCACCATGTTCTTACTAATCCACCCACCCACCTCTTCGCCTTCTCACAGGGAGTGCATTACTTGCACTCCAGTCCGCTCCGTAGCCTTGGCAACCTAACCAGTGACACATGCCAGGTTGACAACCGCTGGATGTTGAAAGTGACGGACTACGGACTGCAGACCCTCAGAAGGCGTTACCAAGACCACGCGGAGGCAGGCGTCTACCAGAAAAACAGAGGTGAAGCCATAGACCATTTCAAATATCCATTTCGACATCTATCGTCAACAATAGGGCTATAAAGTCTCGTTCGATTAGACTTCCGGTTAACTCATTTTGGGGACAAACAAACGAAGCACGTGTTCGGAACGAGTTTAGAATCTCTGCGCATACTGGTATCCTGACTATCTGTGACGTAGGCGTGACGTGTATGTTACGCAAGGAGAGACACTGGGAACCAGACTAACTGCGCAAAAGCCAGGCGCCGACGGGTGGGTCCATTGCGGAAAGCCTAGCGCTATGATTAAGAATATTTAAGAAATATAGCTTCACAAAACGGATAGATGACATATTGTTTATTCGTTTGCGCCATCACAATGACGAATATTTGTTACGACGGGACAATAAGACTGAGAAACTAACGTTTTTTTGCATTTCCTACGAAAACGAGGCATTATGACGTCACACGGATTCTCCCCGGTGACAACGTTGGCGCAACGCTTCAAACAGAAAACTTACAAAAATGAAGAAACTTGATCTTTTCGTGATCCAAAAGTGATACGAAAACATCCAACTGGTTTTATTTTATCTTTACCATGTGGTTTAATGACGCACCCGTGTGTTGTTACTCCATGCACTGCACATTTTGACAGCGGAATGGTTAAGTCGCTCACTTGCTTTCGCCATTTTTGTTACCGCGGAGGCACGCGAAACTCTGTGACGTCACTCTCTGTTTGGTGAACTTGCGAAAGCCCGGGTGCAGGGCTAAATTTAGAACGTTATTTTTAGCTTTCGAGTGTTTTGAAGACGGATTTTTCCTTGTATATTCCCAAAGTTCTGCGCTTCATCGCCTCCAAATATTTTAACGTATATCTCCCATAGCCATGTTTAGTGAAATGATACTCAGTCTTTAGAATAAACCTGGAAAGAAATTGACTTCTAGCTGCCTATACTTCAACAAGGAGCACGTGTGTTTGTTTGTCCCCAAAACTGAAGTCTCGCGGCCCGATCTCGAGAACTGTATAGCCATATAAGCACTGCGTGTTGCTTGTCACAAAACGCGTCTGTCACGCATGCGTATGGGGTTGGCTCAAAACGTCGTCGTTTCTTTTGTCAGGTTTGTGGTTGCCTCTACGGTAGTGTCTCTCACCGTTCGGCATGTCAGGCGAGATTCGCACTGAAAAAACTATGTATACCGGTCCACATCATCACTTGATAATAAGTCATAATCGGGTACACATCGGGTAACAAGTTATGCATTCTGTAAAATATATATTCCTGAATAGATGTTTAATATCTCCAGACAAAATAGATTCTAGAAAGATCATTATTTCAGTCATTACATTCCCCGGTTGGAATTGCATCAGCACTTTTTTCGGCTTATATGCTGCCATCTCATTCTTAAAATGGTACCCTTTGATAGTCAAAATATTTATCTACACATAGAGTTTTTTATTTCTTTAGAAACCATTCTGTTGGTGATAAACTGTTAAAAATTATGCAACTAATTTATACGACTATGCAACTCACCAAAACTATATGCATACCCCTTGTGAGTAAGCCGTAGACGTAACTCTTGTCAAAAATAGTAGGAGTAACTCTTGTTTATAACCATAGACCTAACTCGTGTGTAGACCTGTATGCCTAACTCTAACAAAACTACAGATCTAACCTTCGTATATAGCTATAGACATAACCCTTGTACATAAGTGTAGACATAACCCTTATATATAAATATAGACATAACCCTTTGTATATAAGAATAGACATTAACCTTGTATATAAGTATAGACATAACCCTTGTATATAAATGTTGACTTAACCCTTGTATACAAGTGTGGACCTAACCCTTGTATACAAGTGTGGACCTAACCCTTGTATACAAGTGTGGACCTAACCCTTGTATACAAGTGTTGACCTAACCCGTGTTTATAAATGTTGACATAACCCTTGTATATAAATGTTGACATAACCCGTGTTAATAAGTATAGGCATACAGGAGCGGATCTAGGATTGTGTAAAAGTGGGGGGGGGGGCGGCAGGGGGGGGGGGGGGCTCCCTAAAAACAAATGACCTCGGATATCCACCAATTTTTTCACAACCGGGCAGGAAATTTTGACTTTAACGGTCCATGACTTTGTGTACATGTGTACGCTCAAGTTCCCAATGGGTTGCCCCCCCCCCCCACTAGATCCGCCCCTGGGCATATGCCTTGTATTTAAGTAGGCCTATAGCCATAGCCCTTGTATATAAGTAGGCCTATAGACATAACCCTTGTATCAGTCCAAAGGCCTAACCCTATTATATATATCTAAAAGCCTATCCCGTGTACGGAACTCAGTTTACATGCCCGTATGTTCATCAAATCTATTAAGTACGTTTTTGCGTTTTATAAAGGTTTTAATGCAAAGCGTCTTTCAAATAACAATGAAATATGGAACTTTTAAATGTATAGCTATAGCTTATAACCAGCAGTTTCTGATTATGTTCTGAAGAAAACAATTAATGCGCGAATAACGATTTTTTTTTCTTCATTGTTATAAGTTCATCGCATCTTTTATTTGACATAGATATGTTATGGACTGCGCCTGAACTGCTCCGATTATCGCCCGACCAGCGCCCTGCGCAGGGTACTGCAGAGGGTGACGTCTATACATGTGGCCTCATTATACAGGAGGTCGTCTTTAGATGTTTGCCTTACCATGCCGAAGACACAGACCCCATGGGTGGGTAACAGGTCTAGACCTCACTAATTAACTAAGTTGTACATGCATTGATGTTTGAGCCCGGGACACGAGGGCTACTGTGGACCTTACCAGGCAGCATTTGCTGTCTTTGCGGTGTTGCCGGGCATATTGGCTCGGCTGGCGCTGATCGAATAAATTTGGCCAGAAAAAACCCTGACATTGCAAGTAAAGATAATAAATCACAGTATTTTCTTTCTGCCAGGTCAGTAAATTGCATGAGGATTCTGGAAAGATGCATATTTTGTCGGATAGTTAAAAACTGTGCGCCCTATACGCGAAAATATGCGCTGCAACACCGCACAGACAGCAAATGCTGCCTGGCTACAACGGCACACATGCTGCGTAGAGGCAGGCCTGGCAACAGTGGACCAAGAAACCTCCCGGACGATGAAAGATGAAGGGATGCCACATGCCACAGAGTATAGGTGCCCGGGCCCGGATTCCAATCCATGGCCTATTGATCTGCGATATAGTGCGCTATAACCTCTACATCCGGGAGGTCTTGTTTAAATCATGACCGTATTCACAAACATAATTTGACGATGCACGTGAGGGTCATTGAGCAAAGTTTGAGGTCACGAGCGCTGTTTTCACAGAGATCATCGCCAAGGTAACGCGCGCCGATCCGCCGTTCCGACCCTGCAGCAAGGAGATGACACATCTGATCAAGGACCAAGTCGTCCATAACGTGATGACGTCATGTTGGGCCGAGGATCCGGCCGCTCGACCCAGCCTGGGGCGTGTCCGCAAAGACCTACGCTCGCTCAACAAGGGCAAGTAAGTGTCAACAGGGGACACCAACAGCGGTCGAGTTTACTGTCGTTCAGGACGGGGTTATATGAAACCCGTTGATCTGGGCCCAATGAGTTCAAAAACAGCTCACTGCCCGTATTTCCTGTCAATCAGATAAGTGCAGTGTAGCTCATTTCCCATGAACAACCGGCGAGTAACATTTAGGTGATAGAATATTACATGATGCCGCTGCAACACTGGAAAAGAAGACAAATTATTGTAACATAACTTGATGTTACGTCTACACGGACGGCGCAGCCCCTACCGACAAGGGTACGGTAGCGCCAACAAGGGTGGGCAAGTTTCAGCAAGGGTGGGGAAGTGCCAATAAGGGCCAGGAAGTGTCAAGAATTGTAGGGAAGCGTCCACAAGGGTGTCCACAAAGGCCAGAATGTGTCAACAAGGGTAGCAAGTGTGAACAAGGGTAGAGTAGTGTCAATACGGGTAGGGTAGTGCCAAAAGGGATAGGGTTGTGTCAACAAGGGCCGGAACGTGTCAACGAGGGTAGGGTAGTGCGAACAAGGGTAGGGAAGTGTTAACAAGGGTAGGGTAGTGTCAATACGGGCAGGGTAGTGTCAACAAGGATAGGGTTGTGTCAACAAGGGCCGAATGTGTCAACATGGGTAGGGTAGTGCCAACAAGAGTAGGTAGTGTCAACAAGGATAGAGAAGTGTGAACAAGTGTAGGTAGTGTTAGCAAGGATAGGGTTGTGTCAACAAAAGTAGGGTATTGTCAACAAGGGCCGGAAAGTGTCAAGGGTTGGGTAGTGCCAACAAGGGTAGGATAGTGTGAACAAGGGTAGGTAGTGTCAACAAAGATATGGTACGGTCAACAGCGGTAGGGTAGTGTCAACAAGGGTAGGGAAGTGTCAACAAGGGTAGGGTATTGTCAACAAAGGTAGGATAGTGTCAACAAGGGTAGGGAAGTGTAAACAAGGAGAGGGAAATGTGAACAGGGTTAGGGTAGTGCCAACAAGGATAGGAAAGTGTGAACAAGGATAGGGAAGTATGAACAGGGTTAGGGTAGTGCCAACAAGGATAGGGAAGTGCGAACTGGGTTAGGATATTGCCAACAAGGATAGGGAAGTGTGAACAAGGGTAGGGCCGTGTCGACAGGGGCCACAAAGTGTCAACAAGGACCGGAAAGTGTCAACAATGGTAGGAAAGTGTCATCAAGGGCACACGTACGTAGACTAATTCCAACACATCTTTATTTAAACAATTGTGTGACGTCACGCTTTTGTCTTAAATGTTCATTATGTGGAAGAATGAGTCGGAAAACAGACCTAGCCGTGCTTTATTAACGTAAGTCTTCTTTATTTAAATAAAGAACGGGAAAAACTGAGCATAGCTAGCTTGTCTGATCTTGTCAGAACTTGCAAATTTCAAGACATTAAGTTGTCAACGTTAGGCTCCACGTGTAAGGTGGGGGCGGGGGGGGGGTGCATTAGATCAGAAAGCAAAGATATATGGAAATTAGACAAGTTTTCGATGGCATATATATCCGGTGCCGCATATGAGACCGTATGACATTGGTCATGCCATTCCTACTAAAGGTGCCACACACATATATATATATATATATATATCCGACATAAATGGATGATCCATTTTAAAGTAAAAGCGTTGATTCACTAATACTGCTTTTAAGGGGGAGTTGTTTTCGTGGAAGTTAAACGGGACGACTTGAGCCTTGTTTGGGGATTTAGAAGAAATAAAAATAAAAATTATATCTACTACCCCCATGCCTTCTCACCCTCCACCCTGGGGCTTCACATTGACTGGTGCATTAGTTGATCGGTAGTTCTTTTATTCTAGAACAAACCGCTGCTTTCCTAACGCTGTCGATTTTTTGTGTCCAACCCTAGAAAATTAACCAGACAATGAGCAGAACTAATGCCTTGTTACAACAAGTTTATAAGTATGTTAAAGAACTCGCTGTCGTGCATTCCCCAAATAAAGCACTCCAGCTCGTTCTTTGACTAGTACAAAAAAACGCTGGTACGGAAGAGGAATCAATACGTTCAGTAGCGACAAAACGACGCCCATATAAACGTCGAGCGGACAGTAAAAAAAAACATAAAATGTGATGATTTTGTAGACGACTCAATATTGTGGACAACATGCTGAATATGATGGAAAAGTATGCCAATAACTTGGAAGACATAGTAGAAGAGAGGACGTCACAACTGACAGATGAGAAGAAGAAGACAGACATGCTGCTCTATAGCATGCTGCCCAAGTAAGCGAGGTCACACCCACATTAATATGGGTTCTTCACCCTCATGTTTATTGTTGTCGCTGTAGAAGATTAACAAATTGGAATGTGTGTCCCAAATCGATTTAGTACGTATATTTCCTGCACTGCAGAACGTGTTTACAATGCTTATTTCCGCATAGTTGGCCTAACCTATAAAGTCGTTTTATTGTGCGTTTACGAAGATTTTTTCACTGCCATTTCTGTCTCTGATCTTCAGTCCTGCATTCCTGTCTGTCATCTTTAGCGCTGCATTTCTGACCTGTATTTACGCTAATCTGTATTTCTCTTGTATGTTTTGCCCGATGTCTCTGTCTTAAGTATTCAATGTTTAACCATCTACTTCTGTCATGGTATCACGTGGTATATGTAGGCTGATGATGTTGGTATCATTTTTTTGTCTGTAGACCGAGCGGACATGTTGCTAACGTACGTTTGACACCCCACGACCATTTTACGGTGCTTATTAAGCTTGTCATGACATGTTCACCGTGTTTGCCAGCCGCATGATTTGTATCGTAATGAATGTTACGAATTCGGAACTTGTTGGCACTTATGGTATGTAACATCAGCTTGGATATTAGGCCTGCAATTGCCTTTGAACCAACATGGTTGCATTATGACTGTTTATTGCATTGACTATTGAAAGCAAGCATTTTTCGGTATTGGACACGAACGAATTATTATCAGGCAGAACTGCTATCGGTCGCAGCGAAGCATACCTCAGTTCCGGTTTAAAAATTTACGCGTCCTTGACCAATCCGCTAAGTTCAAATCCCTATTTGCAATTGTCGTACCGCAAGGAGTGGTCGACAGCCATACGTATGAGCAACGGGCGAGTCACGTTCTGGCGAGAAAGGGAGCGTATGGTTACCATACGGCAGAACATCTATACATTTTAGGATGAAACCTGCTTAAGTTTTAAACGACACCCTATTCGGTGGATCTCTCCTGCAATGTCGTCGAATGTCGTCATTTTGTGTATCGTTAGCCATTTTAAATTACAAGACAATGTACTACTAAGTTAAATCACTAAAGAAACTAAGATTTACAAGAAAGTTGGATAATTTGAAAATTTATGATTACAGAAAAAAACGGAAATTCCCCTTCTTCTTTTTTTTGTGCTAGTTACCTGCGGTTCACTTGCTAGACCAGCGGATTCCCAGCAATATTTACAAAGGGACGTTCGCATACAAGGAAGTCGCATTCATACACCGGCAGTCCATATGAAGCTCGGGTAGCTTTGTCGGTAGAGCGATTTGTGATCGTAGGGTTGTGCGCGCAATGTTGCATACATGTAACAGGGGGAATCTGCATTTGAAGCAAAGCGATTGCATATGACTAATGTATTTCACCCGACGAAATTTAACTTTAAATGCAGCCCCTAGGTCCAGAGAGTCTTTTAATATATTAATCCCAATATATTAAGCCATCAAAATAGAATACATGTTAATTTTTATTTGGGCGCGTTATTGGCCATTATACCATATGAGTGGTTGTGATTGGTTGTGGTTGTGGTTTATTTGGTCTTGAAGGCCTTAAGGCCCAAATGACACAACATATAATTATACAAACAGTTTGCATGGTGCGCAGTATTTTGAAAAACATTCATTTACATGCTGGAACAGAAGCGATTTTTTTAATAAGATATATACACATTGCCAAATTCCTCAGGGTCGTTACATCATTATAACCCAGTAGGGTCCGAAGGAGATCAAATGTTGGAGGGTTCCAAAATATAGAATCAGTACATATTTTACGAATATCCGCAAACTTGGTACAACACAACAAAACATGAAATTCATTCTCGATAACGTTAGCACCGATTCCCAGGCAGTAGGTACAAAGCCTGTCTTCTAGTAGGGTGCCATCGCGACGCCCCAACTCGAAGCGTCTTTCGTAGCTTTACAATATTAACTTTACACAAAGATGATTCCAGTTCAAGGCTATCTTTAAAGGTACAGTACACGCTTAAGCGACTTTTGTTTCGTGCCTGCATAGACCATTGCGGCCTTCATGTCCTGGTCTAGTTTTGCAGCGAAATCGGTCAAGAAACTACCTTCAATGACTGTTGTTTGATTTGCCATGTGCCATTAAAATTATGTTTATGTTAACAATTCTCTTATTGAGATAACCCAAGTTATTCTGTTATGTTCATCTAGTAGCGTTAACATGAATTAATCTAGTAGCGTTAACATCAATTAGCATATCTGTCGTCACTCATTCTTAATAATTTTAACCAGTATTTAATGCATGTTACATGACAAATCTTTGCTAGCGGGTACATACCGCATTCACCTAAGGTAGCTGCATCAGGCGTGTGACCAGGAAGGCCCAAGAGTCGTTTGCAAAATCTAACTTGAACTTTTTCGATTACCTTATGCTCTTTAAACCCCCATATTTCAGAGCCGTATGTTAATATTGGAGTGATTATTCTGTCGAATAAAGTAAAGGCTATATCTACAGGGAGACCGGGTGTTTTCTTGGCTAACTGGTAGATGCTAGACAGCGCTCTGTTGGCTTGTGCAGCTAACGTTGCTACAGCTTTGGACCAGCTAAGTGTACTTGTAAAGACAATACCTAAATATTTATAGGATGAAACAACAGTTATATTCGTACCTTTAAAGAACCACTTTTCGTTGGCCATAACAAATACCACCTGAATATTAATATTCTGATTTTATCCATGTTCACCTTTAAACCCCACTTTTCACAGAACGTTTCTAAGATATCTAGGCTCTGCAAACATTAACGTAATAATATTGGGTGCACCATCATTGATGAAAATTCCAGGACAATGTGCAGATTTGAGCATCGTCAAATATTCCTCAATATACAACGCGAATAAAAGGGGGCTTAGCATACATCCCTGACGGGTTCCATTCGTGCATCCAAAATAAGTTGTTAATCCATCTCGCTCTTTAACGCATGCTTTCAAATGCTTGCTTTCAAATGCTTGCTTTCAAATGCATGCTTGCCATACATGGACCGAATTACATTTATTACATTTCCGTGCATACCTTTACCAATTAAGCTATACCATAAGAAACTATGTGCAATACTGTCAAAGGCTTTTGAAAAGTCGACAAAAGCTACATAGCATCTCCCCTTTTCTCTAGATAAATATTTCTGAATAATTGATTGAAGAACAAACATCTGGTCGATGGTAGAAAAGCTCTTCCTATACCCTGCCTGTTTCTCTGAACGCAGGCCATTTCGATCAACCCATTCGGTTAGCCTATTATTTAGTAGTTTAGGGAATAGCTTGCTAAATGACGATAAGAGCGATATACCTAGTTATTCATCTCAGTCATTGAACCTTTCTTATGAAGAGGGAGAATTAGAATTTGGCACCAGCTTTCTGGATATTTACCAGTCTGCAATATTAAGTTAAAAAGACGAACTATGTAAGGTGTCAACTGATATGCTACTGCTTTAAACATTTCATTGGGTAAACCGTCATACCCCGAGGCTTTCCGCTTGGTAGTTCCTGTATACACTGGGGGACTTCACATGCATTAAATGGTATATTTAGATTATCCCTATCCATGCCCTCTTGACAAGTAATACAATTATCATCATGGCTGGACAGAAAGGTTTTGAATTCTGTCATTCTGTTTGGAACTCCACGTTAGTTTGACCAATAGAGTCATTTAATAAGGTTTGGAAATAAACTTTCCAACTCTCAGCCGGAATACAGCAGCGGTATTCCTTCCTACCCTGAAGGTTCTTAATACATTTCCAAAAAGCACTACAATCTCTACTGGTATCGATAAGTTTTTGCTTTAGTGCGCGCGCGTACTGATGTTTCTTTGCTCTGCAGACATTTTAAAAAACCCTACGTGCAGTTCTATATGCGGTTACAGCCTCGGGTGAGTCTACCCGTCGCATGAAACCAAGTGCGTCTCGTTTGCTACACTTAGCTCTCTCGCAGTCTCTATCCCACCATTCTGGCTGTGAACATATGCTACTGACCTTGGGGACACTTTTTGTTCGGCGCATACTGCTACCACTACGGTAAAGAATATCTAATATTAAATTTACTAAATTTTCCGCATTCCCCGATTCATAATTTTCGTTGAAGCTATCTATAAATGCAGTGGTCATACGCTCATTTACTCCACGGTTAAAATCATCACGCCGATTTTCCTGCCAGCGATACACCAAGTGAGGCGAAACCACTGTGTTAGATTGTATAGGCTGCTCTTGGAATTCAGACTCACAAACTACTTGCTTCATTACACACGTGACTGGTAAGTGATTCGTTCCGAGGAAGGATTGATTAACCTCCAAGGAGATAACAGAGTCAAACAAGTCACTTGTTCCTAAAATGTAGTCAACTACGCTATAACCGTTCTCCGTTATGTTGGTAAACTCTCCGTTAACGTCCCCTTCACATCGACCATTCATCATATGAATTTCCAAGGAAATACACAGGTGCAACAAGGACTTACCAAAGTTGTTCATTACTCTGTCTTTTGATGTACGTGGAATTTTAAAACTATCGCTTTCGTACCAGTCCATATTGGGTATATGTTTTACATCATCGTCAATATAATCACACCCTGTGCCTACGCGTGCGTTTAAGTCTCCCATAATAATAATACTATCGCTTGGAAAGACTGCTTTTATATCTAAAAGTAGATCATACAATATTTCAACGCCGTTTGACTCGTGGAATTGGTGAGTATAATCCACAGCACCCTCAGGTGGCAAGTATGTGCATATCACAATAACGTCCTTGGCTATCTTTGTCACGGCGGACCGTATCCTTAGTATAACACCGTATGGAAATGCTTTGTATAATCTGACTAGGCAAGCGATTTTCTAAACAGTACGATTGTCCCACCACATGCTCTACCGTATTTGCTATACCTTTCTAGCGTTTAATATTTCACTATCAAAGCCAGGGGTCTCCATTATGTCTTTAAGCGATTCTTCATTTTCGGCCCAAGTTCATTTATGGTAAATATGTCAGAGTTTTCCATAAAAGGTTGGATATTATGTCCATCACTGAGTAGGCGTAGTAATCCGTCAGGGTTCCATGAAGTAAATCGCAGAGGTAAGTGCTCACTGGTGTCGTTCCCTTGGACCCGGCCGGGTCTTCAAGACTTCTGATGTTTAGCGATGTCATACGGAAACTCCGTATGTTCGGCGACGGCTTGACCTTGACTGGATCTGTAGATGTTCCGTTTTCCTTACTCATTGGTTAGTATGAGCCTGTCGACCTTCAGCTGGGCCCGGAATCCGCTTTTCCGTGCTGCCGTCAAGTTTGGCCAGAGATGTTTCCTAGCTTCACGCGTGGATTTGCAAAATCCTCTTTGACAAAGCAGTCCGGCGGTTTTATGCGCCTGGCGGCGTCCAAAACCAGAGCCTTGTCTTTGAAGTTTTTAAGTGCAATAATCATTGTTCTGTCCCGTCCATGGCGTCTGGGGCCTAGCCTGTGGGCCCTCTCCATCTCTACACGTTTTTCTAGACCGAGTTTATCTCTCAGAAACTCGTTGACAATGCTCTCGCTCTCGTCCCATGATTCATTCGGCTTCTCCGCTAATCCGGTAATGACTATGTTGCTCCTCCTGGAGCGGTCTTCTATGTCGTCTAGTCTGGACTGTAATTTGGTATTTTGCTGAGTCAGATCGTCAACTTGTGAGCGAAGTTCTTCTGTATCAGTTTTGAGTTCACGTATTTGACCCAAAAGTATTTCCTTGCTGTTTGTTATACATTGCTCTGTTTCTAATTGTAATTCTAATTGTAATTCTAATTTGCGTATTTCTTGAGGAACTTCACTTTACGACGGTTGATCCGATTGGTGTACACTCAGCTCCCCACTGTCGGACTGCGTCAACTGTGCCTGCCGTGTGACTCTGACAAGCTATGTTTTCGGAGGTCCTGGGTTTTTATCGATGTCTCCGGAGCATAAAATGATCGTCAATAGATAAGTCATTTGCTTCGTTGTTTGATCTGGAGGCGGTAGTCCGATAGCGGGCAGAGAGGAGGCGATGCCAGGTCCGTAATCCAAACGTTGCCTCACTGGCCCGGTGCACTGCATGCGGGCCAGATGGCACTGCAATGGTTGACACGGCTCACTGAACAGACCTTTAACACAGGCGGCATTTGCTGTGCTGTTCACGCTTGATTGACTCGGAGTAGCCCTTGGATCAGTGCCGCCCACACACAACAGCAGACCCAGCAAAAGACGTGTTAAAAGACCAATTAGTAGTCCGAGGGGATCATTCATCCTTTCGTGAGGTAAATGTAGGTTCCCATTTGAGGAGCTTGTGCGCTGCATGTACGCACAAAACTGCATGGTAGTCCCTCCGTTGCAAAACATCCCAGCTTAAAACGCTATTCCAGATATTATGAATTTAACATTTCGAGCCCCTACTGGTTGCGTCCTTTCTCAAAAATGGCAATTCATCTAAATATTTTGCAAAAAGACATTGACTGGCAATTAAACCAGAATCTGCATCTACGTTACTTGACGCGTAAATTACACTTACCAAACTATGGGCCACATAATTTCCACCCACATATTTCTTCAATATTCTGTTGATATTTTATGTTAATTCAACGAATTAATGTACCCAGAACCTGGCCTTTAAATACGCATTGGAGAAGAATCATATGACAAATATTAAGCTAGTCGCATTACAACACATTCTTCAATGTGATTTATTCCGCTAATGGCAGTAACTGTAATCATTAATGTGTTTATATACATGATCTAGTTATCTTATAATGTGGGCTCGCGCAGATGAACAGATATCGCCGACAGCACGAGCCTTACAGATCCCACGAACCAATTCCAATCATGCGCGGTTATTTCAAAAGAGTAATATCAAATAATTTTCTATGCACCAATGGCCACATCAATGACGAGATCGATTATGACGTCATCACTTCAGGGCGGTGGCTGACCAATTAAAGCTTGGGAAGAGCGTCAGCCCTGAACATTTCGAGGAGGTGACCATCTTCTTCTCCGATATCGTAGGCTTCACGACACTCGCATCGCAAAGCACGCCCCTCCAAATTGTTGACCTTCTCAACGACCTCTACACGCTCTTTGATAGCATAATAGCCGAGTACGACGTGTACAAGGTAAAAAGTGGCTTAGATATGTGTAACTAGACACATTTTCTGCCGTTAAAGGTTGATTCATTTGTCATGCAGCTTCCATCGATATGAAGTGAATTGAGCAGCATTTTGTCTGTTTTTAGATGGATGAATTATGTGCCTTCTGATGAATTTTAGTAACAGAATTATTGATAATATTGTTCATTATTGCCATGTTACGCTATTTAAATATTCATGAACCATACTTATCGCTGCTTACTCAACTAAACGCTAAGTAGAACATTTGACGCCCATTTATCTGGTTAAAATTGGAACATGTCCAAGTAGCATATGAAGTTTTAGAACATTCTAGTACGCTTTACATTATCATTCTGCAAACTACCGCCAGGAAGAAACGATCATTTCCGTGTTTAACTCCCACAGTTATTGTTAACATCGGCGGATAAATTTCAAAATTTAAAGGAAGGGACCAAACAGGTGTTTGTACGTTACTTGGCGTGTGCTGTACCCTAGGTGGAGACCATTGGGGATGCCTACATGGTAGTCAGTGGACTACCGCGGCGAAACGGGAGCCAACACGCCGCAGAGATTGCCAACATGGCGCTGAGCCTGCTTTCAGCCGTCTCCAGCAGCTTCAAATTACGGCATAGGCCAGACACCCTACTTCTGCTGAGGATAGGGCTTCATACCGGGTCGTGTGTGGCAGGTGAGAAAACACTGACACCAGACTACTGCTGAGGATAGGGCTTCATACCGGGTCGTGTGTGGCAGGTAGGGAAACACTGACACCAGACTACTGCTGAGGATAGGGCTTCATACCGGGTCGTGTGTGCCAGGTGAGAAAACATTTACTCCGGACTACTGCTGAGGATAGGGCTTCATACTGGGTCGTGTGTGGCAGGTAGGGAAACATGGACACCAGACTACTGCTGAGGATAGGGCTTCATACCGGGTCGAGTGTGGCAGGTAGGAAAACACTGACACCAGACTACTGCTGAGGATAGGGCTTCATACCGGGTCGTGTGTGGCAGGTAGGAAAACACTGACACCAGAATACTTCTGACGATAGGGCTGCATACTGGGTCGTGTGTGGCAGGTAGGGAAACATGGACACCAAACAACTGCTGAGGATAGGGCTTCATACCGGGTCGGGTGTGGCACGTAGGGAAACACTGACACCAGACTACTGCTGAGGATAGGGCTTCATACCGGGTCGGGTGTGGCACGTAGGGAAACACTGACACCAGACTACTGCTGAGGATAGGGCTTCATACCGGGTCGTGTGTGGCAGGTGAGAAAACACTGACACCAGACTACTGCTGATGATAGGGCTTCATACCGGGTCGTGTGTGGCAGGTAGGAAAACACTGACACCAGACTACTGCTGAGGATAGGGCTTCATACCGGGTCGTGTGTGGCAGGTGAGAAAACACTGACACCAGACTACTGCTGAGGATAGGGCTTCATACCGGGTCGTGTGTGGCAGGTAGGGAAACACTGACACCAGACTACTGCTGAGGATAGGGCTTCATACCGGGTCGTGTGTGGCAGGTAGGGAAACACTGACACCCGACTACTGCTGAGGATAGGGCTTCATACCGGGTCGTGTGTGGCAGGTGAGAAAACACTGACACCAGACTACTGCTGAGGATAGGGCTTCATACCGGGTCGTGTGTGGCAGATAGGAAAACACTGACACCAGACTACTGCTGAGGATAGGGCTTCATACAGGGTCGTGTGTGGCAGATAGGAAAACACTGACACCAGACTACTACTGAGGATAGGGCTTCATACAGGGTCGTGTGTGGCAGATAGGAAAACACTGACACCAGACTACTACTGAGGATAGGGCTTCATACCGGGTCGTGTGTGGCAGGTGCGAAAACACTGACTCCCGACTACCGCTGAGGATAGGGCTTCATACCGGGTCGTGTGTGGCAGGTGCGAAAACACTGACTCCCGACTACCGCTGAGGATAGGGCTTCATACCGGGTCGTGTGTGGCAGGTAGGAAAACACTGACACCAGACTACTGCTGGGGATAGGGCTTCATACCGGGTCGTGTGTGGCAGGTGACAAAACACTGACACCAGACTACTGCTGAGGCTAGGGCTTTATACAGGGTCGTGTGTGGCAGGTAGGGAAACACTGACACCAGACTACTGCTGAGAATAGGGCTTCATACAGGGTCGTGTGTGGCAGATAGGAAAACACTGACACCAGACTACTACTGAGGATAGGGCTTCATACCGGGTCGTGTGTGGCAGGTGCGAAAACACTGACACCAGACTACTGCTGAGGATAGGGCTTCATACCGGGTCGTGTGTGGCAGGTGCGAAAACACTGACTCCCGACTACCGCTGAGGATAGGGCTTCATACCGGGTCATGTGTGGCAGGTAGGAAAACACTGACACCAGACTACTGCTGGGGATAGGGCTTCATACCGGGTCGTGTGTGGCAGGTGACAAAACACTGACACCAGACTACTGCTGAGGCTAGGGCTTTACACCGGGTCGTGTGTGGCAGGTAGGAAAACACTGACTCCAGACTACTGCTGAGGATAGGGCTTCATACCGGGTCGTGTGTGGCAGGTAGGAAAACACTGACACCAGACTACTGCTGGGGATAGGGCTTCATACCGGGTCGTGTGTGGCAGGTGACAAAACACTGACACCAGACTACTGCTGAGGCTTGGGCTTTATACCGGGTCGTGTGTGGCAGGTAGGAAAACACTGACTCCAGACTACTGCTGAGGATAGGGCTTCATACCGGGTCGTGTGTGGCAGGTAGGAAAACACTGACACCAGACTACTGCTGAGGATAGGGCTTCATACCGGGTCGTGTGTGGCAGGTAGGAAAACACTGACACCAGACTACTGCTGAGGATAGGGCTTCATACAGGGTCGTGTGTGGCAGGTAGGGAAACACTGACACCAGACTACTGCTGAGGATAGGGCTTCATACCGGGTCGTGTGTGGCAGGTAGGAAAACACTGACACCAGACTACTGCTGAGGATAGGGCTTCATACCGGGTCGTGTGTGGCAGGTAGGAAAACACTGACTCCCGACTACCGCTGAGGATAGGGCTTCATACTGGGTCGTGTGTGGCAGGTAGGAAAACACTGACACCAGACTACTGCTGAGGATAGGGCTTCATACCGGGTCGTGTGTGGCAGGTAGGAAAACACTGACACCAGACTACTGCTGAGGATACGGGTTCATACCGGGTCGTGTGTGGCAGGTGAGAAAACACTGAAACCAGACTTCTGCTGAGGAATGGGCTTCATACCGGGTCGTGTGTGGCAGGTAGGGAAACACTGACACCAGACTACTGCTGAGGATAGGGCGTCATACCGGGTCGTGTGTGGCAGGTAGGAAAACACTGACACCAGACTACTGCTGAGGATAGGGCTTCATACCGGGTCGTGTGTGGCAGGTAGGAAAACACTGACTCCAGACTACTGCTGAGGATAGGGCTTCATACCGGATCGTGTGTGGCAGGTAGGAAAACACTGACACCAGACTACTGCTGAGGATAGGGCTTCATACCGGGTCGTGTGTGGCAGGTAGGAAAACACTGACACCAGACTACTGCTGAGGATAGGGCTTCATACCGGGTCGTGTGTGGCACGTAGGAAAACACTGACACCAGACTACTGCTGAGGATAGGGCTTCATACCGGGTCGTGTGTGGCAGGTAGGAAAACATTGACTCCAGACTACTGCTGAGGATAGGGCTTCATACCGGATCGTGTGTGGCAGGTAGGAAAACACTGACTCCAGACTACTGCTGAGGATAGGGCTTCATACCGGATCGTGTGTGGCAGGTAGGAAAACATTGACTCCAGACTACTGCTGAGGATAGGGCTTCATACCAGATCGTGTGTGGCAGGTAGGAAAACACTGACTCCAGACTACTGCTGAGGATAGGGCTTCATACCGGATCGTGTGTGGCAGGTAGGAAAACACTGACACCAGACTACTGCTGAGGATAGGGCTTCATACCGGGTCGTGTGTGGCAGGTAGGAAAACACTGACTCCAGACTACTGCTGAGGATAGGGCTTCATACCGGGTCGTGTGTGGCAGGTAGGAAAACACTGACTCCAGACTACTGCTGATGATAGGGCTTCATACCGGATCGTGTGTGGCAGGTAGGAAAACACTGACACCAGACTACTGCTGAGGATAGGGCTTCATACCGGGTCGTGTGTGGCAGGTAGGAAAACACTGACCCCAGACTACTGCTGAGGATAGGGCTTCCTACCGGGTCGTGTGTGGCAGGCAGGGAAACACTGACACCAGACTACTGCTGAGGATAGGGCTTCATACCGGGTCGTGTGTGGCAGGTAGGAAAACACTGACACCAGACTACTGCTGAGGATAGGGCTTCATACCGGATCGTGTGTGGCAGGTGAGAAAACACTGACACCAGACTACTGCTCAGGATAGGGCTTCATACCGGGTCGTGTGTGGCACGTAGGGAAACACTGACCCCAGACTACTGCTGAGGATAGGGCTTCATACCGGGTCGTGTGTGGCAGGTAGGAAAACACTGACACCAGACTACTGCTGAGGATAGGGCTTCATACCGGGTCGTGTGTGGCAGGTAGGAAAACACTGACACCAGACTACTGCTGAGGATGGGGCTTCATACCGGGTCGTGTGTGGCAGGTAGGAAAACACTGACACCAGACTACTGCTGAGGATAGGGCTTCATACCGGGTCGTGTGTGGCAGGTAGGAAAACACTGACCCCAGACTACTGCTGAGGATAGGGCTTCCTACCGGGTCGTGTGTGGCAGGTAGGGAAACACTGACACCAGACTACTGCTGAGGATAGGGCTTCATACCGGGTCGTGTGTGGCAGGTAGGAAAACACTGACACCAGACTACTGCTGAGGATAGGGCTTCATACCGGATCGTGTGTGGCAGGTGAGAAAACACTGACACCAGACTACTGCTCAGGATAGGGCTTCATACCGGGTCGTGTGTGGCACGTAGGGAAACACTGACCCCAGACTACTGCTGAGGATAGGGCTTCATACCGGGTCGTGTGTGGCAGGTAGGAAAACACTGACACCAGACTACTGCTGAGGATAGGGCTTCATACCGGGTCGTGTGTGGCAGGTAGGAAAACACTGACACCAGACTACTGCTGAGGATAGGGCTTCATACCGGATCGTGTGTGGCAGGTGAGAAAACACTGACACCAGACTACTGCTCAGGATAGGGCTTCATACCGGGTCGTGTGTGGCACGTAGGGAAACACTGACCCCAGACTACTGCTGAGGCTAGGGCTTTACACCGGGTCGTGTGTGGCAGGTAGGAAAACACTGACTCCAGACTACTGCTGAGGATAGGGCTTCATACCGGGTCGTGTGTGGCAGGTGCGAAAACACTGACTCCCGACTACCGCTGAGGATAGGGCTTCATACCGGGTCGTGTGTGGCAGGTAGGAAAACACTGACACCAGACTACTGCTGGGGATAGGGCTTCATACCGGGTCGTGTGTGGCAGGTGACAAAACACTGACACCAGACTACTGCTGAGGCTTGGGCTTTATACCGGGTCGTGTGTGGCAGGTAGGAAAACACTGACTCCAGACTACTGCTGAGGATAGGGCTTCATACCGGGTCGTGTGTGGCAGGTAGGAAAACACTGACACCAGACTACTGCTGAGGATAGGGCTTCATACCGGGTCGTGTGTGGCAGGTAGGAAAACACTGACACCAGACTACTGCTGAGGATAGGGCTTCATACAGGGTCGTGTGTGGCAGGTAGGGAAACACTGACACCAGACTACTGCTGAGGATAGGGCTTCATACCGGGTCGTGTGTGGCAGGTAGGAAAACACTGACACCAGACTACTGCTGAGGATAGGGCTTCATACCGGGTCGTGTGTGGCAGGTAGGAAAACACTGACTCCCGACTACCGCTGAGGATAGGGCTTCATACTGGGTCGTGTGTGGCAGGTAGGAAAACACTGACACCAGACTACTGCTGAGGATAGGGCTTCATACCGGGTCGTGTGTGGCAGGTAGGAAAACACTGACACCAGACTACTGCTGAGGATACGGGTTCATACCGGGTCGTGTGTGGCAGGTGAGAAAACACTGAAACCAGACTTCTGCTGAGGAATGGGCTTCATACCGGGTCGTGTGTGGCAGGTAGGGAAACACTGACACCAGACTACTGCTGAGGATAGGGCGTCATACCGGGTCGTGTGTGGCAGGTAGGAAAACACTGACACCAGACTACTGCTGAGGATAGGGCTTCATACCGGGTCGTGTGTGGCAGGTAGGAAAACACTGACTCCAGACTACTGCTGAGGATAGGGCTTCATACCGGATCGTGTGTGGCAGGTAGGAAAACACTGACACCAGACTACTGCTGAGGATAGGGCTTCATACCGGGTCGTGTGTGGCAGGTAGGAAAACACTGACACCAGACTACTGCTGAGGATAGGGCTTCATACCGGGTCGTGTGTGGCACGTAGGAAAACACTGACACCAGACTACTGCTGAGGATAGGGCTTCATACCGGGTCGTGTGTGGCAGGTAGGAAAACATTGACTCCAGACTACTGCTGAGGATAGGGCTTCATACCGGATCGTGTGTGGCAGGTAGGAAAACACTGACTCCAGACTACTGCTGAGGATAGGGCTTCATACCGGATCGTGTGTGGCAGGTAGGAAAACATTGACTCCAGACTACTGCTGAGGATAGGGCTTCATACCAGATCGTGTGTGGCAGGTAGGAAAACACTGACTCCAGACTACTGCTGAGGATAGGGCTTCATACCGGATCGTGTGTGGCAGGTAGGAAAACACTGACACCAGACTACTGCTGAGGATAGGGCTTCATACCGGGTCGTGTGTGGCAGGTAGGAAAACACTGACACCAGACTACTGCTGAGGATAGGGCTTCATACCGGGTCGTGTGTGGCAGGTAGGAAAACACTGACTCCAGACTACTGCTGATGATAGGGCTTCATACCGGATCGTGTGTGGCAGGTAGGAAAACACTGACACCAGACTACTGCTGAGGATAGGGCTTCATACCGGGTCGTGTGTGGCAGGTAGGAAAACACTGACCCCAGACTACTGCTGAGGATAGGGCTTCCTACCGGGTCGTGTGTGGCAGGCAGGGAAACACTGACACCAGACTACTGCTGAGGATAGGGCTTCATACCGGGTCGTGTGTGGCAGGTAGGAAAACACTGACACCAGACTACTGCTGAGGATAGGGCTTCATACCGGATCGTGTGTGGCAGGTGAGAAAACACTGACACCAGACTACTGCTCAGGATAGGGCTTCATACCGGGTCGTGTGTGGCACGTAGGGAAACACTGACCCCAGACTACTGCTGAGGATAGGGCTTCATACCGGGTCGTGTGTGGCAGGTAGGAAAACACTGACACCAGACTACTGCTGAGGATAGGGCTTCATACCGGGTCGTGTGTGGCAGGTAGGAAAACACTGACACCAGACTACTGCTGAGGATGGGGCTTCATACCGGGTCGTGTGTGGCAGGTAGGAAAACACTGACACCAGACTACTGCTGAGGATAGGGCTTCATACCGGGTCGTGTGTGGCAGGTAGGAAAACACTGACCCCAGACTACTGCTGAGGATAGGGCTTCCTACCGGGTCGTGTGTGGCAGGTAGGGAAACACTGACACCAGACTACTGCTGAGGATAGGGCTTCATACCGGGTCGTGTGTGGCAGGTAGGAAAACACTGACACCAGACTACTGCTGAGGATAGGGCTTCATACCGGATCGTGTGTGGCAGGTGAGAAAACACTGACACCAGACTACTGCTCAGGATAGGGCTTCATACCGGGTCGTGTGTGGCACGTAGGGAAACACTGACCCCAGACTACTGCTGAGGATAGGGCTTCATACCGGGTCGTGTGTGGCAGGTAGGAAAACACTGACACCAGACTACTGCTGAGGATAGGGCTTCATACCGGGTCGTGTGTGGCAGGTAGGAAAACACTGACACCAGACTACTGCTGAGGATAGGGCTTCATACCGGATCGTGTGTGGCAGGTGAGAAAACACTGACACCAGACTACTGCTCAGGATAGGGCTTCATACCGGGTCGTGTGTGGCACGTAGGGAAACACTGACCCCAGACTACTGCTGAGGATAGGGCTTCCTACCGGGTCGTGTGTGGCAGGTAGGGAAACACTGACACCAGACTACTGCTGAGGATAGGGCTTCCTACTGGGTCGTGTGTGGCACGTAGGGAAACACTGACTCCGGACTACTGCTGAGGATAGGGCTTCATACCGGGTCGTGTGTGGCAGGTAGGAAAACACTGACACCCGACTACTGCTGAGGATAGGGCTTCATACCGGGTCGTGTGTGGCAGGTAGGAAAACACTGACTCCGGACTACTGCTGAGGATAGGGCTTTATACCGGGTCGTGTGTGGCAGGTACGAAAACACTGACACCCGACTACTGCTGAGGATAGGGCTTTATACCGGGTCGTGTGTGGCAGGTAGGAAAACACTGACACCCGACTACTGCTGAGGATAGGGCTTTATACCGGGTCGTGTGTGGCAGGTAGGGAAACACTGACTCCAGACTACTACTGAGGATAGGGCTTCATACCGGGTCGTGTGTGGCAGGTAGGAAAACACTGACACCAGACTACTGCTGAGGATAGGTCTTCATACCGGGTCGTGTGTGGCAGGTAGAGAAACACTGACACCAGACCACTGCTGAGGATAGGGCTTCATACCGGGTCGTGTGTGGCAGGTGAGAAAACACTGACACCAGACTACTGCTGAGGATAGGGCTTCATACCGGGTCGTGTGTGGCAGGTAGGGAAACACTGACACCAGACTACTGCTGAGGATAGGGCTTCAGACCGCGTCGTGTGTGACAGGTGAGAAAACACAGACACCAGACTACTGCTGAGGATAAGGCTTCATACCGGGTCGTGTGTGGCAGGTAAGAAAACACTGACACCAGACTACTGCTGAGGATAGGGCTTCATACCGGGTCGTGTGTGGCAGGTAGGAAAACACTGACTCCAGACTACTGCTGAGGATAGGGCTTCATACCGGGTCGTGTGTGGCAGGTAGGAAAACACTGACTCCAGACTACTGCTGAGGATAGGGCTTCATACCAGATCGTGTGTGGCAGGTAAGAAAACACTGACACCAGACTACTGCTGATGATAGGGCTTCATACCGGATCGTGTGTGGCAGGTAGGAAAACACTGACACCAGACTACTGCTGAGGATAGGGCTTTATACCGGGTCGTGTGTGCCAGGTGAGAAAACACTTACTCCGGACTACTGCTGAGGATAGGGCTTCATACCGGGTCGTGTGTGGCAGGTAGGAAAACACTGACTCCAGACTACTGCTGAGAATAGGGCTTCATACCAGATCGTGTGTGGCAGGTAAGAAAACACTTACCCCAGGCTACTGCTGAGGATAGGGCTTCATACCGGATCGTGTGTGGCAGGTAGGAAAACACTGACACCAGACTACTGCTGAGGATAGGGCTTCATACCGGATCGTGTGTGCCAGGTGAGAAAACACTTACTCCGGACTACCGCTGAGGATAGGGCTTCATACCGGGTCGTGTGTGGCAGGTAGGAAAACACTGACTCCGAAATACTACTGATGAGGATAGGGCTTCATACCGGGTCGTGTGCGGCACATAGGGAAACACTGACACCAGACTACTGCTGAGGATAGGGCTTCATACCGGGTTGTGTGTGGCACGTAGGAAAACACTGACACCAGACTACTGCTGAGGATAGGGCTTCATACCGGGTCGTGTGTGGCAGATAGGAAAACACTGACACCAGACTACTGCTGAGGATAGGGCTTCATACCGGGTCGTGTGTGGCAGGTAGGAAAACACTGACACCAGACTACTGCTGAGGATAGGGCTTCATACCGGGTCGTGTGTGGCAGGTAGGAAAACACTGACACCAGACTACTGCTGAGGATAGGGCTTCATACCGGGTCGTGTGTGGCAGATAGGAAAACACTGACACCAGACTACTGCTGAGGATAGGGCTTCATACCGGGTCGTGTGTGGCAGATAGGAAAACACTGACACCAGACTACTGCTGTGGATAGAGCTTCATACCGGGTCGTGTGTGGCAGGTAGGGAAACACTGACACCAGACTACTGCTGAGGATAGGGCTTCATACCGGATCGTGTGTGGCAGGTAGGGAAACACTGACACCAGACTACTGCTGAGGATAGAGCTTCATACCGGGTCGTGTGTGGCAGATAGGAAAACACTGACACCAGACTACTGCTGAGGATAGGGCTTCATACCGGGTCGTGTGTGGCAGGTAGGAAAACACTGACTCCAGACTACTGCTGAGGATAGAGCTTCATACCGGGTCGTGTGTGGCAGGTAGGGAAACACTGACACCAGACTACTGCTGAGGATAGGGCTTCATACCGGGTCGTGTGTGGCAGATAGGAAAACACTGACACCAGACTACTGCTGAGGATAGGGCTTTATACCGGGTCGTGTGTGGCAGATAGGAAAACACTGACACCAGACTACTGCTGAGGATAGGGCTTCATACCGGGTCGTGTGTGGCAGGTAAGAAAACACTGACACCAGACTACTGCTGAGGATAGGGCTTCATACCGGGTCGTGTGTGGCAGGTAGGGAAACACTGACACCAGACTACTGCTGAGGATAGGGCTTTATACCGGGTCGTGTGTGGCAGATAGGAAAACACTGACACCAGACTACTGCTGAGGATAGGGCTTCATACCGGGTCGTGTGTGGCAGGTAGGGAAACACTGACACCAGACTACTGCTGAGGATAGGGCTTCATACCGGGTCGTGTGTGGCAGGTAGGGAAACACTGACACCAGACTACTGCTGAGGATAGGGCTTCATACCGGGTCGTGTGTGGCAGATAGGAAAACACTGACACCAGACTACTGCTGAGGATAGGGTTCATACCGGGTCGGGTGTGGCACGTAGGGAAACACTGACACCAGACTACTGCTGAGGATAGGGCTTCATACCGGGTCGTGTGTGGCAGGTGAGAAAACACTGACACCAGACTACTGCTGATGATAGGGCTTCATACCGGGTCGTGTGTGGCAGGTAGGAAAACACTGACACCAGACTACTGCTGAGGATAGGGCTTCATACCGGGTCGTGTGTGGCAGGTAGGGAAACACTGACACCAGACTACTGCTCAGGATAGGGCTTCATACCGGGTCGTGTGTGGCAGGTGAGAAAACACTGACACCAGACTACTGCTGAGGATAGGGCTTCATACCGGGTCGTGTGTGGCAGATAGGAAAACACTGACACCAGACTACTGCTGAGGATAGGGTTCATACCGGGTCGGGTGTGGCACGTAGGGAAACACTGACACCAGACTACTGCTGAGGATAGGGCTTCATACCGGGTCGTGTGTGGCAGGTGAGAAAACACTGACACCAGACTACTGCTGATGATAGGGCTTCATACCGGGTCGTGTGTGGCAGGTAGGAAAACACTGACACCAGACTACTGCTGAGGATAGGGCTTCATACCGGGTCGTGTGTGGCAGGTAGGGAAACACTGACACCAGACTACTGCTGAGGATAGGGCTTCATACCGGGTCGTGTGTGGCAGGTGAGAAAACACTGACACCAGACTACTGCTGAGGATAGGGCTTCATACCGGGTCGTGTGTGGCAGGTAGGGAAACACTGACACCAGACTACTGCTGAGGATAGGGCTTCATACCGGGTCGTGTGTGGCAGGTAGGGAAACACTGACACCAGACTACTGCTCAGGATAGGGCTTCATACCGGGTCGTGTGTGGCAGGTGAGAAAACACTGACACCAGACTACTGCTGAGGATAGGGCTTCACACCGGGTCGTGTGTGGCAGATAGGAAAACACTGACACCAGACTACTGCTGAGGATAGGGCTTCATACAGGGTCGTGTGTGGCAGATAGGAAAACACTGACACCAGACTACTACTGAGGATAGGGCTTCATACAGGGTCGTGTGTGGCAGATAGGAAAACACTGACACCAGACTACTACTGAGGATAGGGCTTCATACCGGGTCGTGTGTGGCAGGTGCGAAAACACTGACTCCCGACTACCGCTGAGGATAGGGCTTCATACCGGGTCGTGTGTGGCAGGTGCGAAAACACTGACTCCCGACTACCGCTGAGGATAGGGCTTCATACCGGGTCGTGTGTGGCAGGTAGGAAAACACTGACACCAGACTACTGCTGGGGATAGGGCTTCATACCGGGTCGTGTGTGGCAGGTGACAAAACACTGACACCAGACTACTGCTGAGGCTAGGGCTTTATACAGGGTCGTGTGTGGCAGGTAGGGAAACACTGACACCAGACTACTGCTGAGGATAGGGCTTCATACAGGGTCGTGTGTGGCAGATAGGAAAACACTGACACCAGACTACTACTGAGGATAGGGCTTCATACCGGGTCGTGTGTGGCAGGTACGAAAACACTGACACCCGACTACTGCTGAGGATAGGGCTTTATACCGGGTCGTGTGTGGCAGGTAGGAAAACACTGACACCCGACTACTGCTGAGGATAGGGCTTTATACCGGGTCGTGTGTGGCAGGTAGGGAAACACTGACTCCAGACTACTACTGAGGATAGGGCTTCATACCGGGTCGTGTGTGGCAGGTAGGAAAACACTGACACCAGACTACTGCTGAGGATAGGTCTTCATACCGGGTCGTGTGTGGCAGGTAGAGAAACACTGACACCAGACCACTGCTGAGGATAGGGCTTCATACCGGGTCGTGTGTGGCAGGTGAGAAAACACTGACACCAGACTACTGCTGAGGATAGGGCTTCATACCGGGTCGTGTGTGGCAGGTAGGGAAACACTGACACCAGACTACTGCTGAGGATAGGGCTTCAGACCGCGTCGTGTGTGACAGGTGAGAAAACACAGACACCAGACTACTGCTGAGGATAAGGCTTCATACCGGGTCGTGTGTGGCAGGTAAGAAAACACTGACACCAGACTACTGCTGAGGATAGGGCTTCATACCGGGTCGTGTGTGGCAGGTAGGAAAACACTGACTCCAGACTACTGCTGAGGATAGGGCTTCATACCGGGTCGTGTGTGGCAGGTAGGAAAACACTGACTCCAGACTACTGCTGAGGATAGGGCTTCATACCAGATCGTGTGTGGCAGGTAAGAAAACACTGACACCAGACTACTGCTGATGATAGGGCTTCATACCGGATCGTGTGTGGCAGGTAGGAAAACACTGACACCAGACTACTGCTGAGGATAGGGCTTTATACCGGGTCGTGTGTGCCAGGTGAGAAAACACTTACTCCGGACTACTGCTGAGGATAGGGCTTCATACCGGGTCGTGTGTGGCAGGTAGGAAAACACTGACTCCAGACTACTGCTGAGAATAGGGCTTCATACCAGATCGTGTGTGGCAGGTAAGAAAACACTTACCCCAGGCTACTGCTGAGGATAGGGCTTCATACCGGATCGTGTGTGGCAGGTAGGAAAACACTGACACCAGACTACTGCTGAGGATAGGGCTTCATACCGGATCGTGTGTGCCAGGTGAGAAAACACTTACTCCGGACTACCGCTGAGGATAGGGCTTCATACCGGGTCGTGTGTGGCAGGTAGGAAAACACTGACTCCGAAATACTACTGATGAGGATAGGGCTTCATACCGGGTCGTGTGCGGCACATAGGGAAACACTGACACCAGACTACTGCTGAGGATAGGGCTTCATACCGGGTTGTGTGTGGCACGTAGGAAAACACTGACACCAGACTACTGCTGAGGATAGGGCTTCATACCGGGTCGTGTGTGGCAGATAGGAAAACACTGACACCAGACTACTGCTGAGGATAGGGCTTCATACCGGGTCGTGTGTGGCAGGTAGGAAAACACTGACACCAGACTACTGCTGAGGATAGGGCTTCATACCGGGTCGTGTGTGGCAGGTAGGAAAACACTGACACCAGACTACTGCTGAGGATAGGGCTTCATACCGGGTCGTGTGTGGCAGATAGGAAAACACTGACACCAGACTACTGCTGAGGATAGGGCTTCATACCGGGTCGTGTGTGGCAGATAGGAAAACACTGACACCAGACTACTGCTGTGGATAGAGCTTCATACCGGGTCGTGTGTGGCAGGTAGGGAAACACTGACACCAGACTACTGCTGAGGATAGGGCTTCATACCGGATCGTGTGTGGCAGGTAGGGAAACACTGACACCAGACTACTGCTGAGGATAGAGCTTCATACCGGGTCGTGTGTGGCAGATAGGAAAACACTGACACCAGACTACTGCTGAGGATAGGGCTTCATACCGGGTCGTGTGTGGCAGGTAGGAAAACACTGACTCCAGACTACTGCTGAGGATAGAGCTTCATACCGGGTCGTGTGTGGCAGGTAGGGAAACACTGACACCAGACTACTGCTGAGGATAGGGCTTCATACCGGGTCGTGTGTGGCAGATAGGAAAACACTGACACCAGACTACTGCTGAGGATAGGGCTTTATACCGGGTCGTGTGTGGCAGATAGGAAAACACTGACACCAGACTACTGCTGAGGATAGGGCTTCATACCGGGTCGTGTGTGGCAGGTAAGAAAACACTGACACCAGACTACTGCTGAGGATAGGGCTTCATACCGGGTCGTGTGTGGCAGGTAGGGAAACACTGACACCAGACTACTGCTGAGGATAGGGCTTTATACCGGGTCGTGTGTGGCAGATAGGAAAACACTGACACCAGACTACTGCTGAGGATAGGGCTTCATACCGGGTCGTGTGTGGCAGGTAGGGAAACACTGACACCAGACTACTGCTGAGGATAGGGCTTCATACCGGGTCGTGTGTGGCAGGTAGGGAAACACTGACACCAGACTACTGCTGAGGATAGGGCTTCATACCGGGTCGTGTGTGGCAGATAGGAAAACACTGACACCAGACTACTGCTGAGGATAGGGTTCATACCGGGTCGGGTGTGGCACGTAGGGAAACACTGACACCAGACTACTGCTGAGGATAGGGCTTCATACCGGGTCGTGTGTGGCAGGTGAGAAAACACTGACACCAGACTACTGCTGATGATAGGGCTTCATACCGGGTCGTGTGTGGCAGGTAGGAAAACACTGACACCAGACTACTGCTGAGGATAGGGCTTCATACCGGGTCGTGTGTGGCAGGTAGGGAAACACTGACACCAGACTACTGCTCAGGATAGGGCTTCATACCGGGTCGTGTGTGGCAGGTGAGAAAACACTGACACCAGACTACTGCTGAGGATAGGGCTTCATACCGGGTCGTGTGTGGCAGATAGGAAAACACTGACACCAGACTACTGCTGAGGATAGGGTTCATACCGGGTCGGGTGTGGCACGTAGGGAAACACTGACACCAGACTACTGCTGAGGATAGGGCTTCATACCGGGTCGTGTGTGGCAGGTGAGAAAACACTGACACCAGACTACTGCTGATGATAGGGCTTCATACCGGGTCGTGTGTGGCAGGTAGGAAAACACTGACACCAGACTACTGCTGAGGATAGGGCTTCATACCGGGTCGTGTGTGGCAGGTAGGGAAACACTGACACCAGACTACTGCTGAGGATAGGGCTTCATACCGGGTCGTGTGTGGCAGGTGAGAAAACACTGACACCAGACTACTGCTGAGGATAGGGCTTCATACCGGGTCGTGTGTGGCAGGTAGGGAAACACTGACACCAGACTACTGCTGAGGATAGGGCTTCATACCGGGTCGTGTGTGGCAGGTAGGGAAACACTGACACCAGACTACTGCTCAGGATAGGGCTTCATACCGGGTCGTGTGTGGCAGGTGAGAAAACACTGACACCAGACTACTGCTGAGGATAGGGCTTCACACCGGGTCGTGTGTGGCAGATAGGAAAACACTGACACCAGACTACTGCTGAGGATAGGGCTTCATACAGGGTCGTGTGTGGCAGATAGGAAAACACTGACACCAGACTACTACTGAGGATAGGGCTTCATACAGGGTCGTGTGTGGCAGATAGGAAAACACTGACACCAGACTACTACTGAGGATAGGGCTTCATACCGGGTCGTGTGTGGCAGGTGCGAAAACACTGACTCCCGACTACCGCTGAGGATAGGGCTTCATACCGGGTCGTGTGTGGCAGGTGCGAAAACACTGACTCCCGACTACCGCTGAGGATAGGGCTTCATACCGGGTCGTGTGTGGCAGGTAGGAAAACACTGACACCAGACTACTGCTGGGGATAGGGCTTCATACCGGGTCGTGTGTGGCAGGTGACAAAACACTGACACCAGACTACTGCTGAGGCTAGGGCTTTATACAGGGTCGTGTGTGGCAGGTAGGGAAACACTGACACCAGACTACTGCTGAGGATAGGGCTTCATACAGGGTCGTGTGTGGCAGATAGGAAAACACTGACACCAGACTACTACTGAGGATAGGGCTTCATACCGGGTCGTGTGTGGCAGGTGCGAAAACACTGACACCAGACTACTGCTGAGGATAGGGCTTCATACCGGGTCGTGTGTGGCAGGTGCGAAAACACTGACTCCCGACTACCGCTGAGGATAGGGCTTCATACCGGGTCGTGTGTGGCAGGTAGGAAAACACTGACACCAGACTACTGCTGGGGATAGGGCTTCATACCGGGTCGTGTGTGGCAGGTGACAAAACACTGACACCAGACTACTGCTGAGGCTAGGGCTTTATACCGGGTCGTGTGTGGCAGGTAGGAAAACACTGACTCCAGACTACTGCTGAGGATAGGGCTTCATACCGGGTCGTGTGTGGCAGGTGCGAAAACACTGACTCCCGACTACCGCTGAGGATAGGGCTTCATACCGGGTCGTGTGTGGCAGGTAGGAAAACACTGACACCAGACTACTGCTGGGGATAGGGCTTCATACCGGGTCGTGTGTGGCAGGTGACAAAACACTGACACCAGACTACTGCTGAGGCTTGGGCTTTATACCGGGTCGTGTGTGGCAGGTAGGAAAACACTGACTCCAGACTACTGCTGAGGATAGGGCTTCATACCGGGTCGTGTGTGGCAGGTAGGAAAACACTGACACCAGACTACTGCTGAGGATAGGGCTTCATACCGGGTCGTGTGTGGCAGGTAGGAAAACACTGACACCAGACTACTGCTGAGGATAGGGCTTCATACAGGGTCGTGTGTGGCAGGTAGGGAAACACTGACACCAGACTACTGCTGAGGATAGGGCTTCATACCGGGTCGTGTGTGGCAGGTAGGAAAACACTGACACCAGACTACTGCTGAGGATAGGGCTTCATACCGGGTCGTGTGTGGCAGGTAGGAAAACACTGACTCCCGACTACCGCTGAGGATAGGGCTTCATACTGGGTCGTGTGTGGCAGGTAGGAAAACACTGACACCAGACTACTGCTGAGGATAGGGCTTCATACCGGGTCGTGTGTGGCAGGTAGGAAAACACTGACACCAGACTACTGCTGAGGATACGGGTTCATACCGGGTCGTGTGTGGCAGGTGAGAAAACACTGAAACCAGACTTCTGCTGAGGAATGGGCTTCATACCGGGTCGTGTGTGGCAGGTAGGGAAACACTGACACCAGACTACTGCTGAGGATAGGGCGTCATACCGGGTCGTGTGTGGCAGGTAGGAAAACACTGACACCAGACTACTGCTGAGGATAGGGCTTCATACCGGGTCGTGTGTGGCAGGTAGGAAAACACTGACTCCAGACTACTGCTGAGGATAGGGCTTCATACCGGGTCGTGTGTGGCAGGTAGGAAAACACTGACTCCAGACTACTGCTGAGGATAGGGCTTCATACCGGATCGTGTGTGGCAGGTAGGAAAACACTGACACCAGACTACTGCTGAGGATAGGGCTTCATACCGGGTCGTGTGTGGCAGGTAGGAAAACACTGACTCCAGACTACTGCTGAGGATAGGGCTTCATACCGGATCGTGTGTGGCAGGTAGGAAAACACTGACACCAGAATACTGCTCAGGATAGGGCTTCATACCGGGTCGTGTGTGGCAGGTGAGAAAACACTGACACCAGAATACTGCTCAGGATAGGGCTTCATACCGGATCGTGTGTGGCAGGTAGGAAAACACTGACACCAGACTACTGCTGAGGATAGGGCTTCATACCGGGTCGTGTGTGGCAGGTAGGAAAACACTGACACCAGACTACTGCTGAGGATAGGGCTTCATACCGGATCGTGTGTGCCAGGTGAGAAAACACTTACTCCGGACTACCGCTGAGGATAGGGCTTCATACCGGGTCGTGTGTGGCAGGTAGGAAAACACTGACTCCGAAATACTACTGATGAGGATAGGGCTTCATACCGGGTCGTGTGCGGCACATAGGGAAACACTGACACCAGACTACTGCTGAGGATAGGGCGTCATACCGGGTTGTGTGTGGCACGTAGGAAAACACTGACACCAGACTACTGCTGAGGATAGGGCTTCATACCGGGTCGTGTGTGGCAGATAGGAAAACACTGACACCAGACTACTGCTGAGGATAGGGCTTCATACCGGGTCGTGTGTGGCAGGTAGGAAAACACTGACACCAGACTACTGCTGAGGATAGGGCTTCATACCGGGTCGTGTGTGGCAGGTAGGAAAACACTGACACCAGACTACTGCTGAGGATAGGGCTTCATACCGGGTCGTGTGTGGCAGATAGGAAAACACTGACACCAGACTACTGCTGAGGATAGGGCTTCATACCGGGTCGTGTGTGGCAGATAGGAAAACACTGACACCAGACTACTGCTGAGGATATGGCTTCATACCGGGTCGTGTGTGGCAGATAGGAAAACACTGACACCAGACTACTGCTGAGGATAGGGCTTCATACCGGGTCGTGTGTGGCAGGTAGGGAAACACTGACACCAGACTACTGCTGAGGATAGAGCGTCATACCGGGTCGTGTGTGGCAGATAGGGAAACACTGACACCAGACTACTGCTGTGGATAGAGCTTCATACCGGGTCGTGTGTGGCAGGTAGGGAAACACTGACACCAGACTACTGCTGAGGATAGGGCTTCATACCGGATCGTGTGTGGCAGGTAGGGAAACACTGACACCAGACTACTGCTGAGGATAGAGCTTCATACCGGGTCGTGTGTGGCAGATAGGAAAACACTGACACCAGACTACTGCTGAGGATAGGGCTTCATACCGGGTCGTGTGTGGCAGGTAGGAAAACACTGACTCCAGACTACTGCTGAGGATAGAGCTTCATACCGGGTCGTGTGTGGCAGGTAGGGAAACACTGACACCAGACTACTGCTGAGGATAGGGCTTCATACCGGGTCGTGTGTGGCAGATAGGAAAACACTGACACCAGACTACTGCTGAGGATAGGGCTTTATACCGGGTCGTGTGTGGCAGATAGGAAAACACTGACACCAGACTACTGCTGAGGATAGGGCTTCATACCGGGTCGTGTGTGGCAGGTAAGAAAACACTGACACCAGACTACTGCTGAGGATAGGGCTTCATACCGGGTCGTGTGTGGCAGGTAGGGAAACACTGACACCAGACTACTGCTGAGGATAGGGCTTTATACCGGGTCGTGTGTGGCAGATAGGAAAACACTGACACCAGACTACTGCTGAGGATAGGGCTTCATACCGGGTCGTGTGTGGCAGGTAGGGAAACACTGACACCAGACTACTGCTGAGGATAGGGCTTCATACCGGGTCGTGTGTGGCAGGTAGGGAAACACTGACACCAGACTACTGCTGAGGATAGGGCTTCATACCGGGTCGTGTGTGGCAGATAGGAAAACACTGACACCAGACTACTGCTGAGGATAGGGTTCATACCGGGTCGGGTGTGGCACGTAGGGAAACACTGACACCAGACTACTGCTGAGGATAGGGCTTCATACCGGGTCGTGTGTGGCAGGTGAGAAAACACTGACACCAGACTACTGCTGATGATAGGGCTTCATACCGGGTCGTGTGTGGCAGGTAGGAAAACACTGACACCAGACTACTGCTGAGGATAGGGCTTCATACCGGGTCGTGTGTGGCAGGTGAGAAAACACTGACACCAGACTACTGCTGAGGATAGGGCTTCATACCGGGTCGTGTGTGGCAGGTAGGGAAACACTGACACCAGACTACTGCTGAGGATAGGGCTTCATACCGGGTCGTGTGTGGCAGGTAGGGAAACACTGACACCAGACTACTGCTCAGGATAGGGCTTCATACCGGGTCGTGTGTGGCAGGTGAGAAAACACTGACACCAGACTACTGCTGAGGATAGGGCTTCACACCGGGTCGTGTGTGGCAGATAGGAAAACACTGACACCAGACTACTGCTGAGGATAGGGCTTCATACAGGGTCGTGTGTGGCAGATAGGAAAACACTGACACCAGACTACTACTGAGGATAGGGCTTCATACAGGGTCGTGTGTGGCAGATAGGAAAACACTGACACCAGACTACTACTGAGGATAGGGCTTCATACCGGGTCGTGTGTGGCAGGTGCGAAAACACTGACTCCCGACTACCGCTGAGGATAGGGCTTCATACCGGGTCGTGTGTGGCAGGTGCGAGAACACTGACTCCCGACTACCGCTGAGGATAGGGCTTCATACCGGGTCGTGTGTGGCAGGTAGGAAAACACTGACACCAGACTACTGCTGGGGATAGGGCTTCATACCGGGTCGTGTGTGGCAGGTGACAAAACACTGACACCAGACTACTGCTGAGGCTAGGGCTTTATACAGGGTCGTGTGTGGCAGGTAGGGAAACACTGACACCAGACTACTGCTGAGGATAGGGCTTCATACAGGGTCGTGTGTGGCAGATAGGAAAACACTGACACCAGACTACTACTGAGGATAGGGCTTCATACCGGGTCGTGTGTGGCAGGTGCGAAAACACTGACACCAGACTACTGCTGAGGATAGGGCTTCATACCGGGTCGTGTGTGGCAGGTGCGAAAACACTGACTCCCGACTACCGCTGAGGATAGGGCTTCATACCGGGTCGTGTGTGGCAGGTAGGAAAACACTGACACCAGACTACTGCTGGGGATAGGGCTTCATACCGGGTCGTGTGTGGCAGGTGACAAAACACTGACACCAGACTACTGCTGAGGCTAGGGCTTTATACCGGGTCGTGTGTGGCAGGTAGGAAAACACTGACTCCAGACTACTGCTGAGGATAGGGCTTCATACCGGGTCGTGTGTGGCAGGTGCGAAAACACTGACTCCCGACTACCGCTGAGGATAGGGCTTCATACCGGGTCGTGTGTGGCAGGTAGGAAAACACTGACACCAGACTACTGCTGGGGATAGGGCTTCATACCGGGTCGTGTGTGGCAGGTGACAAAACACTGACACCAGACTACTGCTGAGGCTTGGGCTTTATACCGGGTCGTGTGTGGCAGGTAGGAAAACACTGACTCCAGACTACTGCTGAGGATAGGGCTTCATACCGGGTCGTGTGTGGCAGGTAGGAAAACACTGACACCAGACTACTGCTGAGGATAGGGCTTCATACCGGGTCGTGTGTGGCAGGTAGGAAAACACTGACACCAGACTACTGCTGAGGATAGGGCTTCATACAGGGTCGTGTGTGGCAGGTAGGGAAAAACTGACACCAGACTACTGCTGAGGATAGGGCTTCATACCGGGTCGTGTGTGGCAGGTAGGAAAACACTGACACCAGACTACTGCTGAGGATAGGGCTTCATACCGGGTCGTGTGTGGCAGGTAGGAAAACACTGACTCCCGACTACCGCTGAGGATAGGGCTTCATACTGGGTCGTGTGTGGCAGGTAGGAAAACACTGACACCAGACTACTGCTGAGGATAGGGCTTCATACCGGGTCGTGTGTGGCAGGTAGGAAAACACTGACACCAGACTACTGCTGAGGATACGGGGGCATACCGGGTCGTGTGTGGCAGGTGAGAAAACACTGAAACCAGACTTCTGCTGAGGAATGGGCTTCATACCGGGTCGTGTGTGGCAGGTAGGGAAACACTGACACCAGACTACTGCTGAGGATAGGGCGTCATACCGGGTCGTGTGTGGCAGGTAGGAAAACACTGACACCAGACTACTGCTGAGGATAGGGCTTCATACCGGGTCGTGTGTGGCAGGTAGGAAAACACTGACTCCAGACTACTGCTGAGGATAGGGCTTCATACCGGGTCGTGTGTGGCAGGTAGGAAAACACTGACTCCAGACTACTGCTGAGGATAGGGCTTCATACCGGATCGTGTGTGGCAGGTAGGAAAACACTGACACCAGACTACTGCTGAGGATAGGGCTTCATACCGGGTCGTGTGTGGCAGGTAGGAAAACACTGACTCCAGACTACTGCTGAGGATAGGGCTTCATACCGGATCGTGTGTGGCAGGTAGGAAAACACTGACACCAGAATACTGCTCAGGATAGGGCTTCATACCGGGTCGTGTGTGGCAGGTGAGAAAACACTGACACCAGAATACTGCTCAGGATAGGGCTTCATACCGGATCGTGTGTGGCAGGTAGGAAAACACTGACACCAGACTACTGCTGAGGATAGGGCTTCATACCGGGTCGTGTGTGGCAGGTAGGAAAACACTGACACCAGACTACTGCTGAGGATAGGGCTTCATACCGGGTCGTGTGTGGCAGGTAGGAAAACACTGACACCAGACTACTGCTGAGGATAGGGCTTCATACCGGGTCGTGTGTGGCAGGTAGGAAAACACTGACTCCAGACTACTGCTGAGGATAGGGCTTCATACCGGGTCGTGTGTGGCACGTAGGAAAACACTGACACCAGACTACTGCTGAGGATAGGGCTTCATACCGGGTCGTGTGTGGCAGGTAGGAAAACATTGACTCCAGACTACTGCTGAGGATAGGGCTTCATACCGGATCGTGTGTGGCAGGTAGGAAAACACTGACTCCAGACTACTGCTGAGGATAGGGCTTCATACCGGATCGTGTGTGGCAGGTAGGAAAACACTGACACCAGACTACTGCTGAGGATAGGGCTTCATACCAGATCGTGTGTGGCAGGTAGGAAAACACTGACTCCAGACTACTGCTGATGATAGGGCTTCATACCGGATCGTGTGTGGCAGGTAGGAAAACACTGACACCAGACTACTGCTGAGGATAGGGCTTCATACCGGGTCGTGTGTGGCAGGTAGGAAACACTGACCCCAGACTACTGCTGAGGATAGGGCTTCCTACCGGGTCGTGTGTGGCAGGTAGGGAAACACTGACACCAGACTACTGCTGAGGATAGGGCTTCATACCGGGTCGTGTGTGGCAGGTAGGAAAACACTGACACCAGACTACTGCTGAGGATAGGGCTTCATACCGGGTCGTGTGTGGCAGGTAGGAAAACATTGACTCCAGACTACTGCTGAGGATAGGGCTTCATACCGGATCGTGTGTGGCAGGTAGGAAAACACTGACTCCAGACTACTGCTGAGGATAGGGCTTCATACCGGATCGTGTGTGGCAGGTAGGAAAACACTGACACCAGACTACTGCTGAGGATAGGGCTTCATACCGGGTCGTGTGTGGCAGGTAGGAAAACACTGACACCAGACTACTGCTGAGGATAGGGCTTCATACCGGGTCGTGTGTGGCAGGTAGGAAAACACTGACTCCAGACTACTGCTGATGATAGGGCTTCATACCGGATCGTGTGTGGCAGGTAGGAAAACACTGACACCAGACTACTGCTGAGGATAGGGCTTCATACCGGGTCGTGTGTGGCAGGTAGGAAAACACTGACCCCAGACTACTGCTGAGGATAGGGCTTCCTACCGGGTCGTGTGTGGCAGGTAGGGAAACACTGACACCAGACTACTGCTGAGGATAGGGCTTCATACCGGGTCGTGTGTGGCAGGTAGGAAAACACTGACACCAGACTACTGCTGAGGATAGGGCTTCATACCGGATCGTGTGTGGCAGGTGAGAAAACACTGACACCAGACTACTGCTCAGGATAGGGCTTCATACCGGGTCGTGTGTGGCACGTAGGGAAACACTGACCCCAGACTACTGCTGAGGATAGGGCTTGATACCGGGTCGTGTGTGGCAGGTAGGAAAACACTGACACCAAACTACTGCTGAGGATGGGGCTTCATACCGGGTCGTGTGTGGCAGGTAGGAAAACACTGACACCAGACTACTGCTGAGGATAGGGCTTCATACCGGGTCGTGTGTGGCAGGTAGGAAAACACTGACCCCAGACTACTGCTGAGGATAGGGCTTCCTACCGGGTCGTGTGTGGCAGGTAGGGAAACACTGACACCAGACTACTGCTGAGGATAGGGCTTCATACCGGGTCGTGTGTGGCAGGTAGGAAAACACTGACACCAGACTACTGCTGAGGATAGGGCTTCATACCGGATCGTGTGTGGCAGGTGAGAAAACACTGACACCAGACTACTGCTCAGGATAGGGCTTCATACCGGGTCGTGTGTGGCACGTAGGGAAACACTGACCCCAGACTACTGCTGAGGATAGGGCTTCATACCGGGTCGTGTGTGGCAGGTAGGAAAACACTGACACCAGACTACTGCTGAGGATAGGGCTTCATACCGGGTCGTGTGTGGCAGGTAGGAAAACACTGACACCAGACTACTGCTGAGGATAGGGCTTCATACCGGATCGTGTGTGGCAGGTGAGAAAACACTGACACCAGACTACTGCTCAGGATAGGGCTTCATACCGGGTCGTGTGTGGCACGTAGGGAAACACTGACCCCAGACTACTGCTGAGGATAGGGCTTCCTACCGGGTCGTGTGTGGCAGGTAGGGAAACACTGACACCAGACTACTGCTGAGGCTAGGGCTTCCTACTGGGTCGTGTGTGGCACGTAGGGAAACACTGACTCCGGACTACTGCTGAGGATAGGGCTTCATACCGGGTCGTGTGTGGCAGGTAGGAAAACACTGACACCCGACTACTGCTGAGGATAGGGCTTCATACCGGGTCGTGTGTGGCAGGTAGGAAAACACTGACTCCGGACTACTGCTGAGGATAGGGCTTTATACCGGGTCGTGTGTGGCAGGTAGGAAAACACTGACACCCGACTACTGCTGAGGATAGGGCTTTATACCGGGTCGTGTGTGGCAGGTAGGAAAACACTGACACCCGACTACTGCTGAGGATAGGGCTTTATACCGGGTCGTGTGTGGCAGGTAGGGAAACACTGACTCCAGACTACTACTGAGGATAGGGCTTCATACCGGGTCGTGTGTGGCAGGTAGGAAAACACTGACACCAGACTACTGCTGAGGATAGGTCTTCATACCGGGTCGTGTGTGGCAGGTAGAGAAACACTGACACCAGACCACTGCTGAGGATAGGGCTTCATACCGGGTCGTGTGTGGCAGGTGAGAAAACACTGACACCAGACTACTGCTGAGGATAGGGCTTCATACCGGGTCGTGTGTGGCAGGTAGGGAAACACTGACACCAGACTACTGCTGAGGATAGGGCTTCAGACCGCGTCGTGTGTGACAGGTGAGAAAACACAGACACCAGACTACTGCTGAGGATAGGGCTTCATACCGGGTCGTGTGTGGCAGGTAAGAAAACACTGACACCAGACTACTGCTGAGGATAGGGCTTCATACCGGGTCGTGTGTGGCAGGTAGGAAAACACTGACTCCAGACTACTGCTGAGGATAGGGCTTCATACCGGGTCGTGTGTGGCAGGTAGGAAAACACTGACTCCAGACTACTGCTGAGGATAGGGCTTCATACCAGATCGTGTGTGGCAGGTAAGAAAACACTGACACCAGACTACTGCTGATGATAGGGCTTCATACCGGATCGTGTGTGGCAGGTAGGAAAACACTGACACCAGACTACTGCTGAGGATAGGGCTTTATACCGGGTCGTGTGTGCCAGGTGAGAAAACACTTACTCCGGACTACTGCTGAGGATAGGGCTTCATACCGGGTCGTGTGTGGCAGGTAGGAAAACACTGACTCCAGACTACTGCTGAGAATAGGGCTTCATACCAGATCGTGTGTGGCAGGTAAGAAAACACTTACCCCAGGCTACTGCTGAGGATAGGGCTTCATACCGGATCGTGTGTGGCAGGTAGGAAAACACTGACACCAGACTACTGCTGAGGATAGGGCTTCATACCGGATCGTGTGTGCCAGGTGAGAAAACACTTACTCCGGACTACCGCTGAGGATAGAGCTTCATACCGGGTCGTGTGTGGCAGGTAGGAAAACACTGACTCCGAAATACTACTGATGAGGATAGGGCTTCATACCGGGTCGTGTGCAGCACATAGGGAAACACTGACACCAGACTACTGCTGAGGATAGGGCTTCATACCGGGTTGTGTGTGGCACGTAGGAAAACACTGACACCAGACTACTGCTGAGGATAGGGCTTCATACCGGGTCGTGTGTGGCAGATAGGAAAACACTGACACCAGACTACTGCTGAGGATAGGGCTTCATACCGGGTCGTGTGTGGCAGGTAGGAAAACACTGACACCAGACTACTGCTGAGGATAGGGCTTCATACCGGGTCGTGTGTGGCAGGTAGGAAAACACTGACACCAGACTACTGCTGAGGATAGGGCTTCATACCGGGTCGTGTGTGGCAGATAGGAAAACACTGACACCAGACTACTGCTGAGGATAGGGCTTCATACCGGGTCGTGTGTGGCAGATAGGAAAACACTGACACCAGACTACTGCTGAGGATATGGCTTCATACCGGGTCGTGTGTGGCAGATAGAAAAACACTGACACCAGACTACTGCTGAGGATAGGGCTTCATACCGGGTCGTGTGTGGCAGGTAGGGAAACACTGACACCAGACTACTGCTGAGGATAGGGCTTCATACCGGGTCGTGTGTGGCAGGTAGGAAAACACTGACTCCAGACTACTGCTGAGGATAGAGCTTCATACCGGGTCGTGTGTGGCAGGTAGGGAAACACTGACACCAGACTACTGCTGAGGATAGGGCTTCATACCGGGTCGTGTGTGGCAGATAGGAAAACACTGACACCAGACTACTGCTGAAGATAGGGCTTTATACCGGGTCGTGTGTGGCAGATAGGAAAACACTGACACCAGACTACTGCTGAGGATAGGGCTTCATACCGGGTCGTGTGTGGCAGGTAAGAAAACACTGACACCAGACTACTGCTGAGGATAGGGCTTCATACCGGGTCGTGTGTGGCAGGTAGGGAAACACTGACACCAGACTACTGCTGAGGATAGGGCTTTATACCGGGTCGTGTGTGGCAGATAGGAAAACACTGACACCAGACTACTGCTGAGGATAGGGCTTCATACCGGGTCGTGTGTGGCAGGTAGGGAAACACTGACACCAGACTACTGCTGAGGATAGGGCTTCATACCGGGTCGTGTGTGGCAGGTAGGGAAACACTGACACCAGACTACTGCTGAGGATAAGGCTTCATACCGGGTCGTGTGTGGCAGATAGGAAAACACTGACACCAGACTACTGCTGAGGATAGGGTTCATACCGGGTCGGGTGTGGCACGTAGGGAAACACTGACACCAGACTACTGCTGAGGATAGGGCTTCATACCGGGTCGTGTGTGGCAGGTGAGAAAACACTGACACCAGACTACTGCTCAGGATAGGGCTTCATACCGGGTCGTGTGTGGCAGGTAGGAAAACACTGACACCAGACTACTGCTGAGGATAGGGCTTCATACCGGGTCGTGTGTGGCAGGTGAGAAAACACTGACACCAGACTACTGCTGAGGATAGGGCTTCATACCGGGTCGTGTGTGGCAGGTAGGGAAACACTGACACCAGACTACTGCTGAGGATAGGGCTTCATACCGGGTCGTGTGTGGCAGGTAGGGAAACACTGACACCCGACTACTGCTGAGGATAGGGCTTCATACCGGGTCGTGTGTGGCAGGTGAGAAAACACTGACACCAGACTACTGCTGAGGATAGGGCTTCATACCGGGTCGTGTGTGGCAGATAGGAAAACACTGACACCAGACTACTGCTGAGGATAGGGCTTCATACAGGGTCGTGTGTGGCAGATAGGAAAACACTGACACCAGACTACTACTGAGGATAGGGCTTCATACAGGGTCGTGTGTGGCAGATAGGAAAACACTGACACCAGACTACTACTGAGGATAGGGCTTCATACCGGGTCGTGTGTGGCAGGTGCGAAAACACTGACTCCCGACTACCGCTGAGGATAGGGCTTCATACCGGGTCGTGTGTGGCAGGTGCGAAAACACTGACTCCCGACTACCGCTGAGGATAGGGCTTCATACCGGGTCGTGTGTGGCAGGTAGGAAAACACTGACACCAGACTACTGCTGGGGATAGGGCTTCATACCGGGTCGTGTGTGGCAGGTGACAAAACACTGACACCAGACTACTGCTGAGGCTAGGGCTTTATACAGGGTCGTGTGTGGCAGGTAGGGAAACACTGACACCAGACTACTGCTGAAGATAGGGCTTCATACAGGGTCGTGTGTGGCAGATAGGAAAACACTGACACCAGACTACTACTGAGGATAGGGCTTCATACCGGGTCGTGTGTGGCAGGTGCGAAAACACTGACACCAGACTACTGCTGAGGATAGGGCTTCATACCGGGTCGTGTGTGGCAGGTGCGAAAACACTGACTCCCGACTACCGCTGAGGATAGGGCTTCATACCGGGTCGTGTGTGGCAGGGAGGAAAACACTGACACCAGACTACTGCTGGGGATAGGGCTTCATACCGGGTCGTGTGTGGCAGGTGACAAAACACTGACACCAGACTACTGCTGAGGCTAGGGCTTTATACCGGGTCGTGTGTGGCAGGTAGGAAAACACTGACTCCAGACTACTGCTGAGGATAGGGCTTCATACCGGGTCGTGTGTGGCAGGTGCGAAAACACTGACTCCCGACTACCGCTGAGGATAGGGCTTCATACCGGGTCGTGTGTGGCAGGTAGGAAAACACTGACACCAGACTACTGCTGGGGATAGGGCTTCATACCGGGTCGTGTGTGGCAGGTGACAAAACACTGACACCAGACTACTGCTGAGGCTAGGGCTTTATACCGGGTCGTGTGTGGCAGGTAGGAAAACACTGACTCCAGACTACTGCTGAGGATAGGGCTTCATACCGGGTCGTGTGTGGCAGGTAGGAAAACACTGACACCAGACTACTGCTGAGGATAGGGCTTCATACCGGGTCGTGTGTGGCAGGTAGGAAAACACTGACACCAGACTACTGCTGAGGATAGGGCTTCATACAGGGTCGTGTGTGGCAGGTAGGGAAACACTGACACTAGACTACTGCTGAGGATAGGGCTTCATACCGGGTCGTGTGTGGCAGGTAGGAAAACACTGACACCAGACTACTGCTGAGGATAGGGCTTCATACCGGGTCGTGTGTGGCAGGTAGGAAAACACTGACTCCCGACTACCGCTGAGGATAGGGCTTCATACTGGGTCGTGTGTGGCAGGTAGGAAAACACTGACACCAGACTACTGCTGAGGATAGGGCTTCATACCGGGTCGTGTGTGGCAGGTAGGAAAACACTGACACCAGACTACTGCTGAGGATACGGGTTCATACCGGGTCGTGTGTGGCAGGTGAGAAAACACTGAAACCAGACTTCTCCTGAGGAATGGGCTTCATACCGGGTCGTGTGTGGCAGGTAGGGAAACACTGACACCAGACTACTGCTGAGGATAGGGCGTCATACCGGGTCGTGTGTGGCAGGTAGGAAAACACTGACACCAGACTACTGCTGAGGATAGGGCTTCATACCGGGTCGTGTGTGGCAGGTAGGAAAACACTGACTCCAGACTACTGCTGAGGATAGGGCTTCATACCGGGTCGTGTGTGGCAGGTAGGAAAACACTGACTCCAGACTACTGCTGAGGATAGGGCTTCATACCGGATCGTGTGTGGCAGGTAGGAAAACACTGACACCAGACTACTGCTGAGGATAGGGCTTCATACCGGGTCGTGTGTGGCAGGTAGGAAAACACTGACTCCAGACTACTGCTGAGGATAGGGCTTCATACCGGATCGTGTGTGGCAGGTAGGAAAACACTGACACCAGAATACTGCTCAGGATAGGGCTTCATACCGGGTCGTGTGTGGCAGGTGAGAAAACACTGACACCAGAATACTACTCAGGATAGGGCTTCATACCGGATCGTGTGTGGCAGGTAGGAAAACACTGACACCAGACTACTGCTGAGGATAGGGCTTCATACCGGGTCGTGTGTGGCAGGTAGGAAAACACTGACACCAGACTACTGCTGAGGATAGGGCTTCATACCGGGTCGTGTGTGGCAGGTAGGAAAACACTGACTCCAGACTACTGCTGCGGATAGGGCTTCATACCGGATCGTGTGTGGCAGGTAGGAAAACACTGACACCAGACTACTGCTGAGGATAGGCTTCATACCGGGTCGTGTGTGGCAGGTAGGAAAACACTGACTCCAGACTACTGCTGAGGATAGGGCTTCATACCGGGTCGTGTGTGGCACGTAGGAAAACACTGACACCAGACTACTGCTGAGGATAGGGCTTCATACCGGGTCGTGTGTGGCAGGTAGGAAAACATTGACTCCAGACTACTGCTGAGGATAGGGCTTCATACCGGATCGTGTGTGGCAGGTAGGAAAACACTGACTCCAGACTACTGCTGAGGATAGGGCTTCATACCGGATCGTGTGTGGCAGGTAGGAAAACACTGACACCAGACTACTGCTGAGGATAGGGCTTCATACCAGATCGTGTGTGGCAGGTAGGAAAACACTGACTCCAGACTACTGCTGATGATAGGGCTTCATACCGGATCGTGTGTGGCAGGTAGGAAAACACTGACACCAGACTACTGCTGAGGATAGGGCTTCATACCGGGTCGTGTGTGGCAGGTAGGAAAACACTGACCCCAGACTACTGCTGAGGATAGGGCTTCCTACCGGGTCGTGTGTGGCAGGTAGGGAAACACTGACACCAGACTACTGCTGAGGATAGGGCTTCATACCGGGTCGTGTGTGGCAGGTAGGAAAACACTGACACCAGACTACTGCTGAGGATAGGGCTTCATACCGGGTCGTGTGTGGCAGGTAGGAAAACATTGACTCCAGACTACTGCTGAGGATAGGGCTTCATACCGGATCGTGTGTGGCAGGTAGGAAAACACTGACTCCAGACTACTGCTGAGGATAGGGCTTCATACCGGATCGTGTGTGGCAGGTAGGAAAACACTGACACCAGACTACTGCTGAGGATAGGGCTTCATACCAGATCGTGTGTGGCAGGTAGGAAAACACTGACTCCAGACTACTGCTGATGATAGGGCTTCATACCGGATCGTGTGTGGCAGGTAGGAAAACACTGACACCAGACTACTGCTGAGGATAGGGCTTCATACCGGGTCGTGTGTGGCAGGTAGGAAAACACTGACCCCAGACTACTGCTGAGGATAGGGCTTCCTACCGGGTCGTGTGTGGCAGGTAGGGAAACACTGACACCAGACTACTGCTGAGGATAGGGCTTCATACCGGGTCGTTTGTGGCAGGTAGGAAAACACTGACACCAGACTACTGCTGAGGATAGGGCTTCATACCGGATCGTGTGTGGCAGGTGAGAAAACACTGACACCAGACTACTGCTCAGGATAGGGCTTCATACCGGGTCGTGTGTGGCACGTAGGGAAACACTGACCCCAGACTACTGCTGAGGATAGGGCTTCATACCGGGTCGTGTGTGGCAGGTAGGAAAACACTGACACCAGACTACTGCTGAGGATAGGGCTTCATACCGGGTCGTGTGTGGCAGGTAGGAAAACACTGACACCAGACTACTGCTGAGGATAGGGCTTCATACCGGGTCGTGTGTGGCAGGTAGGAAAACACTGACCCCAGACTACTGCTGAGGATAGGGCTTCCTACCGGGTCGTGTGTGGCAGGTAGGGAAATACTGACACCAGACTACTGCTGAAGATAGGGCTTCATACCGGGTCGTGTGTGGCAGGTAGGAAAACACTGACACCAGACTACTGCTGAGGATAGGGCTTCATACCGGATCGTGTGTGGCAGGTGAGAAAACACTGACACCAGACTACTGCTGAGGATAGGGCTTGATACCGGGTCGTGTGTGGCACGTAGGGAAACACTGACCCCAGACTACTGCTGAGGATAGGGCTTCATACCGGGTCGTGTGTGGCAGGTAGGAAAACACTGACACCAGACTACTGCTGAGGATAGGGCTTCATACCGGGTCGTGTGTGGCAGGTAGGAAAACACTGACACCAGACTACTGCTGAGGATAGGGCTTCATACCGGATCGTGTGTGGCAGGTGAGAAAACACTGACACCAGACTACTGCTCAGGATAGGGCTTCATACCGGGTCGTGTGTGGCACGTAGGGAAACACTGACCCCAGACTACTGCTGAGGATAGGGCTTCCTACCGGGTCGTGTGTGGCAGGTAGGGAAACACTGACACCAGACTACTGCTGAGGATAGGGCTTCCTACTGGGTCGTGTGTGGCACGTAGTGAAACACTGACTCCGGACTACTGCTGAGGATAGGGCTTCATACCGGGTCGTGTGTGGCAGGTAGGAAAACACTGACACCCGACTACTGCTGAGGATAGGGCTTCATACCGGGTCGTGTGTGGCAGGTAGGAAAACACTGACTCCGGACTACTGCTGAGGATAGGGCTTTATACCGGGTCGTGTGTGGCAGGTAGGAAAACACTGACACCCGACTACTGCTGAGGATAGGGCTTTATACCGGGTCGTGTGTGGCAGGTAGGAAAACACTGACACCCGACTACTGCTGAGGATAGGGCTTTATACCGGGTCGTGTGTGGCAGGTAGGGAAACACTGACTCCAGACTACTACTGAGGATAGGGCTTCATACCGGGTCGTGTGTGGCAGGTAGGAAAACACTGACACCAGACTACTGCTGAGGATAGGTCTTCATACCGGGTCGTGTGTGGCAGGTAGAGAAACACTGACACCAGACCACTGCTGAGGATAGGGCTTCATACCGGGTCGTGTGTGGCAGGTGAGAAAACACTGACACCAGACTACTGCTGAGGATAGGGCTTCATACCGGGTCGTGTGTGGCAGGTAGGGAAACACTGACACCAGACTACTGCTGAGGATAGGGCTTCAGACCGCGTCGTGTGTGACAGGTGAGAAAACACTGACACCAGACTACTGCTGAGGATAAGGCTTCATACCGGGTCGTGTGTGGCAGGTAAGAAAACACTGACACCAGACTACAGCTGAGGATAGGGCTTCATACCGGGTCGTGTGTGGCAGGTAGGAAAACACTGACTCCAGACTACTGCTGAGGATAGGGCTTCATACCGGGTCGTGTGTGGCAGGTAGGAAAACACTGACTCCAGACTACTGCTGAGGATAGGGCTTCATACCAGATCGTGTGTGGCAGGTAAGAAAACACTGACACCAGACTACTGCTGATGATAGGGCTTCATACCGGATAGTGTGTGGCAGGTAGGAAAACACTGACACCAGACTACTGCTGAGGATAGGGTTTTATACCGGGTCGTGTGTGCCAGGTGAGAAAACACTTACTCCGGACTACCGCTGAGGATAGGGCTTCATACCGGGTCGTGTGTGGCAGGTAGGAAAACACTGACTCCGAAATACTACTGATGAGGATAGGGCTTCATACCGGGTCGTGTGCGGCACATAGGGAAACACTGACACCAGACTACTGCTGAGGATAGGGCTTCATACCGGGTTGTGTGTGGCACGTAGGAAAACACTGACACCAGACTACTGCTGAGGATAGGGCTTCATACCGGGTCGTGTGTGGCAGATAGGAAAACACTGACACCAGACTACTGCTGAGGATAGGGCTTCATACCGGGTCGTGTGTGGCAGGTAGGAAAACACTGACACCAGACTACTGCTGAGGATAGGGCTTCATACCGGGTCGTGTGTGGCAGGTAGGAAAACACTGACACCAGACTACTGCTGAGGATAGGGCTTCATACCGGGTCGTGTGTGGCAGATAGGAAAACACTGACACCAGACTACTGCTGAGGATAGGGCTTCATACCGGGTCGTGTGTGGCAGATAGGAAAACACTGACACCAGACTACTGCTGAGGATATGGCTTCATACCGGGTCGTGTGTGGCAGGTAGGGAAACACTGACACCAGACTACTGCTGAGGATAGGGCTTCATACCGGATCGTGTGTGGCAGGTAGGGAAACACTGACACCAGACTACTGCTGAGGATAGAGCTTCATACCGGGTCGTGTGTGGCAGATAGGAAAACACTGACACCAGACTACTGCTGAGGATAGGGCTTCATACCGGGTCGTGTGTGGCAGGTAGGGAAACACTGACACCAGACTACTGCTGAGGATAGAGCTTCATACCGGGTCGTGTGTGGCAGGTAGGGAAACACTGACACCAGACTACTGCTGAGGATAGGGCTTCATACCGGGTCGTGTGTGGCAGATAGGAAAACACTGACACCAGACTACGGCTGAGGATAGGGCTTTATACCGGGTCGTGTGTGGCAGATAGGAAAACACTGACACCAGACTACTGCTGAGGATAGGGCTTCATACCGGGTCGTGTGTGGCAGGTAAGAAAACACTGACACCAGACTACTGCTGAGGATAGGGCTTCATACCGGGTCGTGTGTGGCAGGTAGGGAAACACTGACACCAGACTACTGCTGAGGATAGGGCTTTATACCGGGTCGTGTGTGGCAGATAGGAAAACACTGACACCAGACTACTGCTGAGGATAGGGCTTCATACCGGGTCGTGTGTGGCAGGTAGGGAAACACTGACACCAGACTACTGCTGAGAATAGGGCTTCATACCGGGTCGTGTGTGGCAGGTAGGGAAACCCTGACACCAGACTACTGCTGAGGATAGGGCTTCATACCGGGTCGTGTGTGGCAGGTAGGGAAACACTGACACCAGACTACTGCTGAGGATAGGGCTTTATACCGGGTCGTGTGTGGCAGATAGGAAAACACTGACACCAGACTACTGCTGAGGATAGGGCTTCATACCGGGTCGTGTGTGGCAGGTAGGGAAACACTGACACCAGACTACTGCTGAGGATATGGCTTCATACCGGGTCGTGTGTGGCAGGTAGGAAAACACTGACACCAGACTACTGCTGAGGATAGGGCTTCATACCGGATCGTGTGTGCCAGGTGAGAAAACACTGACACCAGACTACTGCTGAGGATAGGGCTTCATACCGGGTCGTGTGTGGCAGATAGGAAAACACTGACACCAGACTACTGCTGATGATAGGGCTTTATACCGGGTCGTGTGTGGCAGGTAGGGAAACACTGACACCCGACTACTGCTGAGGATAGGGCTTCATACCGGGTCGTGTGTGGCAGGTAGGGAAACACTGACACCAGACTACTGCTGAGGATAGGGCTTCATACAGGGTCGTGTGTGGCAGATAGGAAAACACTGACACCAGACTACTACTGAGGATAGGGCTTCATACCGGGTCGTGTGTGGCAGGTGCGAAAACACTGACACCAGACTACTGCTGAGGATAGGGCTTCATACCGGGTCGTGTGTGGCAGGTGCGAAAACACTGACTCCCGACTACCGCTGAGGATAGGGCTTCATACCGGGTCGTGTGTGGCAGGTAGGAAAACACTGACACCAGACTACTGCTGGGGATAGGGCTTCATACCGGGTCGTGTGTGGCAGGTGACAAAACACTGACACCAGACTACTGCTGAGGCTAGGGCTTTATACCGGGTCGTGTGTGGCAGGTAGGAAAACACTGACTCCAGACTACTGCTGAGGATAGGGCTTCATACCGGGTCGTGTGTGGCAGGTAGGAAAACACTGACACCAGATTATTGCTGAGGATAGGGCTTCATACCGGGTCGTGTGTGGCAGGTAGGAAAACACTGACACCAGACTACTGCTGAGGATAGGGCTTCATACCGGGTCGTGTGTGGCAGGTAGGAAAACACTGACTCCCGACTACCGCTGAGGATAGGGCTTCATACTGGGTCGTGTGTGGCAGGTAGGAAAACACTGACACCAGACTACTGCTTAGGATAGGGCTTCATACCGGGTCGTGTGTGGCAGGTAGGAAAACACTGACACCAGACTACTGCTGAGGATACGGGTTCATACCGGGTCGTGTGTGGCAGGTGAGAAAACACTGAAACCAGACTTCTGCTGAGGAATGGGCTTCATACCGGGTCGTGTGTGGCAGGTAGGGAAACACTGACACCAGACTACTGCTGAGGATAGGGCGTCATACCGGGTCGTGTGTGGCAGGTAGGAAAACACTGACACCAGACTACTGCTGAGGATAGGGCTTCATACCGGGTCGTGTGTGGCAGGTAGGAAAACACTGACTCCAGACTACTGCTGAGGATAGGGCTTCATACCGGGTCGTGTGTGGCAGGTAGGAAAACACTGACTCCAGACTACTGCTGAGGATAGGGCTTCATACCGGATCGTGTGTGGCAGGTAGGAAAACACTGACTCCAGACTACTGCTGAGGATAGGGCTTCATACCGGATCGTGTGTGGCAGGTAGGAAAACACTGACACCAGAATACTGCTCAGGATAGGGCTTCATACCGGGTCGTGTGTGGCAGGTGAGAAAACACTGACACCAGAATACTGCTCAGGATAGGGCTTCATACCGGATCGTGTGTGGCAGGTAGGAAAACACTGACACCAGACTACTGCTGAGGATAGGGCTTCATACCGGGTCGTGTGTGGCAGGTAGGAAAACACTGACACCAGACTACTGCTGAGGATAGGGCTTCATACCGGGTCGTGTGTGGCAGGTAGGAAAACACTGACTCCAGACTACTGCTGAGGATAGGGCTTCATACCGGATCGTGTGTGGCAGGTAGGAAAACACTGACACCAGAATACTGCTCAGGATAGGGCTTCATACCGGGTCGTGTGTGGCAGGTGAGAAAACACTGACACCAGAATACTGCTCAGGATAGGGCTTCATACCGGATCGTGTGTGGCAGGTAGGAAAACACTGACGCCAGACTACTGCTGAGGATAGAGCGTCATACCGGGTCGTGTGTGGCAGATAGGGAAACACTGACACCAGACTACTGCTGAGGATAGAGCTGAATACCGGGTCGTGTGTGGCAGGTAGGGAAACACTGACACCAGACTACTGCTGAGGATAGGGCTTCATACCGGATCGTGTGTGGCAGGTAGGGAAACACTGACACCAGACTACTGCTGAGGATAGAGCTTCATACCGGGTCGTGTGTGGCAGATAGGAAAACACTGACACCAGACTACTGCTGAGGATAGGGCTTCATACCGGGTCGTGTGTGGCAGGTAGGGAAACACTGACACCAGACTACTGCTGAGGATAGAGCTTCATACCGGGTCGTGTGTGGCAGGTAGGGAAACACTGACACCAGACTACTGCTGAGGATAGGGCTTCATACCGGGTCGTGTGTGGCAGATAGGAAAACACTGACACCAGACTACTGCTGAGGATAGGGCTTTATACCGGGTCGTGTGTGGCAGATAGGAAAACACTGACACCAGACTACTGCTGAGGATAGGGCTTCATACCGGGTCGTGTGTGGCAGGTAAGAAAACACTGACACCAGACTACTGCTGAGGATAGGGCTTCATACCGGGTCGTGTGTGGCAGGTAGGGAAACACTGACACCAGACTACTGCTGAGGATAGGGCTTTATACCGGGTCGTGTGTGGCAGATAGGAAAACACTGACACCAGACTACTGCTGAGGATAGGGCTTCATACCGGGTCGTGTGTGGCAGGTAGGGAAACACTGACACCAGACTACTGCTGAGGATAGGGCTTCATACCGGGTCGTGTGTGGCAGGTAGGGAAACACTGACACCAGACCACTGCTGAGGATAGGGCTTCATACCGGGTCGTGTGTGGCAGATAGGAAAACACTGACACCAGACTACTGCTGAGGATAGGGCTTCATACCGGGTCGTGTGTGGCAGATAGGAAAACACTGACACCAGACTACTGCTGAGGATAGGGCTTTATACCGGGTCGTGTGTGGCAGGTAGGGAAACACTGACACCAGACTACTGCTGAGGATAGGGCTTCATACCGGATCGTGTGTGGCAGGTAGGGAAACACTGACACCAGACTACTGCTGAGGATAGAGCTTCATACCGGGTCGTGTGTGGCAGATAGGAAAACACTGACACCAGACTACTGCTGAGGATAGGGCTTCATACCGGGTCGTGTGTGGCAGGTAGGGAAACACTGACACCAGACTACTGCTGAGGATAGGGCTTTATACCGGGTCGTGTGTGGCAGATAGGAAAACACTGACACCAGACTACTGCTGAGGATAGGGCTTCATACCGGGTCGTGTGTGGCAGGTAGGGAAACACTGACACCAGACTACTGCTGAGGATATGGCTTCATACGGGGTCGTGTGTGGCAGGTAGGAAAACACTGACACCAGACTACTGCTGAGGATAGGGCTTCATACCGGATCGTGTGTGCCAGGTGAGAAAACACTGACACCAGACTACTGCTGAGGATAGGGCTTCATACCGGGTCGTGTGTGGCAGGTAGGGAAACACTGACACCCGACTACTGCTGAGGATAGGGCTTCATACCGGGTCGTGTGTGGCAGGTAGGGAAACACTGACACCAGACTACTGCTGAGGATAGGGCTTCATACAGGGTCGTGTGTGGCAGATAGGAAAACACTGACACCAGACTACTACTGAGGATAGGGCTTCATACCGGGTCGTGTGTGGCAGGTGCGAAAACACTGACTCCCGACTACCGCTGAGGATAGGGCTTCATACCGGGTCGTGTGTGGCAGGTAGGAAAACACTGACACCAGACTACTGCTGGGGATAGGGCTTCATACCGGGTCGTGTGTGGCAGGTGACAAAACACTGACACCAGACTACTGCTGAGGCTAGGGCTTTATACCGGGTCGTGTGTGGCAGGTAGGAAAACACTGACTCCAGACTACTGCTGAGGATAGGGCTTCATACCGGGTCGTGTGTGGCAGGTAGGAAAACACTGACACCAGACTATTGCTGAGGATAGGGCTTCATACCGGGTCGTGTGTGGCAGGTAGGAAAACACTGACACCAGACTACTGCTGAGGATAGGGCTTCATACCGGGTCGTGTGTGGCAGGTAGGAAAACACTGACTCCAGACTACTGCTAAGGATAGGGCTTCATACCGGGTCGTGTGTGGCAGGTAGGAAAACACTGACTCCCGACTACCGCTGAGGATAGGGCTTCATACTGGGTCGTGTGTGGCAGGTAGGAAAACACTGACACCAGACTACTGCTGAGGATAGGGCTTCATACCGGGTCGTGTGTGGCAGGTAGGAAAACACTGACACCAGACTACTGCTGAGGATACGGGTTCATACCGGGTCGTGTGTGGCAGGTGAGAAAACACTGAAACCAGACTTCTGCTGAGGAATGGGCTTGATACCGGGTCGTGTGTGGCAGGTAGGGAAACACTGACACCAGACTACTGCTGAGGATAGGGCGTCATACCGGGTCGTGTGTGGCAGGTAGGAAAACACTGACACCAGACTACTGCTGAGGATAGGGCTTCATACCGGGTCGTGTGTGGCAGGTAGGAAAACACTGACTCCAGACTACTGCTGAGGATAGGGCTTCATACCGGGTCGTGCGTGGCAGGTAGGAAAACACTGACACCAGACTACTGCTGAGGATAGGGCTTCATACCGGGTCGTGTGTGGCAGGTAGGAAAACACTGACTCCAGACTACTGCTGAGGATAGGGCTTCATACCGGATCGTGTGTGGCAGGTAGAAAAACACTGACACCAGAATACTGCTCAGGATAGGGCTTCATACCGGGTCGTGTGTGGCAGGTGAGAAAACACTGACACCAGACTACTGCTGAGGATAGGGCTTCATACCGGGTCGTGTGTGGCAGGTAGGAAAACACTGACACCAGACTACTGCTGAGGATAGGGCTTCATACCGGGTCGTGTGTGGCAGGTAGGAAAACACTGACTCCAGACTACTGCTGAGGATAGGGCTTCATACCGGATCGTGTGTGGCAGGTAGGAAAACACTGACACCAGAATACTGCTCAGGATAGGGCTTCATACCGGGTCGTGTGTGGCAGGTGAGAAAACACTGACACCAGACTACTGCTGAGGATAGGGCTTCATACCGGATCGTGTGTGGCAGGTAGGAAAACACTGACACCAGACTACTGCTGAGGATAGAGCGTCATACCGGGTCGTGTGTGGCAGATAGGGAAACACTGACACCAGACTACTGCTGAGGATAGAGCTTCATACGGGGTCGTGTGTGGCAGGTAGGGAAACACTGACACCAGACTACTGCTGAGGATAGGGCTTCATACCGGATCGTGTGTGGCAGGTAGGGAAACACTGACACCAGACTACTGCTGAGGATAGAGCTTCATACCGGGTCGTGTGTGGCAGATAGGAAAACACTGACACCAGACTACTGCTGAGGATAGGGCTTCATACCGGGTCGTGTGTGGCAGGTAGGGAAACACTGACACCAGACTACTGCTGAGGATAGAGCTTCATACCGGGTCGTGTGTGGCAGGTAGGGAAACACTGACTCCAGACTACTGCTGAGGATAGGGCTTCATACCGGGTCGTGTGTGGCAGGTAGGAAAACACTGACACCAGACTATTGCTAAGGATAGGGCTTCATACCGGGTCGTGTGTGGCAGGTAGGAAAACACTGACACCAGACTACTGCTGAGGATAGGGCTTCATACCGGGTCGTGTGTGGCAGGTAGGAAAACACTGACTCCAGACTACTGCTGAGGATAGGGCTTCATACCGGGTCGTGTGTGGCAGGTAGGAAAACACTGACTCCCGACTACCGCTGAGGATAGGGCTTCATACTGGGTCGTGTGTGGCAGGTAGGAAAACACTGACACCAGACTACTGCTGAGGATAGGGCTTCATACCGGGTCGTGTGTGGCAGGTAGGAAAACACTGACACCAGACTACTGCTGAGGATACGGGTTCATACCGGGTCGTGTGTGGCAGGTAGGGAAACACTGACACCAGACTACTGCTGAGGATAGGGCGTCATACCGGGTCGTGTGTGGCAGGTAGGAAAACACTGACACCAGACTACTGCTGAGGATAGGGCTTCATACCGGGTCGTGTGTGGCAGGTAGGAAAACACTGACTCCAGACTACTGCTGAGGATAGGGCTTCATACCGGGTCGTGTGTGGCAGGTAGGAAAACACTGACTCCAGACTACTGCTGAGGATAGGGCTTCATACCGGATCGTGTGTGGCAGGTAGGAAAACACTGACTCCAGACTACTGCTGAGGATAGGGCTTCATACCGGGTCGTGTGTGGCAGGTAGGAAAACACTGACTCCAGACTACTGCTGAGGATAGGGCTTCATACCGGATCGTGTGTGGCAGGTAGGAAAACACTGACACCAGAATACTGCTCAGGATAGGGCTTCATACCGGGTCGTGTGTGGCAGGTGAGAAAACACTGACACCAGAATACTGCTCAGGATAGGGCTTCATACCGGATCGTGTGTGGCAGGTAGGAAAACACTGACACCAGACTACTGCTGAGGATAGGGCTTCATACCGGGTCGTGTGTGGCAGGTAGGAAAACACTGACACCAGACTACTGCTGAGGATAGGGCTTCATACCGGGTCGTGTGTGGCAGGTAGGAAAACACTGACTCCAGACTACTGCTGAGGATAGGGCTTCATACCGGATCGTGTGTGGCAGGTAGGAAAACACTGACACCAGAATACTGCTCAGGATAGGGCTTCATACCGGGTCGTGTGTGGCAGGTGAGAAAACACTGACACCAGAATACTGCTCAGGATAGGGCTTCATACCGGATCGTGTGTGGCAGGTAGGAAAACACTGACACCAGACTACTGCTGAGGATAGAGCGTCATACCGGGTCGTGTGTGGCAGATAGGGAAACACTGACACCAGACTACTGCTGAGGATAGAGCTTCATACCGGGTCGTGTGTGGCAGGTAGGGAAACACTGACACCAGACTACTGCTGAGGATAGGGCTTCATACCGGATCGTGTGTGGCAGGTAGGGAAACACTGACACCAGACTACTGCTGAGGATAGAGCTTCATACCGGGTCGTGTGTGGCAGATAGGAAAACACTGACACCAGACTACTGCTGAGGATAGGGCTTCATACCGGGTCGTGTGTGGCAGGTAGGGAAACACTGACACCAGACTACTGCTGAGGATAGAGCTTCATACCGGGTCGTGTGTGGCAGGTAGGGAAACACTGACACCAGACTACTGCTGAGGATAGGGCTTCATACCGGGTCGTGTGTGGCAGATAGGAAAGCACTGACACCAGACTACTGCTGAGGATAGGGCTTTATACCGGGTCGTGTGTGGCAGATAGGAAAACACTGACACCAGACTACTGCTGAGGATAGGGCTTCATACCGGGTCGTGTGTGGCAGGTAAGAAAACACTGACACCAGACTACTGCTGAGGATAGGGCTTCATACCGGGTCGTGTGTGGCAGGTAGGGAAACACTGACACCAGACTACTGCTGAGGATAGGGCTTTATACCGGGTCGTGTGTGGCAGATAGGAAAACACTGACACCAGACTACTGCTGAGGATAGGGCTTCATACCGGGTCGTGTGTGGCAGGTAGGGAAACACTGACACCAGACTACTGCTGAGGATAGGGCTTCATACCGGGTCGTGTGTGGCAGGTAGGGAAACACTGACACCAGACTACTGCTGAGGATAGGGCTTCATACCGGGTCGTGTGTGGCAGATAGGAAAACACTGACACCAGACTACTGCTCAGGATAGGGCTTCATACCGGGTCGTGTGTGGCAGATAGGAAAACACTGACACCAGACTACTGCTGAGGATAGGGCTTCATACCGGGTCGTGTGTGGCAGGTAGGGAAACACTGACACCAGACTACTGCTGAGGATAGGGCTTCATACCGGATCGTGTGTGGCAGGTAGGGAAACACTGACACCAGACTACTGCTGAGGATAGAGCTTCATACCGGGTCGTGTGTGGCAGATAGGAAAACACTGACACCAGACTACTGCTGAGGATAGGGCTTCATACCGGGTCGTGTGTGGCAGGTAGGGAAACACTGACACCAGACTACTGCTGAGGATAGGGCTTTATACCGGGTCGTGTGTGGCAGATAGGAAAACACTGACACCAGACTACTGCTGAGGATAGGGCTTCATACCGGGTCGTGTGTGGCAGGTAGGGAAACACTGACACCAGACTACTGCTGAGGATATGGCTTCATACCGGGTCGTGTGTGGCAGGTAGGAAAACACTGACACCAGACTACTGCTGAGGATAGGGCTTCATACCGGATCGTGTGTGCCAGGTGAGAAAACACTGACACCAGACTACTGCTGAGGATAGGGCTTCATACCGGGTCGTGTGTGGCAGATAGGAAAACACTGACACCAGACTACTGCTGATGATAGGGCTTCATACCGGGTCGTGTGTGGCAGGTAGGGAAACACTGACACCCGACTACTGCTGAGGATAGGGCTTCATACCGGGTCGTGTGTGGCAGGTAGGGAAACACTGACACCAGACTACTGCTGAGGATAGGGCTTCATACAGGGTCGTGTGTGGCAGATAGGAAAACACTGACACCAGACTACTACTGAGGATAGGGCTTCATACCGGGTCGTGTGTGGCAGGTGCGAAAACACTGACACCAGACTACTGCTGAGGATAGGGCTTCATACCGGGTCGTGTGTGGCAGGTGCGAAAACACTGACTCCCGACTACCGCTGAGGATAGGGCTTCATACCGGGTCGTGTGTGGCAGGTAGGAAAACACTGACACCAGACTACTGCTGGGGATAGGGCTTCATACCGGGTCGTGTGTGGCAGGTGACAAAACACTGACACCAGACTACTGCTGAGGCTAGGGCTTTATACCGGGTCGTGTGTGGCAGGTAGGAAAACACTGACTCCAGACTACTGCTGAGGATAGGGCTTCATACCGGGTCGTGTGTGGCAGGTAGGAAAACACTGACACCAGACAATTGCTGAGGATAGGGCTTCATACCGGGTCGTTTGTGGCAGGTAGGAAAACACTGACACCAGACTACTGCTGAGGATAGGGCTTCATACCGGGTCGTGTGTGGCAGGTAGGAAAACACTGACTCCAGACTACTGCTGAGGATAGGGCTTCATACCGGGTCGTGTGTGGCAGGTAGGAAAACACTGACTCCCGACTACCGCTGAGGATAGGGCTTCATACTGGGTCGTGTGTGGCAGGTAGGAAAACACTGACACCAGACTACTGCTGAGGATAGGGCTTCATACCGGGTCGTGTGTGGCAGGTAGGAAAACACTGACACCAGACTACTGCTGAGGATACGGGTTCATACCGGGTCGTGTGTGGCAGGTGAGAAAACACTGAAACCAGACTTCTGCTGAGGAATGGGCTTCATACCGGGTCGTGTGTGGCAGGTAGGGAAACACTGACACCAGACTACTGCTGAGGATAGGGCGTCATACCGGGTCGTGTGTGGCAGGTAGGAAAACACTGACACCAGACTACTGCTGAGGATAGGGCTTCATACCGGGTCGTGTGTGGCAGGTAGGAAAACACTGACTCCAGACTACTGCTGAGGATAGGGCTTCATACCGGGTCGTGTGTGGCAGGTAGGAAAACACTGACTCCAGACTACTGCTGAGGATAGGGCTTCATACCGGATCGTGTGTGGCAGGTAGGAAAACACTGACTCCAGACTACTGCTGAGGATAGGGCTTCATACCGGGTCGTGTGTGGCAGGTAGGAAAACACTGACTCCAGACTACTGCTGAGGATAGGGCTTCATACCGGATCGTGTGTGGCAGGTAGGAAAACACTGACACCAGAATACTGCTCAGGATAGGGCTTCATACCGGGTCGTGTGTGGCAGGTGAGAAAACACTGACACCAGAATACTGCTCAGGATAGGGCTTCATACCGGATCGTGTGTGGCAGGTAGGAAAACACTGACACCAGACTACTGCTGAGGATAGGGCTTCATACCGGGTCGTGTGTGGCAGGTAGGAAAACACTGACACCAGACTACTGCTGAGGATAGGGCTTCATACCGGGTCGTGTGTGGCAGGTAGGAAAACACTGACTCCAGACTACTGCTGAGGATAGGGCTTCATACCGGATCGTGTGTGGCAGGTAGGAAAACACTGACACCAGAATACTGCTCAGGATAAGGCTTCATACCGGGTCGTGTGTGGCAGGTGAGAAAACACTGACACCAGACTACTGCTGAGGATAGGGCTTCATACCGGATCGTGTGTGGCAGGTAGGAAAACACTGACACCAGACTACTGCTGAGGATAGAGCGTCATACCGGGTCGTGTGTGGCAGATAGGGAAACACTGACACCAGACTACTGCTGAGGATAGAGCTTCATACCGGGTCGTGTGTGGCAGGTAGGGAAACACTGACACCAGACTACTGCTGAGGATAGGGCTTCATACCGGATCGTGTGTGGCAGGTAGGGAAACACTGACACCAGACTACTGCTGAGGATAGAGCTTCATACCGGGTCGTGTGTGGCAGATAGGAAAACACTGACACCAGACTACTGCTGAGGATAGGGCTTCATACCGGGTCGTGTGTGGCAGGTAGGGAAACACTGACACCAGACTACTGCTGAGGATAGAGCTTCATACCGGGTCGTGTGTGGCAGGTAGGGAAACACTGACACCAGACTACTGCTGAGGATAGGGCTTCATACCGGGTCGTGTGTGGCAGATAGGAAAACACTGACACCAGACTACTGCTGAGGATAGGGCTTTATACCGGGTCGTGTGTGGCAGATAGGAAAACACTGACACCAGACTACTGCTGAGGATAGGGCTTCATACCGGGTCGTGTGTGGCAGGTAAGAAAACACTGACACCAGACTACTGCTGAGGATAGGGCTTCATACCGGGTCGTGTGTGGCAGGTAGGGAAACACTGACACCAGACTACTGCTGAGGATAGGGCTTTATACCGGGTCGTGTGTGGCAGATAGGAAAACACTGACACCAGACTACTGCTGAGGATAGGGCTTCATACCGGGTCGTGTGTGGCAGGTAGGGAAACACTGACACCAGACTACTGCTGAGGATAGGGCTTCATACCGGGTCGTGTGTGGCAGGTAGGGAAACACTGACACCAGACTACTGCTGAGGATAGGGCTTCATACCGGGTCGTGTGTGGCAGATAGGAAAACACTGACACCAGACTACTGCTGAGGATAGGGCTTCATACCGGGTCGTGTGTGGCAGATAGGAAAACACTGACACCAGACTACTGCTGAGGATAGGGCTTCATACCGGGTCGTGTGTGGCAGGTGCGAAAACACTGACTCCCGACTACCGCTGAGGATAGGGCTTCATACCGGGTCGTGTGTGGCAGGTAGGAAAACACTGACACCAGACTACTGCTGGGGATAGGGCTTCATACCGGGTCGTGTGTGGCAGGTGACAAAACACTGACACCAGACTACTGCTGAGGCTAGGGCTTTATACCGGGTCGTGTGTGGCAGGTAGGAAAACACTGACTCCAGACTACTGCTGAGGATAGGGCTTCATACCGGGTCGTGTGTGGCAGGTAGGAAAACACTGACACCAGACTATTGCTGAGGATAGGGCTTCATACCGGGTCGTGTGTGGCAGGTAGGAAAACACTGACACCAGACTACTGCTGAGGATAGGGCTTCATACCGGGTCGTGTGTGGCAGGTAGGAAAACACTGACTCCAGACTACTGCTGAGGATAGGGCTTCATACCGGGTCGTGTGTGGCAGGTAGGAAAACACTGACTCCCGACTACCGCTGAGGATAGGGCTTCATACTGGGTCGTGTGTGGCAGGTAGGAAAACACTGACACCAGACTACTGCTGAGGATAGGGCTTCATACCGGGTCGTGTGTGGCAGGTAGGAAAACACTGACACCAGACTACTGCTGAGGATACGGGTTCATACCGGGTCGTGTGTGGCAGGTGAGAAAACACTGAAACCAGACTTCTGCTGAGGAATGGGCTTCATACCGGGTCGTGTGTGGCAGGTAGGGAAACACTGACACCAGACTACTGCTGAGGATAGGGCGTCATACCGGGTCGTGTGTGGCAGGTAGGAAAACACTGACACCAGACTACTGCTGAGGATAGGGCTTCATACCGGGTCGTGTGTGGCAGGTAGGAAAACACTGACTCCAGACTACTGCTGAGGATAGGGCTTCATACCGGGTCGTGTGTGGCAGGTAGGAAAACACTGACTCCAGACTACTGCTGAGGATAGGGCTTCATACCGGATCGTGTGTGGCAGGTAGGAAAACACTGACTCCAGACTACTGCTGAGGATAGGGCTTCATACCGGGTCGTGTGTGGCAGGTAGGAAAACACTGACTCCAGACTACTGCTGAGGATAGGGCTTCATACCGGATCGTGTGTGGCAGGTAGGAAAACACTGACACCAGAATACTGCTCAGGATAGGGCTTCATACCGGGTCGTGTGTGGCAGGTGAGAAAACACTGACACCAGAATACTGCTCAGGATAGGGCTTCATACCGGATCGTGTGTGGCAGGCAGGAAAACACTGACACCAGACTACTGCTGAGGATAGGGCTTCATACCGGGTCGTGTGTGGCAGGTGAGAAAACACTGACACCAGACTACTGCTGAGGATAGGGCTTCATACCGGGTCGTGTGTGGCAGGTAGGAAAACACTGACTCCAGACTACTGCTGAGGATAGGGCTTCATACCGGATCGTGTGTGGCAGGTAGGAAAACACTGACACCAGAATACTGCTCAGGATAGGGCTTCATACCGGGTCGTGTGTGGCAGGTGAGAAAACACTGACACCAGAATACTGCTCAGGATAGGGCTTCATACCGGATCGTGTGTGGCAGGTAGGAAAACACTGACACCAGAATACTGCTCAGGATAGGGCTTCATACCGGGTCGTGTGTGGCAGGTGAGAAAACACTGACACCAGAATACTGCTCAGGATAGGGCTTCATACCGGATCGTGTGTGGCAGGCAGGAAAACACTGACACCAGACTACTGCTGAGGATAGGGCTTCATACCGGGTCGTGTGTGGCAGGTAGGAAAACACTGACACCAGACTACTGCTGAGGATAGGGCTTCATACCGGGTCGTGTGTGGCAGGTAGGAAAACACTGACTCCAGACTACTGCTGAGGATAGGGCTTCATACCGGATCGTGTGTGGCAGGTAGGAAAACACTGACACCAGAATACTGCTCAGGATAGGGCTTCATACCGGGTCGTGTGTGGCAGGTGAGAAAACACTGACACCAGAATACTGCTCAGGATAGGGCTTCATACCGGATCGTGTGTGGCAGGTAGGAAAACACTGACACCAGACTACTGCTGAGGATAGGGCTTCATACCGGGTCGTGTGTGGCACGTAGGAAAACACTGACTCCAGACTACTGCTGCGGATAGGGCTTCATACCGGATCGTGTGTGGCAGGTAGGAAAACACTGACACCAGACTACTGCTGAGGATAGGGCTTCATACCGGGTCGTGTGTGGCAGGTAGGAAAACACTGACTCCAGACTACTGTTGAGGATAGGGCTTCATACCGGGTCGTGTGTGGCACGTAGGAAAACACTGACACCAGACTACTGCTGAGGATAGGGCTTCATACCGGGTCGTGTGTGGCAGGTAGGAAAACATTGACTCCAGACTACTGCTGAGGATAGGGCTTCATACCGGATCGTGTGTGGCAGGTAGGAAAACACTGACTCCAGACTACTGCTGAGGATAGGGCTTCATACCGGATCGTGTGTGGCAGGTAGGAAAACACTGACACCAGACTACTGCTGAGGATAGGGCTTCATACCAGATCGTGTGTGGCAAGTAGGAAAACACTGACTCCAGACTACTGCTGATGATAGGGCTTCATACCGGATCGTGTGTGGCAGGTAGGAAAACACGGACACCAGACTACTGCTGAGGATAGGGCTTCATACCGGGTCGTGTGTGGCAGGTAGGAAAACACTGACCCCAGACTACTGCTGAGGATAGGGCTTCCTACCGGGTCGTGTGTGGCAGGTAGGGAAACACTGACACCAGACTACTGCTGAGGATAGGGCTTCATACCGGGTCGTGTGTGGCAGGTAGGAAAACACTGACACCAGACTACTGCTGAGGATAGGGCTTCCTACCGGATCGTGTGTGGCAGGTGAGAAAACACTGACACCAGACTACTGCTCAGGATAGGGCTTCATACCGGGTCGTGTGTGGCACGTAGGGAAACACTGACCCCAGACTACTGCTGAGGATAGGGCTTCATACCGGGTCGTGTGTGGCAGGTAGGAAAACACTGACACCAGACTACTGCTGAGGATAGGGCTTCATACCGGGTCGTGTGTGGCAGGTAGGAAAACACTGACACCAGACTACTGCTGAGGATAGGGCTTCATACCGGGTCGTGTGTGGCAGGTAGGAAAACACTGACCCCAGACTACTGCTGAGGATAGGGCTTCCTACCGGGTCGTGTGTGGCAGGTAGGGAAACACTGACACCAGACTACTGCTGAGGATAGGGCTTCATACCGGGTCGTGTGTGGCAGGTAGGAAAACACTGACACCAGACTACTGCTGAGGATAGGGCTTCATACCGGATCGTGTGTGGCAGGTGAGAAAACACTGACACCAGACTACTGCTCAGGATAGGGCTTCATACCGGGTCGTGTGTGGCACGTAGGGAAACACTGACCCCAGACTACTGCTGAGGATAGGGCTTCATACCGGGTCGTGTGTGGCAGGTAGGAAAACACTGACTCCAGACTACTGCTGAGGATAGGGCTTCATACCGGATCGTGTGTGGCAGGTGAGAAAACACTGACACCAGACTACTGCTCAGGATAGGGCTTCATACCGGGTCGTGTGTGGCACGTAGGGAAACACTGACCCCAGACTACTGCTCAGGATAGGGCTTCATACCGGGTCGTGTGTGGCAGGTAGGAAAACACTGACCCCAGACTACTGCTCAGGATAGGGCTTCATACCGGGTCGTGTGTGGCAGGTAGGAAAACACTGACCCCAGACTACTGCTGAGGATAGGGCTTCCTACCGGGTCGTGTGTGGCAGGTAGGGAAACACTGACACCAGACTACTGCTGAGGATAGGGCTTCCTACTGGGTCGTGTGTGGCACGTAGGGAAACACTGACTCCGGACTACTGCTGAGGATAGGGCTTCATACCGGGTCGTGTGTGGCAGGTAGGAAAACACTGACACCCGACTACTGCTGAGGATAGGGCTTCATACCGGGTCGTGTGTGGCAGGTAGGAAAACACTGACTCCGGACTACTGCTGAGGATAGGGCTTTATACCGGGTCGTGTGTGGCAGGTAGGAAAACACTGACACCCGACTACTGCTGAGGATAGGGCTTTATACCGGGTCGTGTGTGGCAGGTAGGAAAACACTGACACCCGACTACTGCTGAGGATAGGGCTTTATACCGGGTCCTGTGTGGCAGGTAGGAAAACACTGACTCCAGACTACTGCTGAGGATAGGGCTTCATACAGGGTCGTGTGTGGCAGGTAGGAAAACACTGACTCCAGACTACTGCTGAGGATAGGGCTTCATACCGGGTCGTGTGTGGCAGGTAGGAAAACACTGACTCCGGACTACTGCTGAGGATAGGGCTTTATACCGGGTCGTGTGTGGCAGGTAGGAAAACACTGACACCCGACTACTGCTGAGGATAGGGCTTTATACCGGGTCGTGTGTGGCAGGTAGGAAAACACTGACACCCGACTACTGCTGAGGATGGGGCTTTATACCGGGTCCTGTGTGGCAGGTAGGAAAACAGTGACTCCAGACTACTGCTGAGGATAGGGCTTCATACCGGGTCGTGTGTGGCAGGTAGGAAAACACTGACTCCAGACTACTGCTGAGGATAGGGCTTCATACCGGGTCGTGTGTGGCAGGTAGGAAAACACTGACACCAGACTACTGCTCAGGATAGGGTTTCATACCGGGTCGTGTGTGGCAGGTGAGAAAACACTGACACCAGAATACTGCTCAGGATAGGGCTTCATACCGGATCCTGTGTTATAGCTAGGACATCAGTCTAATGCGACTGAGCTAGTTTTACTGAATCGTTGTTATTTCGCACGTTTTGCTACGTCAATTATGATGCCTACATATATTTTTTATTGTCCGCCAGGTGTCGTTGGTCTCAAAATGCCGCGCTACTGTTTGTTCGGGGACACCGTAAACACGGCCTCTCGGATGGAGTCTAACGGGGAAGGTAAGAACATGATGGGTCGCAACGCATGGCTGGCCGTGGTGGGGGGGGGGCGATCCATTCCATCGATGGGTGGCAAATGAGGGGGTGGGGAAGGTGGGGAAGGGGATTAAGTCTGATTGGGAAGGTAAGGAAAAGGATTGAGTCTGATTGTTAAGGTAAGAAAGGGGATTTAGTCTGATTTTAAAGGTGAGGAAGGGGGTCGAGTCTGATTGGAAAAGTAATAGAGGGGATTGATTCTGATAAGAAAGGGAAGGAAGGGGGTTGAATCTGATTGGCAAGTTCCATTGGGAGCGGTGGATGGACATGAATAAGAAATTGTTCTCGTGACATCGACAACTATGTCATTGGCTTAGTACCATATAGAACTATTCTCCACACATCTTCATTATGGAGGGGTTAATGGTGATTTTACCAGATTGTATGTAGTTGTCCAACCCTCTCTTGTTCAGCACGGAAGATTCACATCAGTGAGTCTACCTACACGTCCTTGCTGAATCTCGGCGGTTACCAGATTGAGTTCAGAGGAGAAGTCGAAATAAAGGTGAATTGGTTTCCCACGGAATCATTGTCCTTCATCTTCATCACGAACATTATTCTCTGTATATCTATAGTTGGAAATTAATTATTTGCCATTTCCCCTGATCTATTAATTAGTTATTGCTTATATATTGGAATCTTTTTGTATTTATTCCACGCGTTTCGGTCTTTGCAGGGAAAAGGCAAACAACACACATTCTGGTTATTGGGAAAGGCAAGCTGAGTGGGGTCGCCCAGCTTAATGACGAGTCTGCCACGGAGACAGGTGCCCTGACCATGGATGTGACGATGACACTCTTTAAAAGCTACTTATGCCGAGAATTCAGATTGTTGTGAAGTGAAAATTTAGAATCTATGTGATAAATGTTGTGTTATGTTGTCAACAGAGTTATCGATTAGTTTCATAAAATATCAATCAGGCCCTAAGCAATTATTCAAATTTTTATCCTGAACTGATTTTGGTAAGAAAACTGCTGATTAATCTGTTATAAACTATTGCAATAACCGGATCCAGCATGACACGTTGTCGATCGCCCTGGCGTTACATTAATATATAGATAGATTAATAGTTCATTGGTAACTTCAGGCACCAGGCCTCTCGTACAAACACAGAACACAAAAATAACATGTAACCGACTAGAACAAACTTAAGTAATTAGAAAAAAATTCATTTTTTACATTAATATATGGTCTATTGTAACTTGGTCGTGATCAGGATGTGTTCATTCAAAAGTCAACCGTTGTGAGGAAAAACAACCATGACCTAATATAGTTTACGCCTATTGCTGAATGAGAATAAACGTATATTGTGCTATGTCCCTCAATTAATTGTTTAAACACAAAATATATCCGTTATTTAAGGGTTTGAAACGCACGAGGATATCAATAGTATGTTTTTATGTACCTCTTCTATTCATTATTGTAATGTTTATTACATATCATAAACAAATTGACGTCATGCTTATATCAGCGTACATGATGAGCAGCGTAGATGATCCAGGTAGATGAAGGAATATGGGCATCAGATCAGGCTCAATAGATCACAAGTCCAATGCCAGTGCCAAGTTGACCGAAATTGGGGCCTTTTAAAGGACACTGATAACAAAGAAATCCGAGGATTATATTAAAATTCTGGCCACGTATGAGCCCTAGGTTGGATAATGTTTGTGACGTGCGGTACGTTCTCTGCTGCTAATGATACGATTACAGCGTCGATTGTTGTGTTTAAAATGATGATACCTATATTAAAAAAATGAACGGCGGTGGAATATTGTTTTGTACTTATATATTTTATCTACATTCTTCTATCTACATTAAGATAGTGTGAGTGTTGTGTGCGCACGGCAGAAGGCCCTCAGAATGATACATTGGATTGTATCAGTGTAACAAGGTTCTAAATGACGGTGATGAAATAAAATCTCTGTTACGAGGCGAGCGACGATACTTTTAACTGCAACTACAATGCAGTAGGACATTCCATTTGCCATGTATAGTTCGCATTGTGAACCACCAGACCACATTTCCGGCTGTCATGTCCCAGCAATTGATCATGGTATTAAAGCGAGTCCCCATCCGTAACAGTGAATCACACAAAGACAAACGTTTCATTCATTGGAATTCGTTGCCAACGTACAATAGACCAGGATAACACATACACTCACAATCAATAATAAACTAGTTTCTGCAGGGACAGAGGAAACCTGCTGTCAATGCAGCTCCGTTTTGCCAACCGGAAGTTGTTTCTTACGTTGTCGTCTCAACATGCGCACGCGGGCTTATGCAATAACGGTCGGCGCATCGTATCCGCTTCCTTACTTTAGTGACACTCTTTGCCCAATGGCTTCCGATGGCGACAGCCTATACCTTTCAGGCAAGGTTCCATTATCCTCAGCCGTTTTTTTCCTTCCTTTACCGCTTTCTGACCCGGATCCCTTCCGACAACTTCACCATGGTAGAGCCTTCCCTTCCTTCCGACTGACGGCGCTGAGGTCCACCCCCCCCCCAACCCCCCTTCATCCTCCACCCTCACTTCCCCCAACCGACCCCACCCACAGCCACACAGGGTTGTTAAGGAAACAAGATCGTCACAGGACCAAGATAAGGCATAAAAAACACAAGGGAGAAAACAAAACAGCAGGTGGAGCATGTTTGGCGGGATCGTATCGACTTCTGTTTGATATCAACTCGGGCAAATGGCAAAAACGTGGCGAACAGTTTTAATGACTTTACACATTTCACATTCTTCCAGTTTCTTACTCGTGTCATGCGTTTCTTACCCTTCATGTACCAGCGCCAATACGGATTTAGGTCGATTACCGCGATTTGTATTTAAAGCTGCTTGTCGAGCTTTTACTCGCCAAAATCTAAGCCCAGGTTATATATATATCACAATGTGCAGAAAACTCAATTGTTTCATTCAATAAATTCAGAACCGTCACCGTTTCGCTTGTGACATGGCAAACGTGTCTATCCCGCGACACCACAGAAATCTGTCGCGGCACTGCTACTTATAACAAAGCATCGTGAAGCACACAAAATGATGACGTGTACCATTAAGTGTAAAACCTGTGCATAATCATATCACGGGCAAGAGACTCCATTTGACAGTCTCGCATGCGTGGAATATAGACAAAAAAAATGCTGGACGATGCAAGGACTCATTCTTCTTTGTATTTTGACCTCTTTAGTTTGGGCGGAAAAGAGCTGGATTTATAACTTAACACTTTCAGCTTGGTAACTTTTTATTGTCATTCTGTTTATCCCTTGCAGTATTATTCAGAAAGTTACTACCTAAGATGCCCTGTTATTAATTGCATCCATTGTATGGTGTGCGGGCGTCACGGGAGAACATAGTGACATGAAACATCAGTGTGGCATAGGTCTTGTTATGTCGGTGTGTCGGTCGGTCGGTCAGTCGGTCGGTCGGTCGGTCGGTCGGTCGGTCGGTCGGTCGGTCGGTCGGTCGGTCGGTCGGTCGGTCGGTCGGTCGGTCGGTCGGTCGGTCGGTCGGTCGGTCGGTCGGTCGGTCGGTCGGTCGGTCGGTCGGTCGGTCGGTCGGTCGGTCGGTCGGTCGGTCGGTCGGTCGGTCGGTCGGTCGGTCGGTCGGTCGGTCGGTCGGTCGGTCGGTCGGTCGGTCGGTCGGTCGGTCGGTCGGTCGGTCGGTCGGTCGGTCGGTCGGTCGGTCGGTCGGTCGGTCGGTCGGTCGGTCGGTCGGTCGGTCGGTCGGTCGGTCGGTCGGTCGGTCGGTCGGTCGGTCGGTCGGTCGGTCGGTCGGTCGGTCGGTCGGTCGGTCGGTCGGTCGGTCGGTCGGTCGGTCGGTCTGTCTGTCTGTCTGTCTGTCTGTCTGTCTGTCTGTCTGTCTGTCTGTCTGTCTGTCTGTCTGTCTGTCTGTCTGTCTGTCTGTCTGTCTGTCTGTCTGTCTGTCTGTCTGTCTGTCTGTCTGTCTGTCTGTCTGTCTGTCTGTCTGTCTGTAGACGCATTATCTGTCGAATGCCTTAAGATATCGTTTTCTTCTTTTACCAAAACATTCCGACAGCCAATCGACAGGTCAAGTTCGTGAATGGGCAATATAACATTTTCCGCTCTAGCTCTCTTAATATTGACTGACATCAATAACTTAATATTAACTGACATCAGATTTGACGTAGGATAAAAAGTTTTCGCGCCACAGTCTCTTGAAAATTAAAAATTTTGGATTTTTTTATAAAGTTTGAGATATCGACTCCGCCTTCTGCACAGACAATGCCACGGCCCACCGTCAGGCTACGTTTGTAGATGAGCAATGTAGGTCAAAGGTCAAGGTCACAGGAATTTTTCAAACTTCTTTTAACAATTGAAAGATAGGACCAAAAAACGGAAAAATCGCTATAACGTTCGCAGTTTCCATTTAATTACGCTGCAAATTATTTCACGTATTGAGCCCATTAGTACCTTCTATATGGTCTTTCATTTATGCAAATCGCCCAAATAGTTTTTCCGCTAAAAATTCCCAAAGTTTAACATTTAACAAAATGGCCTCCCCAATTTCTCCATGAAGGGGACATGTCAGACAAACGACACATTGCGTGAGACATGACATTAGTATTTGGGCCAAACACTATATTGATCAAGGTCACGCTTTCAAGGTCAAGGTCACAACAAGGTCAAGGTCACGAATCATGTTTTTCTTTGTAGCTCCGTTAATATTGGCTCTAGAGATCCGCGTTTTGTCTCAAAGTATTCTTCTGAGAGAGGCACAAAAAAAATGTGGTCTCAGATTTCACTTCACATTTATAGCTTTCGAGCTATTGGATGGTTAAATTTGACCCGAATAAAAATGGAGAAAAATCGCTGTGCCTACATAAGTGCAGATAGACTTCCTGTATGTCGTGGAATAGGTACCAATTTTACTGACATCATGTGTGCCAAATACCATTCAAATCAGACCAGTGCTTTGCACGCAAAAAAACAAAGACATTTAACATGGCCGATCCCATTATAAAGCTTCGATACGCCAAACGACTCAAGGCGCGCGGACATTTCGGTCTATACTCTGTCAGTAATGCATGTACATAGTCGGCACTCGCTATATATATTCCAGTTGCACTTATCCCCAGATTTTCGTCTCCTTCTCAAGGTACGCTTGACGTTCTCGGTTTATTGTCAAAGGGTAAACCGGCGTACTGTTTACGCGAGTTTACGAAACCACATATATACAATCATGTACAAATATTTATCTGGACTAAACACGCATTGCTGGCAACATACCAAGATTTATACATGTCAAAGTGATCTAATGTTACGCGCCTCTATTTACCAATCTGAGTAAAAGAGAGATATATATATATATACATTGACTAAATGAGCCATGCTGCCAGAGTTACAATTGGTAGACTGGCGTAATGTTACGTGAGTTTACGTAACACACCACGTGAAAGATATAAACATGACTACACAAGCAGGACTGGCACCGTGCCAAGACTGACTAAACCCGTTGAGATGACGCTGCATAGAGAACCTTTACTTCGCGTCGACAGCAATTACCTTACATAAAGAAGTGGCGATAAAAATCTCAAAATAAGCCTACATCTCGTAAAGGATTGAGGCAACGTGAATTAATCAACAAATTTGACGCACGTGTTTACTGAGGCGTACATTTTAGTTAATCAGAAGTAGATTTACTTCGACAGTCTCTACATAACATTGCGTTATAACAATCCACTTGCATGACATATCACGTTATACAATAGAAGAAAATTGACACCGTTTTGGGGGCATACGCGCGAAATATGGGTGATGGTGAGGGAGGGCGGAGAGCAACATGTTCGCCAAACGATCCCTCGAGAGTACCCCTGTCAAAAAACCCACGGGAATTGGAGATTGAATATCCATAGTGAAGACACCCGAATGGAGCGTGTCGTCGGGCACGCTTTATAGAGAACTGACGAAAGGCCCTGCGGGCCGGGGGAAGAGTTTGCCGATACGCCCGGTCCCCATCAGCCCGCCTACAGCCGGGGCCGTTGGCTCGCCTATATATGTTTCTATGTATTTAAAGGAACTAAGAAGATAAATACATCATTTCCGAATCAAAAATGAGTTGAAATCTGTAATCCTAGTCTCAACTGTTAATGCTAGGAGAGGTTTATACCGATATATCTCGTAGGTTAGAACATGGGAATAAGTAAAAGACGTGCCATAGCATAGGTTGAGTCTATCAGCATATGTTGTTGCATATCCCATACAGTGGGTGCTTGTTCGGACCTGTGGGCCTATAGGAATAAACAGATGAAATGACGACCGTTTCAAACACATTCCGAGATCACCCTTAGTTCGCCTGTATTGTTCGGAATCCCCCCGGAATAGCGATGATAAAGTGGCCATATGGAGACACTATAGTGAGGAGACACACCGTCGTGGCCATATATGCCATCAAACTTTCGACGAAACTGACGAACAATAGTAGTATGCAGCAATGGAACCCCGCTAGTGCTATTGTGTTTCGACCTCCCCCGACAGTCATTGATGTAGCCTCCTGCAGGCTTACATTCATACACGGCGTTTCATATATTATTGAATGGTATCACTTGTTGTTTGCCCCTCAACAAATGTTAACTGAAAAGCAGCCATCAGGATGTCGATTTAGAATAAAATCCCAATAAACCAACGCGGCATGGGCTGTATGGATTTTCGGAGTGTGGGTACAACTTATTCTGTGTTGCTTCAACGGGTTATAATTTAACAACCTATCGCAGCACTTTTTGTCTGCTTTATACATACACCCATTGAATCTACGTATTATATGTGCGTGTCACCACCTATATAATCGTGCGTATATGGGTTAAAATTGGTTGCGTGACTTAGCACTATTCATCTATTATGTCTGTATCAAATTACGTCCCCTGAAAAAATACACTTGTCTAAAATATAAATTTTGCATTTGGGCAATAAATCAACGCACATACACAAATAAAAAGGCCTGCGGTTGTACGTCGGTGCTTATGTACATCCTGAAAAATTCGTGCACATATTGAAAAGAAACATGGAAGAAATCGCGATCAAATATTAATTAGGAGGTAATACCAAAACCATGCAATATATCTTGTAAATTACTGTTTAGGTATTATTTAAGTGAAATTGATATCGGTGATAAAGTGCTGCAGGCGAATTTAACGTCAACGGCCGGCCTGCAGCAGCTAGCTAGTCTCTAGTACGCGATGCGACGATATGGCGGTTAGAGACAAAACAAAAACGTGAAGCAAAATATTGTCGCCATAAAGTGATCGATAGTTGGTCGCCTCCTCTTCCTGACTTTACTATAGGCCCTCCACTCACCTTTGGACACCGCTCCACCATTGACGGGCTTCAGCAAACACGCACAATGACAGTCACCGGGTTTTGTCGATAAAATTTCTCCCCCGGAAGGTTTACGAGTAGGGGATGCTGCAGAAGCTATCAGGATATATGGACTCTCTCCCGGTGCTTGAAATGTCCCGAAGACCCGAAAAGTGATTTCATTGAAAGCCAAAGTGACTCAGCCTTGGTAGGATATTTAACGGGTTGGGAAGTCACAGCTGATATCTGTAGTTGTTAAAGTGACTCACCCTTGGCAGGATATTTAACGGGTTGGGAGGTCACAGCCGATATCTGTAGTTGTTAAAGCGAATCACCCTTGGTAGGTTATTTAACGGGTTGGGAGGTCACGCCCGGTATCTGTAGTTGTTAAAGTGACTCACCCTTGGTAATTTATTTAACGGGTCGGGAGGTCACAACCGATATCTGTAGATGTTAAAGTGACTCACCCTTTGTAGGTTATTTAACGGGTTGGGAGGTTACAGCCGATATCTGTAGTTGTTAAAGTTACTCACCCTTGATAGGTTATTTAACGGATTGGGAGGTCACAGCCGATATCTGTAGTTGTTAAAGTGACTCTCCTTTGGTAGGATTTTTAACGGGTTGGGAGGTCACAGCCGATATCTGTAGATGTTAAAGTGACTCACCCTTTGTAGGATATTTAACGGGTTGGAAAGTCACAGCCGATATCTGTAGTTGTTAAAGTGACTCACCCTTGGTAGGTTATTTAACGGGTTGGGAGGTCACGCCCGGTATCTGTAGTTGTTAAAGTGACTCACCCTTGGTAGGATATTTAACGGGTTGGGAGGGCACAGCCGATATCTGTAGTTGTTAAAGCGACTCACCCTTGGTAGGATATTTAACGGGTTGGGAGGGCACAGCCGATATCTGTAGTTGTTAAAGTGACTCACCCTTGGTAGGTTATTTAACGGGTTGGGAGGGCACAGCCGGTATCTGTAGTTGTTAAAGTGACTCACCCTTGGTAGGTTATTTAACGGGTTGGGAGGGCACAGCCGGTATCTGTAGTTGTTAAAGTGACTCACCCTTGGTAGGTTATTTAACGGGTTGGGAAGTCTCAGCCGATATCTGTAGTTGTTAAAGTGACTCACCCTTGGTAGGTTATTTAACGGGTTGGGAGGTCACGCTCGGTATCTGTAGTTGTTAAAGTGACTCACCCTTGGTAGGATATTTAACGGGTTGGGAGGTCACGCCCGGTATCTGTAGTTGTTAGGTGTTACTCACCCTTGGTAAGATATTTAACGGGTTGGGAGGTCACAGCCGATATCTGTAGTTGTTAAAGTGACTCACCCTTGGTAGGATATTTAACCGGTTGGGAGGTCACAGCCGATATCTGTAGATGTTAAAGTGACTCACCCTTGGTAGTTATTTAACGGGTCGAGAGGTCACAGCCGATATCTGTACTCGTTAAAGTGACTCACTCTTGGTAGGTTATTTAACGGGTTGGGAGGGCACAGCCGGTATCTGTAGTTGTTAAAGTGACTCACCCTTGGTAGGTTATTTAACGGGTTGGGAGGGCACAGCCGGTATCTGTAGTTGTTAAAGTGACTCACCCTTGGTAGGTTATTTAACGGGTTGGGAAGTCTCAGCCGATATCTGTAGTTGTTAAAGTGACTCACCCTTGGTAGGTTATTTAACGGGTTGGGAGGTCACGCCCGGTATCTGTAGTTGTTAAAGTGACTCACCCTTGGTAGGATATTTAACGGGTTGGGAGGTCACGCCCGGTATCTGTAGTTGTTAGGTGTTACTCACCCTTGGTAAGATATTTAACGGGTTGGGAGGTCACAGCCGATATCTGTAGTTGTTAAAGTGACTCACCCTTGGTAGGATATTTAACCGGTTGGGAGGTCACAGCCGATATCTGTAGATGTTAAAGTGACTCACCCTTGGTAGTTATTTAACGGGTTGGGAGGTCACAGCCGATATCTGTACTCGTTAAAGTGACTCACTCTTGGTAGGTTATTTAACGGGTTGGGAAGTCACAGCCGATATCTGTAGTTGTTAAAGTGACTCACCCTTGGTAGGTTATTTAACGGGTTGGGAGGTCACGCCCGGTATCTGTAGATGTTAAAGTGACTCACCCTTGGGAGGTTATTTAACGGGTTGGGAGGTCACAGCCGATATCTGCAGTTGTTAAAGTGACTCACCCTTGGTAGGTTATTTAACGGGTTGGGAGGTCACAGCCGATATCTGTAGTTGTTAAAGTGACTCACCCTTGGTCGGATATTTAACGGGCTGGGAAGTCACGCCCGGTATCTGTAGTTGTTAAAGTGACTCATCCTTGGTAGGTTATTTAACGGGTTAGGAGGTCACGCCCGGTATCGGTAGTTGTTAAAGTGACTCACCCTTGGTAGGTTATTTAACGGGTTGGAAGGTCACAGCCGATATCTGTAGTCGTTAAAGTGACTCACCCTTGGTAGGTTATTTAACGGGTTGGGAGGTCACGCCCGGTATCTGTAGTTGTTAAAGTGACTGGTAGGTTATTTAACGGGTTGGGAGGTCACGCCCGGTATCGGTAGTTGTTAAAGTGACTCACCCTTGGTAGGTTATATAACGGGTTGGAAGGTCACAGCCGATATCTGTAGTCGTTAAAGTGACTCACCCTTGGTAGGTTATTTAACTGGTTGGGAGGTCACGCCCGGTATCTGTAGTTTATAAAGTGACTCACCCTCGGTAGGTTATTTAACGGGTTGGGAGGTCACGCCCGGTATCTATAGTTGTTAAACTGACTCACACTTGGTATGATATTTAACGCGTTGGGATGTCACAGCCTAGTATAACACTAGAAGGTCGCAGCTATTACTTGTTCCTAAGCACAAGTGTCAATTGACGAAAATATCTAAGATCAATAATCAGATATATATTTTTCTCGTAAATTGATATATTATATACAATATTAATTCTACGAATTACTTCGCCAAGAAGCTGTTCTTTAAAGATAGACACCACCTCATGAAAATAATGATTTTCATTGTGCCACATTTAAAGATACGGGCCCTGGAAGCAAGAATGAAACAAGTTTCGGCAAGGTTTTCCCTCACATCATTTTGGCGATCCTTCGATTTCGCATGGATGCCTGCTATTAACAAACCATGCTATCCAAAAAAAATGTTGGATGACTTTTCCATCTTTGGCTGGTCTACCGTTGTACGCTAGTACAGGTTATCATAGCTTCATTGCTGACCATGACTTGAAAACAAGCCCCCTTGTGGAAAGTACACACTAAAAACAACCACAAATGTAAAAAAAATACCATGGACCACAAACGTAAAAATATGTGGCTCAAAAACGTAAAAGTTGCTTGGTAAACGAAATGAGGTCACAAACGTAAAAACCTGTTTTCCACAAACGTGAAATTTGAGCTAAAACTGACCCGCGAATGACAGAGAAATAATCATACGGATTTGTATATAGTAGGCTACATCTCTATATGACGTAATACTAACGTATGAAGGTGTCTGTTGTGTGCTTAATTGTTTGGGCTACCAATCAATGTGAATTTATCCGACACTGAAAAAAAATTCTTCATAAATAAGAATGTGGGGGGGGGGGGGCTTTAAGTTAGTGGCTTCACATTTCTTCCTTCCTTCCCTACGATGGAGCTGATGAAACAGAATATATTTTACAATTTTTCCTTGGTGTGTATGGTCTCAATGTTACTGAGACACAAGAAGGTATCTCATGGGCGCCCCCTAGCTTTCACACCCTATGATATATCTGTGCCCCCCCCCCCTTTAAAATGGTGTGCCCCCGGGCCAGGGGTGGGGGCACAAGGGGCACGTGCTCTCCCTTTTCCTCTCAGACCCTTAGATATACCTTACCCCTCCCCCCCACCCCACCCTCCCCTTTCAAATTATGTGCATCACGGTCACGTACGTCTTAGGATTTTAAATCCACTAGCCGTCTAGCATTCGTACTAATAAGCGAAAGAAATAACAGTATGACAGTATTTTGTTTTATACGTCAAATAGTAGCAGGCAGAAGGTAGATATTGGGCAGAAATAACATCGATAATTATATTGACATAAGTTGAGACCGGGAGCTACTGAATAACGGGACATAAGTGTTAAGGATATTTAAACACTTTCTGTGCAATTATTGTGCATCCAGTACAGAATACTCAAATTGCGGCTAAAGCACGCTAATAAACGAATATCAGTCCAATAAAACTAAGGCCCAAGCTCATACATTGATTGCGTAAAAAGAAGGGGCTGATTGAGTAAAAAAAATAGGGGCTGTTTCCCGCCCGTTGTTCGTCATTTAACAAACCTTCAGTGGATAAAATGTCCTACTGATGGGAAGTTGTGGACGCGAGACTGTACGGGATTTGTTTATTTTGATGACGGTTCGGGCGATAATGCGTTGGGAAAAATACTATTACTGTTGGCACCAAGCCAGGTAGCCCGCCGCAGACATGGTCAACATGCGGGCTAAGCACCCGAAAGCGATATTATGCGCGGGACAAGGTGATAAGCACCCAGCGGTAGTGTTGACAAATGCGATAGCGTTGACACATCTAAAAGCGACAATGTTGATACATCCAAGGCGGACCTTTCAGCGTATGCAGTGGTTCGGTTGGATATAGGTTCAAGGCGGCTGCTGAGGTTCAAGGCGGCTGCTGTTGCCAATGTGCTGTTGCATGCAGCGGCATAGTGGGACAGACAGCTTCATTTTATTAGTATAGATTTTTCAGGTTTTTGTGTGCGCCCCCCCCCCCCCCCGTCTTTGTGAGCCCCTTTTTATAAATTCCTGAACACGCCCCTGTATCTGGTAGAAAACTTCGGAACAAATTACCAGACACAAACAGTTTCCCCCTCTGATTATAACTAATAATCGAAATCTGAATCTCATCAGGAGCCATGATCCATCTGTAATTCACTGAGTTGCTCATCAACAAGCTTCGTTGGCAAAGACCAAACATCTGCCCGTGGGTCCGTTATCCGGAACATGTGCCATGACGCGATTCCTCTCGCCAAGAGTCAATAAAGCACAGAATAACGCCACCCGGTATGGCAGATGGCTAGCTGCCGATATTGAGTAATTGAACCTATTATCGACTCATGTTGCCATGTGCCCCCTTTATCGCCCACCTGCCCATTATCTTGATTATGGGCCAATGGGGTTGGCTTAACGTCTTCCGTGAGCCTCCCAAAGCTTTTATGAATTAAACAGCTCAATATAAGACTTCGGAGAGCGGGTGGAGTGGAGCTGGAGGGAGGTGGGCGGGGGGATTACTTAGCGCTTAGTAGTGTCCTTCATTGATACCACCCACTTAACCCGGGTCCCGCCCCTTCCCCTCCCCTAGCCCTCTACAAGCTGTAATCGATGGGCGGTATAGACACGGGGCTATCGTGTTTTGTCCCCCTAATGCCCAGTGCAACCCCATCATCCAAGCTTTGTAGGAGGATCCCCGCGCCTTACGCGTGTCTCCAGACAAGCAGTAACGCTGCCGCAACTTCCGCTAATTGAATCGACGGTGGGGTCTCCTCCGACCTATTACAATGCCGGTCGTCACTCTACCTCATCATCCCCCACCCCCCGCCCCCATACACACACACACGCGCGCCATCCCACTCACAGCCCACCCCGTCACTAAATGACTCCGCCCCCAGATCGCCCGCCCAGTCTCGCGAACCTCACCTCCGTCAGCACCCCTCCTCCCTCCCCGTCAAAGGGTCACTCCACCTCACCTTTCCTCCTCCCACCCCGTCATAGGGTCACTCCACCTCACCCCCCCTCCTTCGACCCCGTCATAGGGTCATTCAACCTCACCCCTCCTCCTCCCACCCCGTCATAGGGTCACTCCACCTAAGACCCCTCCTCCGCCCACCCCGTCAAAGGGTCACTCCACCTCACCCCTCCTCCTCCCACCCCGTCATAGGGTCACTCCACCTCACCCCTCCTCCTCCCACCCCGTCATAGGGTCACTCCACCTCACCCCTCCTCCTCCCACCCCGTCATAGGGTCACTCCACCTCACCCCTCCTCCCACCCCGTCAAAGGGTCACTCCACCTCACCTTTCCTCCTCCCACCCCGTCATAGGGTCACTCCACCTCACCCCTCCTCCTCCCACGCCGTCATAGGGTCACCCCACCTCACCCCTCCTCCCACCCCGTCATAGGGTCACTCCACCTCACCTCTCCTCCTCCCACCCCGTCATAGGGTCACTCCACCTCACCCCTCCTCCTCCCACACCGTCATAGGGTCACTCCACCTCACCTCTCCTCCTCCCACCCCGTCATAGTGTCCCTCCACCTCACCCCTCCTCCCACCCCGTCAAAGGGTCACTCCACCTCACCTTTCCTCCTCCCACCCCGTCATAGGGTCACTCCACCTCACCCCTCCTCCTCCCACCCCGTCATAGGGTCACCCCACCTCACCCCTCCCCCCACCCCGTCATAGGGTCACTCCACCTCACCTCTCCTCCTCCCACCCCGTCATAGGGTCACTCCACCTCACCCCTCCTCCTCCCACACCGTCATAGGGTCACTCCACCTCACCTCTCCTCCTCCCACCCCGTCATAGGGTCACTCCACCTAACACCCCTCCTCCGCCCACCCCGTCAAAGGGTCACTCCACCTCACCCCTCCTCCTCCCACCCCGTCATAGGGTCACTCCACCTCACCCCTCCTCCTCCCACCCCGTCATAGGGTCACTCCACCTCACCCCTCCTCCTCCCACCCCGTCATAGGGTCACTCCACCTCACCCCTCCTCCTCCCACCTCGTCATAGGTTCACTCCACCTCCAAACCGTCCGCTCAAATTAAGCCTCGTAACTGTTGTCCCGTCTTCCATCCCCCAGGTTCGTGCCCACTCCATCCTCTCCGCAGCCAATAAATCAATCCTAAGCAAGCCTTACATTTTATCCCTGTCCTACCTCCCCACCCACCCACATGCCTGCACGTAATCCATACCCATACCCCCTCCCCCACCCCATCCGACAAACAACCCTACCCCCAGCCCACACCCCTTCGTCGATCTCTGGCAGCCAATCACCCGTCTCTCCCACAAACCAATGACACCCCGTGGACACTGACAACAGACTAACGGTCCTCCCTGCTGAATCCCACTCCGCCAACAACGGTCGCCCGCGTCAACAATCGCCCTGAACTAGAAAACACCAGAGACCACCAGATACCAGCAGTCACTCCCAGTCACCGCCAGTCACCACCAGTCACCGCCAGGCATCCCCAATCACCGCCAGTCACCACCAGTCATTTCGCCGGTGTCAGGTGTCCGGTTCGATCTCCGCGCGTACATTTCACTACTACATCACCAGCAGAGCCATGTTCCGCCAGAGGGCCACAGGGATTGGATTCTACCAGTTTAACGTGCCTCCGGATGTGCGTGCTGACGGTTCTGAATCTGTCACTCGGGCCGACATATGGAACGGATTCAAAGAGAAAACCACGGCGCATGGGTTTCCTCACATGCACCATGCCAAAGGTGAGCACCCTATCCTTACACAGCTCATTACGGCCAGCGAACAGGACATGTTCCGACCGGTAAGATGGCCGACTTCCGACATACTTGAGGGGGGTCTTTATTTGAAACCCTTTATTTCCCTCTGATGAGTCTTCTCAGAGTGCCTAGCATGTGTGATAAAGTAGTATAGTTCACATACATTGATATTCAGTTGTGGTGTATTTCTTTATTATGTTGATTAGAATACCATTCGTGTAAGGGAAGAGCATGAGCATGTATACGTTTGTGCAATTAAGGGTGTATTTGAATATGCACTTCGCCTGCCCGACGTGATTTTTTTGCGCATGCGCTTTTAAAGTTCCGTATGTCCGATATTCAAACATGAAACCCGCGTTGTCCGAGAGCAATATGGCCGACGAAGGAGTTATGCGGATGTCATTTCACTCGAAGGTCTCGAACTTTTGCTCGTAAAATTAAAATAATGAATTGCCTGTCGGGAGAGAAACGAAATAAGTTGAATTTATCATAATTATATAGCAAACATGTGTTTGAATAATATTGTTAGAAAATAAATTGCACGAAGGTGGTCGCAATAATAACGCCCCAAAAATATTGGGGTATAATATTAGTTGCTCGTAAAATTATAATCTGTCATTAAATTAGCATGTAAAAGATACAGTTGCATAGCCAAATACGCCCCATAGTAGTTTCTCAAAGTCACTTATTGCAACTATAGGTGCTCTATTAGGAAACAGTTTAATCAATAAAACATTTCCCCAGTTGCTCTTAACATTGCAAATATCAACTCTAAAATGGTAAAGACAAGCCTTGATGTATATTTGCCTTTTTCAAAAATCGACGTTCTCTTTGGCATACCATTTCATATTAATGTTTTGATGTACTCTCTGAATTATGTTATATTATGTGCAAAATGGTACATTTATCGTTCAAAGCTAAATGGGAAAAAGAATATATCTCTATGAATTTTTGGTAGAATAAAAAAATCGTGTTCAGACAGAATATATTACAGAAAAACTAAATTATTGTGAAAATGCAATAGAGCATTTGTATCAGGCATTGTGATATATTAAGTGTTTGTTATATGTTTGACAGATTTTTCATATTTCCATAATCAAATGTTACTTATCTTAGTCATGCCGTTCCCCTGAGAACCAAAAGTGCTGTGATTGTATGAACGGATATTCTTGTATTCCTCACCTGTGATGATTTGTGAACCCATGTACTCTATATTGATGCAAATAAACAAAAACAAAAGTCCAAAAAGGAATAGTTTTTAAAAGGAAAAGATTCCCCATAGCATGCTTACAGTCGGTCTTTTGGTGAAAGCGCATCCATTTTCCCATAACATGTCATAATATGAAACCAATACGAGCTTATACAACGAATCAAGTTAAAGTCCGTAACCCTATAGTTTGTATGTTAATCTAATGACTGAGTAAGTTTACGAGCAACTGGAATACACGTTATGCAGCTCTTATGTATTAGGTTGTAACCATTTTTGGCTACACCCGATTCAGTGTAGCCAAAAAGGGCCAACAATGATTAAAAAAAATCATTTTTCAGCCAATATCATTTTTTTTAATGTTTTTATGAGTTTTCATAGTTTCAAGATGTAACTTTGACACGCTACTCGAGTTGAAGCAACTGAATTGCATAAACCTGTATTTGAGTAGCGTTAATGCAACATTTAACGCCAGGCCTTGGTTGGCATCCATCTGTCTGCGAAGGACAATGCGAAGAATATGCAGCTTTTGTTATTGATCAAGTAGTGCTACAATTCGCGTCGCGGTATTTGCGCTTATGATTGAATAAGCCTATATGTTACCTGCCAGAGCTCACCGCAGTCGTCGCATCGATGATCTGTCGCTAGATCTTGTTTATTACCATAAATAGACGTATAGCTTGACTTTTTATGTCCAGTTTCTGAAACCAGAGCCCGCTCGAGGCCGTCTTAATTCTTAGTAGGCTGGCCCTGCCCGTAGCAAAGCATTTTATAGAACTCTCTAGAAGTTCTGTAGAAAAAGCTATAGAAGTATGATTTTCTTTAGAACGTTTGTACATAATTTTATAGAACGCTTATTTTCTATACAACGTTGATAGATACGGAAAAATTAATTTCTATGGAAGATGCAGGGGTACTTCTATAGAGCAATTGGTTTCTATAGAACGCATATAGAGATAGTATTTTGACATGACCATTTTGTCCTCTCGTTTCCGGATATTACCAGGTACGTTTGCAGGTTTTTAGATGTACTTATTATGTGGAAGGATACATGAAGGTAATTTCCTCTTTCTAGATTGATCACGCGAATCATGCCATTAATTTCGAAAGACATCATTGCACATCGTAGGAAAATATCTTAAAGAATTTCCATAAAAACAATTCTAAAGGTTTCTATCGATTTTTCTGTGGAGTTTTCATAGAATTGCCATATTGTTTCCATAGAGTTTCCATCCCAGCCTTACAACCGACCGCACACATAACAACGAGAGATTTACCGCGTACATTTTCTGCGTCAAGCGAACGAGTGGATTGAGGAATTCTAGCACATATTCTGTAAGAATACTCCCGAAAGCGATATATGAAGTGATACCGACGGCACAACACTAGTTAAGGTGATATTCGAAGATTTAAACTGCGCATGTAAGGAACATTGGAAGCCTTGCCGGCATGTTGACCTTCGCACCTGTTGCCTGTGCGAGGGGAGAATAGCGGTGGGGTCAATCCTTTGGAGATTAGCGGCGTGGGGTGTGAAGGCCTACCATACGGGCCGTGCCCGTTCAACCGAGACGGAGCTGATGTTGAACTCATACAGGGCGACATTGAAATCTGCACAAACTGCCGCGGCGTGCGTTTTCTTTGGAAACTCTATGGAAACTCTATGGAAATTCTATGGAAAATCTATGGAAACTTGTTGGAAATTCTGTGAAAACTCTATGAAAATTCTATGGTTGGTTGGTGTATATTCAGGGTTCTTTAAACACTTTTGGTCATATCGCGTCAATGGGAGAAGGAAGAAAGATGGAGACATGCCCCGGGGGTAACCCCCGACTCTTTGAGAAGAAGGACGTGGGATCTTTATCCTGCCACCACACAGACATGGACCACAGCAGGGCTCGAACCACCGATCCACGTGCCGCTTGGCTCTCAGGAGGCCAGAACACTCAAGGCCAGCACTCAAACCCACTAAGCTACCGGGCCGGCCCCGACACTGTATAGAAACTGTATGGGAACTCTATGGAAATTCTATGGACATTATATGGAAACTCTATGGAAATTCTATGGCAACTCTATGGAAACTCTATGGAAACTCTATGGAAGTTCTATGGAATGTTCTATGGAAATTCTATGGAAATTCTATGGAAACTTTATGAAAACTCTGGAAAATCGCACTCTGCACCGAAAGTTCACATCTTAAAATTAAATTGGCGAGTGTTAACGATTCATTTCGACCGACGACTGGTTTAAAATTAAGGCAACCCGCCGCCTTACGTTATAACTGGAAATTATCTCGCAGAGGGAACTCTTCACAGATAGCCTTCAGGGGAAACGCGTGAAACGAGAGATCAGGGCCGCGATTTACTGATGAATTGCGGCAGTTTCAAGCCACGCAGTAGACCACGATCTTAGTGTTTCATGGAAAAATAGCACATATTGATATATCTCTTACAACTGTTTTCGCCGTAAAAAAACAGATGGCCTAAATTTTGCATTGAAAAACGGCATTCTGCCTCAAACAAAGTGGGGGATCCCACTGGGATGCCCCCTGGATCCATCCTTCTTACAAGAACGCATCATACGAACAGTTATTCAACCTTGTATGTATTTCTGCAATATTTTTGCTCCGAAATAACATTAAATGGCACAAAAACATTTTGCCATTGAAGAACTAACATTTTTGTGACTGCATTAAAATCACCCTTATTGCAATTGCCACGCAAACCGCTCACCCTTCTTCTTCATCTCGCTGTGTCAGGTGCAGTGAAGAAAGGTTTTTGGGGTCTACTGGTGTGCGGCACCTTGGCCATGCTGCTCTTCCACATGTGGACCGTCTTCAGCACCTATTTCTCTTACAAAACCAACACCGCCATCTCCTTAGTCAGCTCCAGAGAACTGGACTTCCCGGCGATCACCATCTGCAACATGAGTCCCGTAAAGAAGTCCTCAGTGGGGCAGAGTCCCACGCTGGCCGCCTTCTTCGCGAAGGACAATCGACGACGACGGCGGAGAAAGCGATCCTTAGGTGGGTGGACAGCATGCATGGCGGCTTAATTAAGTCGTCCGCTGCAGGCTGCATCACACGGAGTTCATGTGTGAGATAACCATATAGCATTCACAATGTCTTTGTGGACTGTCCCGGTGCAAAAACCTAATACAAATGTCGCAAATGCCGCCTTGACAAGAATTAAGCCATTATAGTTTAATTTAGAAGTGCACTTTGTTGTTGAATAATGTATGCATCCTGACAAGATTTATATTCCGGGTAACTTATCCTTTTCGCGTGGTTATATAAATTGTATGCATGTATCCATGTTCCAGATATGACTTGCTCCTCTCCGGATCAGATAGACAGGGAGTCAGGCTTCTGTTTCGGTCTGGCATTGGATATCTTGGATAAGCAAAGCGATGCCTACAATTACTGTAAGGACCTCGGACAGCTTGCAATCATTAACACGGCAAGCAAAGCTGCCACAATCGCCCAGTCGGCCATATTGGACGGCGCCTCCAGGTGAGACCTTGTACGATATAGAAACTAGCCTTCGGAGCAATATAAACGGATGGCGAAATATATGTTTGTTTTGTCCTCGGTAGAAAACAAAAAAAATATTTCAATTTGGGCGGAATCGGGCGAAATCAGGACAGAGTCGCGATAGAATCTGGATCAATTGAGTGGAATCAGGACGATTCGACAAAATCGAGACAGAATCGGTACAGAATTGGGCGGAATCGGTGCGGAATGGGGTCGTATTTGGGCGTAATCGGAACCAGAGGGGAATCGGAAAGCGTGATAAAACGTGATACGCGTTATCGACAGTATGCTTGTTACACAAGTAGTTCTGACGACTGGCAGTAGAGATTACAGCTATTAATAATAACTGGAAGTTTACCTTCATTTATATCCAGCAACACATTTTGGACATGGGTGGAGCAACTGAAGTGGTACAAACAGTTCCCTGTCGTAGGCTTCGAGCAGTACGCACCGGGGTCCCCAGACCTCGGCATTGGCGACTGTGTCTATATCGACCACGGAAACGGTGGCTCCTGGCACTCGGCCGACTGTTCCGACGAAGACCACCTCTCGGTCTGCCAAAAACTCGTCCGTAAGTACGGAAGCCCGCCGAGCACCACCGTCTGCCAAATAATTCGTTTTCATCCTTCTGAACGGTTGCTGTGGTTCGCCATATTGCCTTGAAGTCATGATTCAAAACTCCATGTTAAGGAGAAATCACTTGTTAAGGAGATCTCAATTGTTAAGGAGGGATTAATTATTAAAGAGGGGCCATTTGTCAAACACTAACAATAATGAATCAACTGTCAAGGCGGATCAGATGCTGTATGTTTCCCATAGATCCTTCGCTATGAGGATCTGACAGATGACATCGGTAACATTGGCCATTAACCGTCGGTGTTTTTCAGAGTGCCCTTGGCCTGTGTATACGGAAGCCGGGATAGACCACTGCTACTTCTTCCCCGATCCGGCTCTCACTACCACATTCAAGCTGTCCCACGACGCCTGCAAGTTTGTCGATGACTTGAGACGGTATCCACTTGCGGCACTGGATTCGGTTGCCAAATACGACCATGTGATCAACTCCGGCATCCTCCAATCAGCAATGTAAGTACTGCAGCACTAAGGTGACTTTCGGAATTAGAAAAGTGCCTAAACTACAAGGAATCCGATCACTACTGGCCGGCGAGAACATCACAAAATGGCGTTTTTAAATATCTTTCTATTTTGAGCCAGATCAAGTCTGACAAATATTTTTCCTATATTCCTGAACCGCATGAAAAGCGCCTTTTCACCCTGACCTCACAGGCTTCTATAGTACTGTTCGCACTCTGCCTGGTGGCCTGCCTGTTTTTTTTTTCTGGCAGCCTGCCTGGTGGTTTGTCTGGTGGTATGTATGGTGGTCTGTATGGTGGTCTGTCTGGCAGCATGTCTAGTGGTCACTCGAATGGTCAGTATTGTGGTCTGTCTGGCGCTCTGTCTGGTGATCTGTCTGATTTTGTCTGGTGACCTGTTTGGTGGTCTGTCTGGTGGTCTGTGGTTTTTTGTCTGGCGCTCTGTCTGGTGACCGGTCTGGCGGTCTGTCTGGTGGGATGTTTTTTTGTTTTTTCTTGTCTGATGGTCTGTCTGGTGGTCTGTCTGGCAGCCTGTCTGATGGTCTATCTGGTGGTCTGTTTGGTGGCCTGTCTGGCAGTCTGTCTGGTGGTCTGTTTGGTGGCCTGTCTGGCAGCCTGTCTGATGGTCTGCATGGTAGTTTCTCTTGTGGTCTGTCTGGCAGCCTGTTGGGTGGTCTGTCTGGTGGTCTGTGGTGGTCTGAATGGTAGTTTGTCTTGTGGTCTGTCTGGCAGCCTGTCTGGTGGTCTGTGTGGTAGTTTGTGTTGCGATGTGTCTGGCAGCCTCTCTGATGGTCTGAATGGTAGTTTGTCTTGTGCTCTCTCTAGCAGCGTGTCTGGTGGTCTGTATAGTGGTTTGTCTGGCGATCGGTCTGGAGGTCGGCCTGGCTGTCTGTGTGGTAACCACGGGCTACCAGCCACCATGGCCTGCCCAGTGACTTGCCCCTTTAACACATGATTGACATATCCGGGCCACGATGCGGTTCCAACAAAACTTCAAAATCTTCGGAACAATTCCCTTTTTCGACCTTGCATATCTTTTCTAGCTCAAATTGTGTTGAGCCAAGCGGTTACATGGGAAGATGCGGTTGAGGGTGGCCTGTTCGGTCAAAAAGTTCTCACGTTTTACAGTGTATTTTACATCTCGTGAAACCGGTATTCAATTTAGGGCCTGCGTCGGGGACAGTGTCTTCACGCCAACAATGGGCTCACAACCTATCCTGGCTGGTGGCGTGCGCCGCTGTAAAAAAACGTGTCGTACCCACCAGTGAATGGCTTGGGCGACGTCCATTCAGCCTGTTCATGCGCGCCCCCTATCGCTAGGTGTCAGATTCTTAGTCTACTCGATACGGTGTCTATTTGTTACGCTGCAAAATGTCCGCCCGCAAATTTTGTTGCAAAAATATCCGCCCAAAATCAATTCATCGTTGAAAAATGTCCGCCCAAAAATCAATTCATCGTTGCTAAATGTCCGCCCACTGCAGGGTGTCTTTGTCGCATGAGCAGGATGATAGGCCTATGGTTTCTTGTTATATCATGAGCCGCCCAATTAGCTCAGTAGGTTAAGGAGAGCGCTTGGCATGCGCGCTCTGGAACTGAGAGCCCAAAGGTACGCGAGTCGGATGGTTCAAGCACCGCTATGGTCATGTCTCTTTGGTCGCAGGATAAAGATCCTATGTCCTGCTTCGCAAAGTGCAGGGGCTCACCCCGGGCACATGGCTCCACTCTCCCCTTCCTTCTCTTTGACGGCATATGACCATAATAGGTTAAAGCGTTCTTAATATACAACTAGCCAACATCCAGTCTTGGCTTTAAAACCAAACGTTGGCAAAGGGCGCTTTACCGCCAAAATCCGCTCAGAAGGGCTATTTTTCCCGGCACCCCCCTCCATTAACTTACATTTCATGTGTATTAGATTTTTTTTTTGAGATGCGTGCTTTTATTTTATAATTGATCTACGACGTGCAATGTAGAAATGGGTTTAATGTACTTTTAAATGCAATGTATGCACATAATATCCATACGTGTGGATTCGGTTGTTTTTGTGCCGGTCGTTCGAGCGGTGTTACACGGTTAATGTTACACGGTGTTACACATATACACTTTGAATCCAGTACCCATGAATTGGATTAGGATCACTCGGTTTTGGGAAAAGAAGTTATGTTTGTGTGGTCGCAAGATTAAGATACCAGTTCCTTCTTCGGATAGTGTACGTTCGTGGGTCGTGGACCTCGGCCCCCGGTAGTCCAAAAAATGGTGGAACCCCGGGTCGCAAGTGTCAATGGACCCCCGCCCCCCCCCCCCCCACCACCCACCCATTCAAATCCCCGGATCCGCCCCTGCAGTATGTTACTTTCTTGTCAGTATCAGAAGTAAATATTTTTCAATTGTGCCTACAGTTAGCAAAGATTATCCAATTCATGCTCACGAATATCAAAAATGCACTACGAGTGGGCATCGCTTAGTGTATGGATCGATCTATTTTAACCGGCTCGATCAAGATAGGCAATCGTCAATTTCTCGATTTACCAATGCTTATTGACTCTGTTATGCTGCCTGGGGGCACCTATCTACACAAAATCGACATGACAATTATATGTTGCTCTGTTGGCAACCACACGAGGGCTGGACCGGGCAAAGAAGCCCCTCGAGGCCATGAATAATGGTTGAAACATGCCCCAGCTTTAGTGTCGGGGTCGAGATATAGTCCGACACATTGTCATAATTTACAGATGGCATGTTTTACTAAATCTGACTTTTGCGTGCGCTTCATGCTTGGAATATTGACATAGTTTATTGCTCGATTACCCACTTAGTGAAAAGCATTTCGACTTCAGCGGCCAACCCGCCTAGCTGTTGCCTATGAACCCCTGTCTCCACCCCTCCCAATTTTCCACATTCCAAGTAAATGTTATTAGATGATAAAAAGGCTCTGAGTCGCCCTCCCCCACCCCACCCCTCCCCCCTCGCAAATTATTTAAACCGGGAATAAATTATTAAAACCGGGAATTAATGATTCAAACCAGCAGTACATGATTCAAACCGGGAGTAATTGATTAAACCGGTAGTAATGGATTCAAATTGAGAGTAAATGGTTCAAACCGAGAGTAATTGATTTACCCGGTTGTAAAAGATTCAAACTAGAATAAATAATTACAACCGGGAATAAATAATTAAAACCGGGAATGCAACGGCGAATACAAGGTCGGGCGGATATTTCGCAACTATGCATTGCTTGTTGGGCGGACATTTTGCAACGATGAATTGATTTTGGGGCGGACATTTCGCAACGAAATTTGCGGGTGGACATTTTGCAATGTAACATGTACTCGACACGGTGTATAAAATAGGACGGACCCGGGGGGCACTATTAGACAAATCTGGTGGGGGGGGGGGGGGTCCGCGGGTGCCCCTTGATGCCTGGCAGAGGTGAAATATTTGTGATAAAAAAGATACCCCTTTAAAACAAACATTTTTGATGAAAAGAGTACCGTTATAGAGCGGATATTTTAAAACTTGCGACCGGGGTGGGGGGGGGGAGGGGGTCTGGGAATGTGCCGAATTTGGCGGTAAAACGCCCCGACCAAACGGATTTTGGCGGTGAAAAAGGGGGAGCTTTAATGCGGACCCCCCCCCCCCCCCAAACCCAGCAATGTATTAAGTCCGGTTCCTCAGAAAATACTGCAATTTACTATTTTCTCATTTCAAGATAACACATATAAAGTGAACTATAGCCATGGACCCTTGACCCCGCACAGGTACCATTGATCCACCGATCCCAATAAGCCACCCCTTATCCCATTGCCCCACCACTCCACTCACACTGTTCAAGACACCCACGATCGTCATACAACCCACCCTTCCCCATATTAGCTCCCCATCCGTCAATCATACGCCCCCCCCCCCTTTACCCCGCACCCCCTCGATCCTTCCCCCAATAAAATCCAGCCCTCTCTAAACCCAGCCCATCATCTTCTTGTCATTGAATGATCTATTCACTTCTTAACAGATTAATCCCTTTTCTCATGGGCCCGACGTCGGCGGCGCACTATCTTTACACCTTCATTCACTGTGTCGGCCTCATTCATTTTCCCATTGTCTCTGATTCCATCGACCTGTCTCCATTTCGTCATCAACAACACGGTCCCCTACCCGGCCCACCCCCACCTCCTTTCTCCCCGTCTGGTGCAGGTAGAATCGTAAGATAGGGGAGGAGGCGGGTGGAGGGGGGAGGGGTACGCACAAGTACATTGTCCATGCTAATAGTGACACAAATCCCTCGCCTGTGGAACACAAAGACCACGACAGCTATGCTTATTCACAACGAGGCTCCGTTTATAATACGGGTCTTTCCGCTTACGATTACCACTCGACAGCGAGTGAGTGGGCCTGGGAGAGAGAGGGAGCGCGAGAGGGGGTGAGAGCCATTAGGTTGATTGGGCAGGCCATTGTGTCACGCCAGCACGCCCTTAAACCTTCACCCATTCACCGAAGAGCAAATAGTGCCCCGGAGATTATTGCCCATGGATCCCGTTGTGTCACCACCCCCGGTGTAACATGACCAGCCGTCCCCCCATGACAGCGTGTCCCCCCTGCAGTTCGGATATCACTTGGAGGGATCTGGAACGGGGGGGGGGTCCAGTGTCCAATGTCGATTTTTCACGACGTTCTGTGTCATTTTTTTGGCTAAGTTCAGTGTCACTTTTTGGCTAAGTTTAGTGTCGTTTTTTCAAACGTATGTGTCGATGTCGCCTTTTCAGATCCTCGGTGTCAGAATTTAGGGGTCAATGTCGAATGTCGGTTTTTCAAATATGCCTGTGTCACCTGTCGCCACTTACCCCGTCCAGACCCCTACTTGGACTGAAAGGCTGGGTATTATTGCCTATCGCTTTAAGGATAAAAGCGGCTATTCACTTCTACCACTGATATTGATTTCATAGTCAACAATGTGTCAGAATAGGGCCCTAAGATTGCATTTATGGAAACAAATCCATAGGTCACCGTTGGTATTTAGACAGTAGGGAAGAGTTAGTTATGTAATGCTGTTGAAATATAAAATTTGTGAATATTGGTCATTTTTCTCATTAAAAGCACACTGAAAAGAAATGAACACAGATTTGTTCATGCAATTTTCTTTCTTTCTTTTTGTATTTCCTTGTACCTCTGGTACATCATGCAATAAAAAAATGATGTCACCATCCAACGTTACAACGGGTCATTCGCATTTGCACTGAGAATAGCCGCTTTTATCTTCACTGTTAAGCTACTGCATGTGGTTGGTGCTTAGACGCCCAACTAACCTCATCATATGGCGCATGGTGAAGTATGCACTCTCGTAGACGATCTCCCGGCAGAGGGCGTTCTTCTTACGCCATAGTACCTCCCCGTCTGCCCCACGTCACAGTTAACCATCAGAATTATCCTTCATGCGCAAACAGTTTGGCATCAAAGACACCACTGTTTAGCATTTACTGTGCTACTGTTACAGTACCGGACGAATTAGTTGATCTTGATTAAGTAGATGTTCTTCGACTTTCAAACTTTGTTTTCGAGTTCGATCGAGTTCAAAGGCCTGAAACGCTTCGACCTTTGACCCCGTGTTATTTTGAAATATGTTATCGCTGAAATAATCCATTGTGATCGTACGACAACGAAATAAATGCCTATATTTTTTCGAAAATGCAAAATTCAACCTAAGCAACCCTCCAAGCCATTCGTGACCCCGGAGCCTTCGACGTCAACCGTGAGGTTAGCGGTTACGTTGGGCAGAGGTGATGCGAGGAACGAGCTCCCTCTACTGGCAGAAGAACCAATCAGACGATTGCCTGGTAGTATTTCGGTAGACTCTCACGGTATGTAAACGTGTATAATAGCCCGGTATAAAAATCCAGGAAAATGGCCCGGGCATGATACAGTAATGGCATGATACTTGTCCCGGTCGAATAGCACAGAAATTGCCCAATAATGACCCGGGATTGACCATGAATTGTGCCGGTCTTGTCCGGTATCATGACCCGAAACGGTTCCGGTAATAACCCGATGCCGTCCCGGTATAATGACCCGGTAACGGTCCGGTATAATGGTTTGGTAATGGCCCGGTATCATGGCCCGGTATATGGTCCGGTAACGGCCCGGTATATGGTCCGGTAACGGCTCGGTATATGGTCCGGTAACGGCCCGGTATATGGTACGGTAACGGCCTGGTATAATGGCCCGGTAACGGCCCGGTATATGGTACGGCAACGGCCCGGGAACGGCCCGGTAACGGCCCGGTAACGGCCCGGTAACGGCCCGGTAACGGCCCGGTAACGGCCCGGTAACGGCCCGGTAACGGCCCGGTGACGGCCCGGTGATGGCTCGGTAACGGCCCGATATAACGGTCCGGTAACGGCCCGGTAACGGCCCGGTAACGGCCCGGTAACGGCCCGGTAACGGCCCGGTAACGGCCCGGTAACGGTCCGGTAACGGCCCGATATAATGGTCCGGTAACGGCCCGGTATATGGTCCGGTAACTGCCCGGTATATGGTCCGGTAACTGCCCGGTAACGGCCCGGTAACGGCCCGGTAAGGGTTCGGTAACGGTCCGGTAACGGCCTGGTAACGGGCCGGTAACGGCCCGGTATATGGTCCGGTAACGGGCCGGTAACGGCCCGCTAATGGCCCGGTAACGGCCCGGTAACGGCCCGGTAACGGCCCGGTAACGGCCCGGTATATGGTCCGGTAACGGCCCGGTATATGGTCCGGTAACGGCCCGGTATATGGCCGGAACGGCCCGGTATATGGTCGGGTAACTGCCCGGTATATGGTCCGGTAACTGCCCGGTATATGGTCCGGTGACGGCCCGGTAACGGCCCGGTAACGGCCCGGTATATGGTCCGGTATATGGTCCGGTAAAGGCCCGGTAACGGCCCGGTAACGGCCCGGTAACGGCCCGGTAACAGTCCGGTTACGGCCCGGTAACGGCCCGGTAACGGCCCGGTAACGGCCCGGTAACGGCCCCGGTAACGGCCCGGTATATGGTCCGGTAACGGCCCGGTATATGGTCCAGTAACGGTCCGGTAACGGTCCGGTAACGGCCCGGTATATGGTCCGGTAACGACCCGGTATATGGTCCGTTAACTGCCCGGTATATGGTCCGGTAACGGTCCGGTAACGGCCCGGTAACGGCCCGGTAACGGCCCAGTAACGCCCGGTAACGGCCCGGTAACGGCTCTGTTGGTAAAGGGGCCCGGTTGTGTGCTGACCAGGTAGCCACCCAGTGTACTGCTCATGTAAAGGTGCATGCCTCTTTTTTAAATGTAATCCGGCCGATAATATGCTCGATAATGGCTTCTTCGTGACATTCATTCTCCAAGATATAACTGTATGCGCCACGTTTATATCGTTTGACAGGGCCGACTCTTTCTTCGTTTACCTAAAACGGAAGGGGGTTTGGAAATGGGAGGAGGCGACTGAAACAACATACACCAGATGGGAGCCGGGGCAACCCGTGCAAATCGAAAATTATGTTGTTAGAGTGAACATCAATACAGAACTTTGGAACACAGGAGATGAGGACGACGACAACTTTAAGGCCATAGCCCTCTGCGAATACACAGGTAACACAGCCCACAGCCCTCTGCGAATACACAGATAACACAGCCCACAGCCATCTGTGACTACACAGGTAACACAGCCCACAGCCATCTGTGACTACACAGGTAACACAGTCCACAGCCATCTGTTAATACACAGGTAACACAGTCCACAGTTATCTGTGAGTACACAGGTAACACAGTCCAAAGCCATCTGTGAATACACAGGTAACACAGTCCACAGTCATCTGTGAGTACACAGGTAACACAGTCCACAGTCATCTGTGAATACACAGGTAACACAGTCCACAGCCATCTGTGAGTACACAGGCAACACAGCCCACAGCCATCTGTGAGTACACAGGTAACACAGTCCACAGTCATTTGTAAATACACAGGTAACACAGTCCACAGTCATCTGTGACAATACAGGTAACACAGCCCACAGTCATCTGCGAATGCACAAGTAACACAGTCCAGAGTCATCTGTGAATACACAGGTAACACAGTCCACAGTCATCTGTGAATACACAGGTAACACAGTCCCCAGTCATCTGTGATTACACAGGTAACACAGCCTACAGTCATCTGTGACTACACAGGTAACACAGTCCACAGTCATCTGTGAGTACACAGGTAACACAGTCCACAGTCATCTGTGAGTACACAGGTAACACAATCCACAGCCATCTGTGACTACACAGGTAACACAGTCCACAGTCATCTGTGACTACACAGGTAACAGTCCACAGCCATCCATGAGTACACAGGTAACACAGTCCACAGCCATCTGTGAGTACACAGGTAACACAGTCCACAGCCATCTGCGAATACACAGGTAACACAGTCCACAGCCATCTGTGAATACACAAGTAACACAGTCCACAGCCATCTGTGACTACACATGTAACACAGTCCCCAGTCATCTGTGAATACACTGTAACACAGTCCACAGTCATCTGTGACTACACAGGTAACAGTCCACAGCCATCTGTGACTACACAGATAACACAGTCCACAGCCATCTGTGAGTACACAGGTAACACAGTCCACAGCCATCTGTGACTACACAGATAACACAATCCACAGTCATCTGTGAATACACAGGTAACACAGTCCACAGTCATCTGTGAATACACAGGTAACACAGTCCACAGCCATCTGTGAATACCCAGGTGACACAGTCCACAGCCATCTATGAGTACACAGGTAACACAGTCCACAGCCATATGTGAATACACAGGTAACACAGTCACCAGCCATCTGTGAGTACACAGGTAACATAGTCCACAGCCATCTGTGAGTACACAGGTAACACAGTCCACAGCCATCTGTGAATACACAGGTAACACAGTCACCAGCCATCTGTGAGTACACAGGTAACACAGTCCACAGCCGTCTGTGAAAACACAGGTAACACAGCCCACAGCCATCTGTGAGTACACAGGTAACACAGTCCACAGCCATCTGTGAGTACATAGGTAACACAGGCCCCAGCCATCTGTGAGTACACAGGTAACACAGTCCACAGTAATCTGTGAGTACACAGGTAACACAGTCCACAGTCATCTGTGAGTACACAGGTAACACAGTCCACAACCATCTGTGAGTACATGGGTAACACAGTCCACAGCCATCTGTGAGTACACAGGTAACACAGTCCACAGCCATCTGTGAGTACACAGGTAACACAGTCCACAGCCATCTACGACTGCAAAGGTAACACAGTCCACAGCCATATGTGAGTACACAGGTAACACAGTCCACAGTCATCTGTGATTACACAGGTAACAGTCCACAGCCATCTGTGACTTCACAGGTAACACAGTCCACAGCCATCTGTGAGTACACAGGTAACACAGTCCACAGTCATCTGTGACTGCACAGGTAACAGTCCACATCCATCTGCGACTACACAGGTAACACAGTCCACAGTCATCTGTGAATACACAGGTAACACAGCGAGTGCACAATCCTATGCCCTCCCACAGCCCCAGCCTGGACGTTGTCATACGTAGCCCTGTAATACGCTCTGTGCCCTCCCACAGCCCCAGCCTGGACGTTGTCATACGTAGCCCTGTAATACGCTCTGTGCCCTCCCACAGGCCCAGCCTGGACGTTGTCATACGTAGCCCTGCGGTACGTTTTGTGCCCTCCCACAGCCCCAGCCTGGGCGTGTCATACGTAACCCTGTAATACCCTCTGTGCCCTCCCACAGCCCCAGCCTTGGCGTTGTCATACGTATCTCTGTGATACGTTCTGTGCCCTCCCACAGCCCCAGCCTGGGCGTTGTCATACGTAGCCCTGTAATACCCTCTGTACCCTCCCACAGCCCCAGCCTGGGCGTTGTCATACGTATCTCTGTGATACGTTCTGTGCCCTCCCACAGCCCCAGCCTGGACGTTGTCATACGTAGCCCTGTAATACCCTCTGTACCCTCCCACAGCCCCAGCCTGGACGTTGTCATACGTATCTATGTGATACGTTCTGTGCCCTCCCACAGCCCCAGCCTGGACGTTGTCATACGTAGCCCTGTAATACCCTCTGTACCCTCCCACAGCCCCAGCCTGGACGTTGTCATACGTATCTCTGTGATACGTTCTGTGCCCTCCCACAGCCCCAGCCTGGACGTTGTCATACGTATCTCTGTAATACGTTCTGTGCCCTCCCACAGCCCCAGCCTGGACGTTGTCATACGTATCTCTGTAATACGTTCTGTGCCCTCCCACAGCCCCAGCCTGGACGTTGTCATACGTAGCCCTGTAATACGCTCTGTGCCCTCCCACAGCCCCAGCCTGGACGTTGTCATACGTAGCCCTGTAATACTCTCTGTACCCTCCTACAGCCCCAGCCTGTACGTTGTCATACGTAGCCCTGTAATACGCTATGTGCTCTCCCACAGCCCCAGCAGGTTCGATCCCTTACGTGGCGGCCTTCACCACGGCTACAACTGCCTCCGCAGATGTAACAACAACCAGACTGGAAACTACAGCCGACCTCACCACGAAAGGCGAACCAACCACGGCAAAGTTAACAACCACTAATCTGGATACAACGGCGGATGTCGCAATAACATCTGTTGATACCACGGCAGATGTGGCAATAACAAGTGTTGATACAACGGCGGATGTGGCAATAACATCTGTTGTGACAACGGTGGATGTGGCAATAACATCTGTTGATACAACGGCGGATGTGGCAATAACATCTGTTGATACGACGGCAGATGTGGCAATAACAACTGTTGATACAACGGCAGATGTGGCAATAACAACTGTTGATACAACGGCAGATGTCGCTATAACATCTGTTGATACAACGGCAGATGTGGCACTAACAACTGTTGATACAACGGCAGATGTCGCAATAACATCTGTTGATACAACGGCGAATGTGGCAACAACATCTGTTGATACAACGGTGGATGTGGCAATAACATCTGTTGATACAACGGTGGATGTGGCAATAACATCTGTTGATACCACGGCAGATGTCGCGGTTTCATCCATTGAAATAACTTCCCAGCTCTCGACAACAACATCGAAGACAACGGCCGATCTTGATCCTACAACGATGGAGACTTCCACACCCAAACAGACCCTGCCCGCCACGAGACCCTTCACTTCTGACACCTCTCAGGCCGAACTCACGTCAAGACTCATGACGTCGAAGCCACGAGATGTTACTTCATCACCTACGTCATCGATTACGTCATCATCAGCGTCATGGACCACCCCAGCGCCTGATACGCTCACCTCCGCAACGAGCAGCGCCAATCCGGGCGATAAACGAACCGATTTTGTAAAAGAGGAAACATTCACCGAACTCTTAGCAGACATACCAAGTGATATGAAGCAAGAGATGGGCTATAGCTATGATGAATTCCTCATAGACTGTCAATACGAGGGGCGGACATGCGGCATAAACGAGTGAGTGAACAGCCCTCACAGTATAACTGCACTCCACCGGTCACTGTCGACAAAAGTTTGGTCGTACTTCCAGTTTGGGGCTCTAACCATACTTTCCCCATGCTCACGTATTACAAACACTTACCATTTACTACAGTAATTGCAAGTCGTGGGCATCAACATGGAGATAGACCATACAAATCTTGTGCTAAGACTAACGTTTCGGGCAATCATCGTGCTTAATCAGGCATGCGATAAATGTGAAAACATATGACTGGTGATTAAACTGAAATATCACCTATTATAACTGACACTTGTGTTCTATTGTATTTCACAGATTTACATCGTTTTTCCACGAGCAATATGGCAACTGCTATATCTTCAACTCGGGCTGGGAGATAGGGAAAGCTGTGGCGAAATCTTCCACTCCTGGGCGCCGATACGGTGAGCCAGATACTGTTCCCCAGACAAATCGCCAAATGTCTCCCCTTATGGGTTACATACTAGGGATTAGGAGTTATGGATTGGGGATTAGAGGTCAGAGATTAGGGGTCAGGGATTGGGATTAGGGTTAGGAGTGTAGGACATATACAACCCGGATGACGCATAAGGTTTCTACAAACGTTTGCTCAGAGCATGGAGAACGTTCTGATGGCGTTATCTGGGAAATTTTCCCTGACGTTTTGCGAACGTTATCAGATAACGTTATGGATAACGTTCCCAAAACAACGGCTTCGGTAGGATACATGGTAACACTAAAGTGATTGTAACAACACATCCCCTTGTTCTTTGGTTTCACTTTCGCATACAACGTTCGAAATAAAATGTTTAGCGCTCACCGATGTTGTGAGCCATTCCCCTTCTTTACCCTAGCAGTATATCGTGACCAAGAAACGTGGCATGCGCAGCTAGGCGGACCTTTTAAATCTATAATTTTTGTAGTCAATTATTTTGTTTGAGACGTCATGTTTTGTTGTTGTACGCAATGTATAGCTATGACCATGATTGACTAACAGTTATTGAAGGGGCCACAGGGCAGTTTGGGTCTGATTACAGGATTTTAGCGGCCTTCAGATTTAGTGCTATTGTTAATGCAGTTAATGCTATTCGAACGTTTCACGAACGTTTTTAGTTATAATAGTAACGAATGAATAACCTTCAAGTAATGTTAGAGGAACGTTAGTGGGTGTGTGACTTGCAATGGGTGCTTGACCGGTGGTGGCATTACATCCTTGTACAGACTGATGCAGACCTTATGCAGTAGTGCTGATGCAGACCTACGCTTTCTTTCCGACAGGGCTGAAGGCGGTGGTTAACATCGGCCAGGACGAGTACATTGACACCTCGGGAGAGGAGGCCGGAGCCCGCGTGGTCATCAGCCACCAGAACACCATGCCGTTCCCCGAGGATGAGGGGGTCCTCCTCAAGCCAGGCGAACTCACCTCCATCGGCGTCAGGCAGGTCCGCAGCAAACCGCCCCCACGTGGTGTCCGTAACCTCATGTCACATATACTTCTTTTGGATCTGAAATGATAAGTTGATAAAATCGTACATTTTTAGAGCCCGGTTTTAATTAATTACAATTGTAAACAGTGACACTGGTTGTGCTATGCATTCTGGGATACATTGTAGTCTTGACGTTTTAATATGGCGTCATTTAGCATGATCACCAAGTAACACAGGCAATTGATGTTCCTATATTCTCATATATGTATCATCACACAATTACAATATGTTATACTTTTTTAATGTTTAGAATATTTGTTTATGTAATTTAGACTCAAGTATAGCTGTCTGTTAAAAACACACACGATATTCCAGAAATCACTGAGTATCAATCTATCTCATTCGGCTTTCTGTGCAGCTCTCCGTCCATCGGAAGTCATGGCCGTACGGCGATTGTCTGGTTGCGACCACGGACTCCATCTCTCACAACGTCTACCAGGAGCTGTTTAACGTCAGCTACACGAGTAAAGTAAGCGAGAAGCAATGGCCACGCTACCTGTAGTATACGGCCATTGTACAAGGTTGGGATCAGAGGGCTAGGTCACATCGATGGGGAATCAGGGTTTGAGACCTCAGTTGCAGGGGTTGGCGTATGCTCTAACGTGAACGGGGGCTTCCTTAGTGTGAAGGTGGAGTATGCTCGAACATAAACGGGGGCTTTTTTAGTGTGGGAGTGGAGTATACTCTAACGTGAACGGGGGCTTCCTTAGTGTGGGGGTGGAGTATGCTCGAACATAAACGGGGGCTTCCTTAGTGTGGGGGTGGAGTATGCTCTAACGTGAACGGGGGCTTCCTTAGTGTGGGGGTGGAGTATGCTCGAACATAAACGGGGGCTTCCTTAGTGTGGGGGTGGAGTATGCTCGAACATAAACGGGGGCTTTCTTAGTGTGGGAGTGGAGTATGCTCTAACGTGAACGGGGGCTTCCTTAGTGTGGGGGTGGAGTATGCTCGAACATAAACGGGGGCTTCCTTAGTGTGGGGGTGGAGTATGCTCTAACGTGAACGGGGGCTTCCTTAGTGTGGGGGTGGAGTATGCTCGAACATAAACGGGGGCTTCCTTAGTGTGGGGGTGGAGTATGCTCTAACGTGAACGGGGGCTTCCTTAGTGTGGGGGTGGAGTATGCGCGAACGTGAATGGGGGCTTCCTTAGTGTGGGGGTGGAGTATGCTCGAACATAAACGGGGGCTTCCTTAGTGTGGGGGTGGAGTATGCTCTAACGTGAACGGGGGCTTCCTTAGTGTGGGGGTGGAGTGTGCTCTAACGTGAACGGGGGCTTCCTTAGTGTGGGGGTGGAGTATGCTCGAACGTGAACGGGGGCTTCCTTAGTGTGGGGGTGGAGTATGCTCGAATGTGAACGGGGGCTTCCTTAGTGTGGGGGTGGAGTATGCTCTAACGTGAACGGGCGCTTCCTTAGTGTGGGGGTGGAGTATGCTCTAACGTGAACGGTGGCTTCCTTAGTGAGGGGGTGGAGTATGCTCTAACGTGAACGGGGGCTTCCTTAGTGTGGGGGTGGAGTATGCTCGAACATAAACAGGGGCTTTCTTAGTGTGGGAGTGGAGTATGCTCTAACGTGAACGGGGGCTTCCTTAGTGTGGGGGTGGAGTATGCTCTAACGTGAACGGGGGCTTCCTTACGGTGGGGGTGGAGTATGCTCTAACGTGAACGGGGGCTTCCTTAGTGTGGGGGTGGAGTATGCTCGAACGTGAACGGGGGCTTCCTTAGTGTGGGGGTGGAGTATGCTCTAACGTGAACGGGGGCTTCCTTACGGTGGGGGTGGAGTATGCTCTAACGTGAACGGGGGCTTCCTTAGTGTGGGGGTGGAGTATGCTCGAACGTGAACGGGGGCTTCCTTACGGTGGGGGTGGAGTATGCTCTAACGTGAACGGGGGCTTCCTTAGTGTGGGGGTGGAGTATGCTCTAACGTGAACGGGGGCTTCCTTAGTGTGGGAGTGGAGTATGCTCTAACATGAACGGGGGCTTCCTTACGGTGGGGGTGGAGTATGCTCTAACGTGAACGGGGGCTTCTTTAGTGTGGGGGTGGAGTATGCTCGAACGTGAACGGGGGCTTCCTTACGGTGGGGGTGGAGTATGCTCTAACGTGAACGGGGGCTTCCTTAGTGTGGGGGTGGTGCATGCTCGAACGTGAACGGGGGCTTCCTTACGGTGGGGGTGGAGTATGCTCTAACGTGAACGGGGGTTTCCTTAGTGTGGGGAGGAGTATGCTCGAACGCGAACGGGGGCTTCCTTACGGTGGGGGTGGAGTATGCTCTAACGTGAACGGGGGCTTCCTTAGTGTGGGGTGGAGTATGCTCGAACGTGAACGGGGGCTTCCTTACGGTGGGGGTGGAGTATGCTCTAATGTGAACGGGGGCTTCCTTAGTGTGGGGTGGAGTATGCTCGAACGTGAACGGGGGCTTCCTTACGGTGGGGGTGGTGTATGCTCTAACGTGAACGGGGGCTTCCTTAGTGTGGGGGTGGAGAATGCTCGAACGTGAACGGGGGCTTCCTTACGGTGGGGGTGGAGTATGCTCTAACGTGAACGGGGGCTTCCTTAGTGTGGGGGTGGAGTATGCTCGAACGTGAACGGGGGGTTCCTTAGTGTGGGGATGGAGTATGCTCGAACGTGAACGGGGGCTTCCTTAGTGTGGGAGTGGAGTATGCTCTAACGTGAACGGGGGCTACCTTAGTGTGGGGGTGGAGTATGCTCTAACGTGAACGGGGGCTTCCTTAGTGTGGGGTGGAGTATGCTCGAACTTGAACGGGAGCTTCCTTAGTGTGGGGGTGGAGTATGCTCGAACGTGAACCGAGGGTTCCTTAGTGTGGGGGTGGAGTATGCTCTAACCTGAACGGGGGCTTCCTTAGTGTGGGAGTGCAGTATGCTCTAACGTGAACGAGGGCTTCCTTACGGTGGGGGTGGAGTATGCTCTAACGTGAACGGGGGCTTCCTTAGTGTGGGGGTGGAGTATGCTCGAACGTGAACGGGGGCTTCCTTACGGTGGGGGTGGAGTATGTTCTAACGTGAACGGGGGCTTCCTTAGTGTGGGGGTGGTGTATGCTAGAACGTGAACGGGGGCTTCCTTACGGAGGGGGTGGAGTATGCTCTAACGTGAACCGGGGCTTCCTTAGTGTGGGGTGGAGTATGCTCGAACGTGAACGGGGGCTTCCTTACGGTGGGGGTGGAGTAGGCTCTAACGTGAACGGGGGCTTCCTTAGTGTGGGGTGAAGTATGCTCGAACGTGAACGGGGGCTTCCTTAGTGTGGGGTGGAGTATGCTCGAACGTGAACGGGGGCTTCCTTACGGTGGGAGTGGAGTATGCTCTAACGTGAACGGGGGCTTCCTTAGTGTGGGGTGGAGTATGCTCGAACGTGAACGGGGGCTTCCTTAGTGTGGGGTGGAGTATGCTCGAACGTGAACGGGGGCTTCCTTACGGTGGGGGTGGAGTATGCTCTAACGTGAACGGGGGCTTCCTTAGTGTGGGGTGAAGTATGCTCGAACGTGAACGGGGGCTTCCTTAGTGTGGGGTGGAGTATGCTCGAACGTGAACGGGGGCTTCCTTACGGTGGGGGTGGAGTATGCTCTAACGTGAACGGGGGCTTCCTTAGTGTGGGGGTGGAGAATGCTCAAACGTGAACGGGGGCTTCCTTACGGTGGGGGTGGAGTATGCTCTAACGTGAACGGGGGCTTCCTTAGTGTGGGGTGGAATATGCTCGAACGTGAACGGGGGGTTCCTTAGTGTGGGGGTAGAGTATGCTCGAACGTGAACGGGGGCTTCCTTAGTGTGGGAGTGGAGTATGCTCTAACGTGAACGGGGGCTACCTTAGTGTGGGGGTGGAGTATGCTCTAACGTGAACGGGGGCTTCCTTAGTGTGGGGTGGAGTATGCTCGAACTTGAACGGGGGCTTCCTTAGTGTGGGGGTGGAGTATGCTCGAACGTGAACGGGGGGTTCCTTAGTGTGGGGGTGGAGTATGCTCTAACCTGAACGGGGGCTTCCTTAGTGTGGGAGTGGAGTATGCTATAACGTGAACGGGGGCTTCCTTACGGTGGGGGTGGAGTATGCTCTAACGTGAAAGGGGGCTTCCTTAGTGTGGGGGTGGAGTATGCTCGAACGTGAACGGGAGCTTCCTTACGGTGGGGGTGGAGTATGCTCTAACGTGAACGGGGGCTACCTTTGTGTGGGGGTGGAGTATGCTCTAACGTGAACGGGGGCTTCCTTAGTTTGGGGGTGGAGAATGCTCGAACGTGAACGGTGGCTTCCTTACGGTGGGGGTGGAGTATGCTCTAACGTGAACGGGGGCTTCCTTAGTGTGGGGTGGAGTATGCTCGAACGTGAACGGGGGGTTCCTTAGTGTGGGGGTGGAGTATGCTCGAACGTGAACGGGGGCTTCCTTAGTGTGGGAGTGGAGTATGCTCTAACGTGAACGGGGGCTACCTTAGTGTGGGGGTGGAGTATGCTCTAACGTGAACGGGGGCTTCCTTAGTGTGGGGTGGAGTATGCTCGAACTTGAACGGGAGCTTCCTTAGTGTGGGGGTGGAGTATGCTCGAACGTGAACGAGGGGTTCCTTAGTGTGGGGGTGGAGTATGCTCTAACCTGAACGGCGGCTTCCTTAGTGTGGGGGTGGAGTATGCTCTAACGTGAACGGGGGCTTCCTTAGTGTGAGGTGGAGTATGCTCGAACTTGAACGGGAGCTTCCTTAGTGGGGGGGGGTGGAGTATGCTCGAACGTGAACGGGGGCTTCCTTAGTGTGGGGGTGGAGTATGCTCGAACGTGAACGGGAGCTTCCTTACCTTGGGGGTGGAGTATGCTCGAACGTGAACGGGAGCTTCCTTACGGTGGGGGTGGAGTATGCTCTAACGTGAACGGGGGCTTCCTTAGTGTGGGGGTGGAGTATGCTCGAGCTTGAACGGGAGCTTCTTTAGTGTGGGGGTGGAGTATGCTCGAACGTGAACGGGGGCTTCCTTAGTGTGGGGTGGAGTATGCTCTAACGTGAACGGGGGTTTCCTTAGTGTGGGGGTGGAGTATGCTCGAACTTGAACGGGAGCTTCCTTAGTGTGGGGGTGGAGTATGCTCGAACGTGAACGGGGGCTTCCTTAGTGTGGGGGTGGAGTATGCTCTAACGTGAACGGGAGCTTCCTTAGTGTGGGGGTGGAGTATGCTCTAACGTGAACGGGGGCTTCCTTAGTGTGGGGGTGGAGTATGCTCGAACGTGAACGGGGGCTTCCTTAGTGTGGGGGTGGAGTATGCTCGAACGTGAACGGGGGCTTCCTTAGTGTGGGGGTGGAGTATGCTCTAACGTGAACGGGGGCTTCCTTAGTGTGGGAGTGGAGTATGCTCTAACGTGAACGGGGGCTTCCTTAGTGTGGGGGTGGAGTATGCTCTAACGTGAACAGGGGGTTCCTTAGTGTGGGGATGGAGTATGCTCGAACGTGAACGGGGGCTTCCTTAGTGTGGGGGTGGAGTATGCTCTAACGTGAACGGGGGCTACCTTAGTGTGGGGGTGGAGTATGCTCTAACGTGAACGGGGGCTTCCTTAGTGTGGGGTGGAGTATGCTCGAACTTGAACGGGAGCTTCCTTAGTGTGGGGGTGGAGTATGCTCGAACGTGAACGAGGGGTTCCTTAGTGTGGGGGTGGAGTATGCTCTAACCTGAACGGCGGCTTCCTTAGTGTGGGGGTGGAGTATGCTCTAACGTGAACGGGGGCTTCCTTAGTGTGGGGTGGAGTATGCTCGAACGTGAACGGGGGGTTCCTTAGTGTGGGGGTGGCGTATGCTCGAACGTGAACGGGGGCTTCCTTAGTGTGGGAGTGGAGTATGCTCTAACGTGAACGGGGGCTACCTTAGTGTGGGAGTGGAGTATGCTCTAACGTGAACGAGGGCTTCCTTACGGTGGGGGTGGAGTATGCTCTAACGTGAACGGGGGCTTCCTTAGTGTGGGGGTGGAGTATGCTCGAACGTGAACGGGAGCTTCCTTACGGTGGGGGTGGAGTATGCTCTAACGTGAACGGGGGCTTCCTTAGTGTGGGGGTGGTGTATGCTCGAACGTGAACGGGGGCTTCCTTAGTGTGGGGTGGAGTATGCTCTAACGTGAACGGGGGCTTCCTTAGTGTGGGGTGGAGTATGCTCGAACGTGAACGGGGGCTTCCTTACGGTGGGGGTGGAGTATGCTCTAACGTGAACGGGGGCTTCCTTAGTGTGGGGTGGAGTATGCTCGAACGTGAACGGGGGCTTCCTTACGGTGGGGGTGGAGTATGCTCTAACGTGAACGGGGGCTTCCTTAGTGTGGGGTGGAGTATGCTCGAACGTGAACGGGGGCTTCCTTACGGTGGGGGTGGAGTATGCTCTAACGTGAACGGGGGCTTCCTTAGTTTGGGGGTGGAGAATGCTCGAACGTGAACGGTGGCTTCCTTACGGTGGGGGTGGAGTATGCTCTAACGTGAACGGGGGCTTCCTTAGTGTGGGGTGGAGTATGCTCGAACGTGAACGGGGGGTTCCTTAGTGTGGGGGTGGAGTATGCTCGAACGTGAACGGGGGTTTCCTTAGTGTGGGAGTGGAGCATGCTCTAACGTGAACGGGGGCTACCTTAGTGTGGGGGTGGAGTATGCTCTAACGTGAACGGGGGCTTCCTTAGTGTGGGGTGGAGTATGCTCGAACTTGAACGGGAGCTTCCTTAGTGTGGGGGTGGAGTATGCTCGAACGTGAACGAGGGGTTCCTTAGTGTGGGGGTGGAGTATGCTCTAACCTGAACGGCGGCTTCCTTAGTGTGGGGGTGGAGTATGCTCTAACGTGAACGGGGGCTTCCTTAGTGTGAGGTGGAGTATGCTCGAACTTGAACGGGAGCTTCCTTAGTGGGGGGGTGGAGTATGCTCGAACGTGAACGGGGGCTTCCTTAGTGTGGGGGTGGAGTATGCTCGAACGTGAACGGGAGCTTCCTTACGGTGGGGGTGGAGTATGCTCGAACGTGAACGGGAGCTTCCTTACGGTGGGGGTGGAGTATGCTCTAACGTGAACGGGGGCTTCCTTAGTGTGGGAGTGCAGTATGCTCTAACGTGAACGAGGGCTTCCTTACGGTGGGGGTGGAGTATGCTCTAACGTGAACGGGGGCTTCCTTAGTGTGGGGGTGGAGTATGCTCGAACGTGAACGGGGGCTTCCTTACGGTGGGGGTGGAGTATGTTCTAACGTGAACGGGGGCTTCCTTAGTGTGGGGGTGGTGTATGCTAGAACGTGAACGGGGGCTTCCTTACGGAGGGGGTGGAGTATGCTCTAACGTGAACGGGGGCTTCCTTAGTGTGGGGTGGAGTATGCTCGAACGTGAACGGGGGCTTCCTTACGGTGGGGGTGGAGTAGGCTCTAACGTGAACGGGGGCTTCCTTAGTGTGGGGTGAAGTATGCTCGAACGTGAACGGGGGCTTCCTTAGTGTGGGGTGGAGTATGCTCGAACGTGAACGGGGGCTTCCTTACGGTGGGAGTGGAGTATGCTCTAACGTGAACGGGGGCTTCCTTAGTGTGGGGGTGGAGTATGCTCTAACCTGAACGGCGGCTTCCTTAGTGTGGGGTGGAGTATGCTCGAACGTGAACGGGGGCTTCCTTAGTGTGGGGTGGAGTATGCTCGAACGTGAACGGGGGCTTCCTTACGGTGGGGGTGGAGTATGCTCTAACGTGAACGGGGGCTTCCTTAGTGTGGGGTGAAGTATGCTCGAACGTGAACGGGGGCTTCCTTAGTGTGGGGTGGAGTATGCTCGAACGTGAACGGGGGCTTCCTTACGGTGGGGGTGGAGTATGCTCTAACGTGAACGGGGGCTTCCTTAGTGTGGGGGTGGAGAATGCTCAAACGTGAACGGGGGCTTCCTTACGGTGGGGGTGGAGTATGCTCTAACGTGAACGGGGGCTTCCTTAGTGTGGGGTGGAATATGCTCGAACGTGAACGGGGGGTTCCTTAGTGTGGGGGTAGAGTATGCTCGAACGTGAACGGGGGCTTCCTTAGTGTGGGAGTGGAGTATGCTCTAACGTGAACGGGGGCTACCTTAGTGTGGGGGTGGAGTATGCTCTAACGTGAACGGGGGCTTCCTTAGTGTGGGGTGGAGTATGCTCGAACTTGAACGGGGGCTTCCTTAGTGTGGGGGTGGAGTATGCTCGAACGTGAACGGGGGGTTCCTTAGTGTGGGGGTGGAGTATGCTCTAACCTGAACGGGGGCTTCCTTAGTGTGGGAGTGGAGTATGCTATAACGTGAACGGGGGCTTCCTTACGGTGGGGGTGGAGTATGCTCTAACGTGAAAGGGGGCTTCCTTAGTGTGGGGGTGGAGTATGCTCGAACGTGAACGGGAGCTTCCTTACGGTGGGGGTGGAGTATGCTCTAACGTGAACGGGGGCTACCTTTGTGTGGGGGTGGAGTATGCTCTAACGTGAACGGGGGCTTCCTTAGTGTGGGGTGGAGTATGCTCGAACTTGAACGGGAGCTTCCTTAGTGTGGGGGTGGAGTATGCTCGAACGTGAACGAGGGGTTCCTTAGTGTGGGGGTGGAGTATGCTCTAACCTGAACGGCGGCTTCCTTAGTGTGGGGGTGGAGTATGCTCTAACGTGAACGGGGGCTTCCCTAGTGTGGGGTGGAGTATGCTCGAACGTGAACGGGGGGTTCCTTAGTGTGGGGGTGGAGTATGCTCGAACGTGAACGGGGGCTTCCTTAGTGTGGGAGTGGAGTATGCTCTAACGTGAACGGGGGCTACCTTAGTGTGGGGGTGGAGTATGCTCTAACGTGAACGGGGGCTTCCTTACGGTGGGGGTGGAGTATGCTCTAACGTGAACGGGGGCTTCCTTAGTGTGGGGGTGGAGTATGCTCGAACGTGAACGGGAGCTTCCTTACGGTGGGGGTGGAGTATGCTCTAACGTGAACGGGGGCTTCCTTAGTGTGGGGGTGGTGTATGCTCGAACGTGAACGGGGGCTTCCTTAGTGTGGGGTGGAGTATGCTCTAACGTGAACGGGGGCTTCCTTAGTGTGGGGTGGAGTATGCTCGAACGTGAACGGGGGCTTCCTTACGGTGGGGGTGGAGTATGCTCTAACGTGAACGGGGGCTTCCTTAGTGTGGGGTGGAGTATGCTCGAACCTGAACGGGGGCTTCCTTACGGTGGGGGTGGAGTATGCTCTAACGTGAACGGGGGCTTCCTTAGTTTGGGGGTGGAGAATGCTCGAACGTGAACGGTGGCTTCCTTACGGTGGGGGTGGAGTATGCTCTAACGTGAACGGGGGCTTCCTTAGTGTGGGGTGGAGTATGCTCGAACGTGAACGGGGGGTTCCTTAGTGTGGGGGTGGAGTATGCTCGAACGTGAACGGGGGCTTCCTTAGTGTGGGAGTGGAGTATGCTCTAACGTGAACGGGGGCTACCTTAGTGTGGGGGTGGAGTATGCTCTAACGTGAACGGGGGCTTCCTTAGTGTGGGGTGGAGTATGCTCGAACTTGAACGGGAGCTTCCTTAGTGTGGGGGTGGATTATGCTCGAACGTGAACGAGGGGTTCCTTAGTGTGGGGGTGGAGTATGCTCTAACCTGAACGGCGGCTTCCTTAGTGTGGGGGTGGAGTATGCTCTAACGTGAACGGGGGCTTCCTTAGTGTGAGGTGGAGTATGCTCGAACTTGAACGGGAGCTTCCTTAGTGGGGGGGGTGGAGTATGCTCGAACGTGAACGGGGGCTTCCTTAGTGTGGGGGTGGAGTATGCTCGAACGTGAACGGGGGCTTCCTTAGTGTGGGGTGGAGTATGCTCGAACTTGAACGGGAGCTTCCTTAGTGTGGGGGTAGAGTATGCTCGAACGTGAACGAGGGGTTCCTTAGTGTGGGGGTGGAGTATGCTCTAACCTGAACGGCGGCTTCCTTAGTGTGGGGGTGGAGTATGCTCTAACGTGAACGGGGGCTTCCTTAGTGTGAGGTGGAGTATGCTCGAACTTGAACGGGAGCTTCCTTAGTGGGGGGGTGGAGTATGCTCGAACGTGAACGGGGGCTTCCTTAGTGTGGGGGTGGAGTATGCTCGAACGTGAACGGGAGCTTCCTTACCTTGGGGGTGGAGTATGCTCGAACGTGAACGGGAGCTTCCTTACGGTGGGAGTGGAGTATGCTCTAACGTGAACGGGGGCTTCCTTAGTGTGGGGGTGGAGTATGCTCGAGCTTGAACGGGAGCTTCCTTAGTGTGGGGGTGGAGTATGCTCGAGCTTGAACGGGAGCTTCCTTAGTGTGGGGGTGGAGTATGCTCGAACGTGAACGGGGGCTTCCTTAGTGTGTGGGTGGAGTATGCTCTAACGTGAACGGGAGCTTCCTTAGTGTGGGGGTGGAGTATGCTCTAACGTGAACGGGGGCTTCCTTAGTGTGGGGGTGGAGTATGCTCGAACGTGAACGGGGGCTTCCTTAGTGTGGGGGTGGAGTATGCTCGAACGTGAACGGGGGCTTCCTTAGTGTGGGGGTGGAGTATGCTCTAACGTGAACGGGGGCTTCCTTAGTGTGGGAGTGGAGTATGCTCTAACGTGAACGGGGGCTTCCTTAGTGTGGGGGTGGAGTATGCTCTAACGTGAACAGGGGGTTCCTTAGTGTGGGGATGGAGTATGCTCGAACGTGAACGGGGGCTTCCTTAGTGTGGGGGTTGAGTATGCTCTAACGTGAACGGGGGCTACCTTAGTGTGGGGGTGGAGTATGCTCTAACGTGAACGGGGGCTTCCTTAGTGTGGGGTGGAGTATGCTCGAACTTGAACGGGAGCTTCCTTAGTGTGGGGGTGGAGTATGCTCGAACGTGAACGAGGGGTTGCTTAGTGTGGGGGTGGAGTATGCTCTAACCTGAACGGCGGCTTCCTTAGTGTGGGGGTGGAGTATGCTCTAACGTGAACGGGGGCTTCCTTAGTGTGGGGTGGAGTATGCTCGAACGTGAACGGGGGGTTCCTTAGTGTAGGGGTGGAGTATGCTCGAACGTGAACGGGGGCTTCCTTAGTGTGGGAGTGGAGTATGCTCTAACGTGAACGGGGGCTACCTTAGTGTGGGAGTGGAGTATGCTCTAACGTGAACGGGGGCTTCCTTACGGTGGGGGTGGAGTATGCTCTAACGTGAACGGGGGCTTCCTTAGTGTGGGGGTGGAGTATGCTCGAACGTGAACGGGAGCTTCCTTACGGTGGGGGTGGAGTATGCTCTAACGTGAACGGGGGCTTCCTTAGTGTGGGGGTGGTGTATGCTCGAACGTGAACGGGGGCTTCCTTAGTGTGGGGTGGAGTATGCTCTAACGTGAACGGGGGCTTCCTTAGTGTGGGGTGGAGTATGCTCGAACGTGAACGGGGGCTTCCTTACGGTGGGGGTGGAGTATGCTCTAACGTGAACGGGGGCTTCCTTAGTGTGGGGTGGAGTATGCTCGAACGTGAACGGGGGCTTCCTTACGGTGGGGGTGGAGTATGCTCTAACGTGAACGGGGGCTTCCTTAGTGTGGGGTGGAGTATGCTCGAACGTGAACGGGGGCTTCCTTACGGTGGGGTGGAGTATGCTCTAACGTGAACGGGGGCTTCCTTAGTTTGGGGGTGGAGAATGCTCGAACGTGAACGGTGGCTTCCTTACGGTGGGGGTGGAGTATGCTCTAACGTGAACGGGGGCTTCCTTAGTGTGGGGTGGAGTATGCTCGAACGTGAACGGGGGGTTCCTTAGTGTGGGGGTGGAGTATGCTCGAACGTGAACGGGGGTTTCCTTAGTGTGGGAGTGGAGTATGCTCTAACGTGAACGGGGGCTACCTTAGTGTGGGGGTGGAGTATGCTCTAACGTGAACGGGGGCTTCCTTAGTGTGAGGTGGAGTATGCTCGAACTTGAACGGGAGCTTCCTTAGTGGGGGAGGTGGAGTATGCTCGAACGTGAACGGGGGCTTCCTTAGTGTGGGGGTGGAGTATGCTCGAACGTGAACCGGAGCTTCCTTACGGTGGGGGTGGAGTATGCTCGAACGTGAACGGGAGCTTCCTTACGGTGGGGGTGGAGTATGCTCTAACGTGAACGGGGGCTTCCTTAGTGTGGGGGTGGAGTATGCTCGAGCTTGAACGGGAACTTCCTTAGTGTGGGGGTGGAGTATGCTCGAACGTGAACGGGGGCTTCCTTAGTGTAGGGGTGGAGTATGCTCGAACGTGAACGGGAGCTTCCTTACGGTGGGGGTGGAGTATGCTCGAACTTGAACGGGAGCTTCCTTAGTGTGGGGGTGGAGTATGCTCGAGCTTGAACGGGAACTTCCTTAGTGTGGGGGTGGAGTATGCTCGAACGTGAACGGGGGCATCCTTAGTGTAGGGGTGGAGTATGCTCTAACGTGAACGGGGGTTTCCTTAGTGTGGGGGTGGAGTATGCTCGAACTTGAACGGGAGCTTCCTTAGTGTGGGGGTGGAGTATGCTCAAACGTGAACGGGGGCTTCCTTAGTGTGGGGGTGGAGTATGCTCTAACGTGAACGGGAGCTTCCTTAGTGTGGGGGTGGAGTATGCTCTAACGTGAACGGGGGCTTCCTTAGTGTGGGGGTGGAGTATGCTCGAACGTGAACGGGGGCTTCCTTAGTGTGGGGGTGGAGTATGCTCGAACGTGAACGGGGGCTTCCTTAGTGTGGGGGTGGAGTATGCTCTAACGTGAACGGGGGCTTCCTTAGTGTGGGGGTGGAGTATGCTCGAACGTGAAAGGGAGCTTCCTTACGGTGGGGGTGGAGTATGCTCTAACGTGAACGGGGGCTTCCTTAGTGTGGGGGTGGTGTATGCTCGAACGTGAACGGGGGCTTCCTTACGGTGGGGGTGGAGTATGCTCTAACGTGAACGGGGGCTTCCTTAGTGTGGGGTGGAGTATGCTCGAACGTGAACGGGGGCTTCCTTACGGTGGGGGTGGAGTATGCTCTAACGTGAACGGGGGCTTCCTTAGTGTGGGGTGGAGTATGCTCGAACGTGAACGGGGGCTTCCTTACGGTGGGGGTGGAGTATGCTCTAACGTGAACTTGGGCTTCCTTAGTGTGGGGTGGAGTATGCTCGAACGTGAACGGGGGCTTCCTTACGGTGGGGGTGGAGTATGCTCTAACGTGAACGGGGGCTTCCTTAGTTTGGGGGTGGAGAATGCTCGAACGTGAACGGTGGCTTCCTTACGGTGGGGGTGGAGTATGCTCTAACGTGAACGGGGGCTTCCTTATTGTGGGGTGGAGTATGCTCGAACGTGAACGGGGGGTTCCTTAGTGTGGGGGTGGAGTATGCTCGAACGTGAACGGGGGCTTCCTTAGTGTGGGAGTGGAGTATGCTCAAACGTGAACGGGGGCTACCTTAGTGTGGGGGTGGAGTATGCTCTAACGTGAACGGGGGCTTTCTTAGTGTGGGGTGGAGTATGCTCGAACTTGAACGGGAGCTTCCTTAGTGTGGGGGTGGAGTATGCTCGAACGTGAACGAGGGGTTCCTTAGTGTGGGGGTGGAGTATGCTCTAACCTGAACGGCGGCTTCCTTAGTGTGGGGGTGGAGTATGCTCTAACGTGAACGGGGGCTTCCCTAGTGTGGGGTGGAGTATGCTCGAACGTGAACGGGGGGTTCCTTAGTGTGGGGGTGGAGTATGCTCGAACGTGAACGGGGGCTTCCTTAGTGTGGGAGTGGAGTATGCTCTAACGTGAACGGGGGCTACCTTAGTGTGGGAGTGGAGTATGCTCTAACGTGAACGGGGGCTTCCTTACGGTGGGGGTGGAGTATGCTCTAACGTGAACGGGGGCTTCCTTAGTGTGGGGGTGGAGTATGCTCGAACGTGAACGGGAGCTTCCTTACGGTGGGGGTGGAGTATGCTCTAACGTGAACGGGGGCTTCCTTAGTGTGGGGGTGGTGTATGCTCGAACGTGAACGGGGGCTTCCTTAGTGTGGGGTGGAGTATGCTCTAACGTGAACGGGGGCTTCCTTAGTGTGGGGTGGAGTATGCTCGAACGTGAACGGGGGCTTCCTTACGGTGGGGGTGAAGTATGCTCTAACGTGAACGGGGGCTTCCTTAGTGTGGGGGTGGAGTATGCTCGACCGTGAACGGGAGCTTCCTTACGGTGGGGGTGGAGTATGCTCTAACGTGAACGGGGGCTTCCTTAGTGTGGGGGTGGTGTATGCTCGAACGTGAACGGGGGCTTCCTTACGGTGGGGGTGGAGTATGCTCTAACGTGAACGGGGGCTTCCTTAGTGTGGGGTGGAGTATGCTCGAACGTGAACGGGGGCTTCCTTACGGTTGGGGTGGAGTATGCTCTAACGTGAACAAGGGCTTCCTTAGTGTGGGGTGGAGTATGCTCGAACGTGAACGGGGGCTTCCTTACGGTGGGGGTGGAGTATGCTCTAACGTGAACGGGGGCTTCCTTAGTGTGGGGTGGAGTATGCTCGAACGTGAACGGGGGCTTCCTTACGGTGGGGGTGGAGTATGCTCTAACGTGAACGGGGGCTTCCCTAGTGTGGGGTGGAGTATGCTCGAACGTGAACGGGGGGTTCCTTAGTGTGGGGGTGGAGTATGCTCGAACGTGAACGGGGGCTTCCTTAGTGTGGGAGTGGAGTATGCTCTAACGTGAACGGGGGCTACCTTAGTGTGGGAGTGGAGTATGCTCTAACGTGAACGGGGGCTTCCTTACGGTGGGGGTGGAGTATGCTCTAACGTGAACGGGGGCTTCCTTAGTGTGGGGGTGGAGTATGCTCGAACGTGAACGGGAGCTTCCTTACGGTGGGGGTGGAGTATGCTCTAACGTGAACGGGGGCTTCCTTAGTGTGGGGGTGGTGTATGCTCGAACGTGAACGGGGGCTTCCTTAGTGTGGGGGTGGAGTATGCTCGAACGTGAACGGGAGCTTCCTTACGGTGGGGGTGGAGTATGCTCTAACGTGAACGGGGGCTTCCTTAGTGTGGGGGTGGTGTATGCTCGAACGTGAACGGGGGCTTCCTTACGGTGGGGGTGGAGTATGCTCTAACGTGAACGGGGGCTTCCTTAGTGTGGGGTGGAGTATGCTCGAACGTGAACGGGGGCTTCCTTACGGTTGGGGTGGAGTATGCTCTAACGTGAACAAGGGCTTCCTTAGTGTGGGGTGGAGTATGCTCGAACGTGAACGGGGGCTTCCTTACGGTGGGGGTGGAGTATGCTCTAACGTGAACGGGGGCTTCCTTAGTGTGGGGTGGAGTATGCTCGAACGTGAACGGGGGCTTCCTTACGGTGGGGGTGGAGTATGCTCTAACGTGAACGGGGGCTTCCCTAGTGTGGGGTGGAGTATGCTCGAACGTGAACGGGGGGTTCCTTAGTGTGGGGGTGGAGTATGCTCTAACGTGAACGGGGGCTACCTTAGTGTGGGGGTGGAGTATGCTCTAACGTGAACGGGGGCTTCCTTAGTGTGGGGTGGAGTATGCTCGAACTTGAACGGGGGCTTCCTTAGTGTGGGGGTGGAGTATGCTCGAACGTGAACGGGGGGTTCCTTAGTGTGGGGGTGGAGTATGCTCTAACCTGAACGGGGGCTTCCTTAGTGTGGGAGTGGAGTATGCTATAACGTGAACGGGGGCTTCCTTACGGTGGGGGTGGAGTATGCTCTAACGTGAAAGGGGGCTTCCTTAGTGTGGGGGTGGAGTATGCTCGAACGTGAACGGGAGCTTCCTTACGGTGGGGGTGGAGTATGCTCTAACGTGAACGGGGGCTACCTTTGTGTGGGGGTGGAGTATGCTCTAACGTGAACGGGGGCTTCCTTAGTTTGGGGGTGGAGAATGCTCGAACGTGAACGGTGGCTTCCTTACGGTGGGGGTGGAGTATGCTCTAACGTGAACGGGGGCTTCCTTAGTGTGGGGTGGAGTATGCTCGAACGTGAACGGGGGGTTCCTTAGTGTGGGGGTGGAGTATGCTCGAACGTGAACGGGGGCTTCCTTAGTGTGGGAGTGGAGTATGCTCTAACGTGAACGGGGGCTACCTTAGTGTGGGGGTGGAGTATGCTCTAACGTGAACGGGGGCTTCCTTAGTGTGGGGTGGAGTATGCTCGAACTTGAACGGGAGCTTCCTTAGTGTGGGGGTGGAGTATGCTCGAACGTGAACGAGGGGTTCCTTAGTGTGGGGGTGGAGTATGCTCTAACCTGAACGGCGGCTTCCTTAGTGTGGGGGTGGAGTATGCTCTAACGTGAACGGGGGCTTCCTTAGTGTGAGGTGGAGTATGCTCGAACTTGAACGGGAGCTTCCTTAGTGGGGGGGGGTGGAGTATGCTCGAACGTGAACGGGGGCTTCCTTAGTGTGGGGGTGGAGTATGCTCGAACGTGAACGGGAGCTTCCTTACCTTGGGGGTGGAGTATGCTCGAACGTGAACGGGAGCTTCCTTACGGTGGGGGTGGAGTATGCTCTAACGTGAACGGGGGCTTCCTTAGTGTGGGGGTGGAGTATGCTCGAGCTTGAACGGGAGCTTCTTTAGTGTGGGGGTGGAGTATGCTCGAACGTGAACGGGGGCTTCCTTAGTGTGGGGTGGAGTATGCTCTAACGTGAACGGGGGTTTCCTTAGTGTGGGGGTGGAGTATGCTCGAACTTGAACGGGAGCTTCCTTAGTGTGGGGGTGGAGTATGCTCGAACGTGAACGGGGGCTTCCTTAGTGTGGGGGTGGAGTATGCTCTAACGTGAACGGGAGCTTCCTTAGTGTGGGGGTGGAGTATGCTCTAACGTGAACGGGGGCTTCCTTAGTGTGGGGGTGGAGTATGCTCGAACGTGAACGGGGGCTTCCTTAGTGTGGGGGTGGAGTATGCTCGAACGTGAACGGGGGCTTCCTTAGTGTGGGGGTGGAGTATGCTCTAACGTGAACGGGGGCTTCCTTAGTGTGGGAGTGGAGTATGCTCTAACGTGAACGGGGGCTTCCTTAGTGTGGGGGTGGAGTATGCTCTAACGTGAACAGGGGGTTCCTTAGTGTGGGGATGGAGTATGCTCGAACGTGAACGGGGGCTTCCTTAGTGTGGGGGTGGAGTATGCTCTAACGTGAACGGGGGCTACCTTAGTGTGGGGGTGGAGTATGCTCTAACGTGAACGGGGGCTTCCTTAGTGTGGGGTGGAGTATGCTCGAACTTGAACGGGAGCTTCCTTAGTGTGGGGGTGGAGTATGCTCGAACGTGAACGAGGGGTTCCTTAGTGTGGGGGTGGAGTATGCTCTAACCTGAACGGCGGCTTCCTTAGTGTGGGGGTGGAGTATGCTCTAACGTGAACGGGGGCTTCCTTAGTGTGGGGTGGAGTATGCTCGAACGTGAACGGGGGGTTCCTTAGTGTGGGGGTGGCGTATGCTCGAACGTGAACGGGGGCTTCCTTAGTGTGGGAGTGGAGTATGCTCTAACGTGAACGGGGGCTACCTTAGTGTGGGAGTGGAGTATGCTCTAACGTGAACGAGGGCTTCCTTACGGTGGGGGTGGAGTATGCTCTAACGTGAACGGGGGCTTCCTTAGTGTGGGGGTGGAGTATGCTCGAACGTGAACGGGAGCTTCCTTACGGTGGGGGTGGAGTATGCTCTAACGTGAACGGGGGCTTCCTTAGTGTGGGGGTGGTGTATGCTCGAACGTGAACGGGGGCTTCCTTAGTGTGGGGTGGAGTATGCTCTAACGTGAACGGGGGCTTCCTTAGTGTGGGGTGGAGTATGCTCGAACGTGAACGGGGGCTTCCTTACGGTGGGGGTGGAGTATGCTCTAACGTGAACGGGGGCTTCCTTAGTGTGGGGTGGAGTATGCTCGAACGTGAACGGGGGCTTCCTTACGGTGGGGGTGGAGTATGCTCTAACGTGAACGGGGGCTTCCTTAGTGTGGGGTGGAGTATGCTCGAACGTGAACGGGGGCTTCCTTACGGTGGGGGTGGAGTATGCTCTAACGTGAACGGGGGCTTCCTTAGTTTGGGGGTGGAGAATGCTCGAACGTGAACGGTGGCTTCCTTACGGTGGGGGTGGAGTATGCTCTAACGTGAACGGGGGCTTCCTTAGTGTGGGGTGGAGTATGCTCGAACGTGAACGGGGGGTTCCTTAGTGTGGGGGTGGAGTATGCTCGAACGTGAACGGGGGTTTCCTTAGTGTGGGAGTGGAGCATGCTCTAACGTGAACGGGGGCTACCTTAGTGTGGGGGTGGAGTATGCTCTAACGTGAACGGGGGCTTCCTTAGTGTGGGGTGGAGTATGCTCGAACTTGAACGGGAGCTTCCTTAGTGTGGGGGTGGAGTATGCTCGAACGTGAACGAGGGGTTCCTTAGTGTGGGGGTGGAGTATGCTCTAACCTGAACGGCGGCTTCCTTAGTGTGGGGGTGGAGTATGCTCTAACGTGAACGGGGGCTTCCTTCGTGTGAGGTGGAGTATGCTCGAACTTGAACGGGAGCTTCCTTAGTGGGGGGGGTGGAGTATGCTCGAACGTGAACGGGGGCTTCCTTAGTGTGGGGGTGGAGTATGCTCGAACGTGAACGGGAGCTTCCTTACGGTGGGGGTGGAGTATGCTCGAACGTGAACGGGAGCTTCCTTACGGTGGGGGTGGAGTAGGCTCTAACGTGAACGGGGGCTTCCTTAGTGTGGGGTGAAGTATGCTCGAACGTGAACGGGGGCTTCCTTAGTGTGGGGTGGAGTATGCTCGAACGTGAACGGGGGCTTCCTTACGGTGGGAGTGGAGTATGCTCTAACGTGAACGGGGGCTTCCTTAGTGTGGGGGTGGAGTATGCTCTAACCTGAACGGCGGCTTCCTTAGTGTGGGGTGGAGTATGCTCGAACGTGAACGGGGGCTTCCTTAGTGTGGGGTGGAGTATGCTCGAACGTGAACGGGGGCTTCCTTACGGTGGGGGTGGAGTATGCTCTAACGTGAACGGGGGCTTCCTTAGTGTGGGGTGAAGTATGCTCGAACGTGAACGGGGGCTTCCTTAGTGTGGGGTGGAGTATGCTCGAACGTGAACGGGGGCTTCCTTACGGTGGGGGTGGAGTATGCTCTAACGTGAACGGGGGCTTCCTTAGTGTGGGGGTGGAGAATGCTCAAACGTGAACGGGGGCTTCCTTACGGTGGGGGTGGAGTATGCTCTAACGTGAACGGGGGCTTCCTTAGTGTGGGGTGGAATATGCTCGAACGTGAACGGGGGGTTCCTTAGTGTGGGGGTAGAGTATGCTCGAACGTGAACGGGGGCTTCCTTAGTGTGGGAGTGGAGTATGCTCTAACGTGAACGGGGGCTACCTTAGTGTGGGGGTGGAGTATGCTCTAACGTGAACGGGGGCTTCCTTAGTGTGGGGTGGAGTATGCTCGAACTTGAACGGGGGCTTCCTTAGTGTGGGGGTGGAGTATGCTCGAACGTGAACGGGGGGTTCCTTAGTGTGGGGGTGGAGTATGCTCTAACCTGAACGGGGGCTTCCTTAGTGTGGGAGTGGAGTATGCTATAACGTGAACGGGGGCTTCCTTACGGTGGGGGTGGAGTATGCTCTAACGTGAAAGGGGGCTTCCTTAGTGTGGGGGTGGAGTATGCTCGAACGTGAACGGGAGCTTCCTTACGGTGGGGGTGGAGTATGCTCTAACGTGAACGGGGGCTACCTTTGTGTGGGGGTGGAGTATGCTCTAACGTGAACGGGGGCTTCCTTAGTGTGGGGTGGAGTATGCTCGAACTTGAACGGGAGCTTCCTTAGTGTGGGGGTGGAGTATGCTCGAACGTGAACGAGGGGTTCCTTAGTGTGGGGGTGGAGTATGCTCTAACCTGAACGGCGGCTTCCTTAGTGTGGGGGTGGAGTATGCTCTAACGTGAACGGGGGCTTCCCTAGTGTGGGGTGGAGTATGCTCGAACGTGAACGGGGGGTTCCTTAGTGTGGGGGTGGAGTATGCTCGAACGTGAACGGGGGCTTCCTTAGTGTGGGAGTGGAGTATGCTCTAACGTGAACGGGGGCTACCTTAGTGTGGGGGTGGAGTATGCTCTAACGTGAACGGGGGCTTCCTTACGGTGGGGGTGGAGTATGCTCTAACGTGAACGGGGGCTTCCTTAGTGTGGGGGTGGAGTATGCTCGAACGTGAACGGGAGCTTCCTTACGGTGGGGGTGGAGTATGCTCTAACGTGAACGGGGGCTTCCTTAGTGTGGGGGTGGTGTATGCTCGAACGTGAACGGGGGCTTCCTTAGTGTGGGGTGGAGTATGCTCTAACGTGAACGGGGGCTTCCTTAGTGTGGGGTGGAGTATGCTCGAACGTGAACGGGGGCTTCCTTACGGTGGGGGTGGAGTATGCTCTAACGTGAACGGGGGCTTCCTTAGTGTGGGGTGGAGTATGCTCGAACGTGAACGGGGGCTTCCTTACGGTGGGGGTGGAGTATGCTCTAACGTGAACGGGGGCTTCCTTAGTGTGGGGTGGAGTATGCTCGAACCTGAACGGGGGCTTCCTTACGGTGGGGGTGGAGTATGCTCTAACGTGAACGGGGGCTTCCTTAGTTTGGGGGTGGAGAATGCTCGAACGTGAACGGTGGCTTCCTTACGGTGGGGGTGGAGTATGCTCTAACGTGAACGGGGGCTTCCTTAGTGTGGGGTGGAGTATGCTCGAACGTGAACGGGGGGTTCCTCAGTGTGGGGGTGGAGTATGCTCGAACGTGAACGGGGGCTTCCTTAGTGTGGGAGTGGAGTATGCTCTAACGTGAACGGGGGCTACCTTAGTGTGGGGGTGGAGTATGCTCTAACGTGAACGGGGGCTTCCTTAGTGTGGGGTGGAGTATGCTCGAACTTGAACGGGAGCTTCCTTAGTGTGGGGGTGGATTATGCTCGAACGTGAACGAGGGGTTCCTTAGTGTGGGGGTGGAGTATGCTCTAACCTGAACGGCGGCTTCCTTAGTGTGGGGGTGGAGTATGCTCTAACGTGAACGGGGGCTTCCTTAGTGTGAGGTGGAGTATGCTCGAACTTGAACGGGAGCTTCCTTAGTGGGGGGGGTGGAGTATGCTCGAACGTGAACGGGGGCTTCCTTAGTGTGGGGGTGGAGTATGCTCGAACGTGAACGGGGGCTTCCTTAGTGTGGGGTGGAGTATGCTCGAACTTGAACGGGAGCTTCCTTAGTGTGGGGGTAGAGTATGCTCGAACGTGAACGAGGGGTTCCTTAGTGTGGGGGTGGAGTATGCTCTAACCTGAACGGCGGCTTCCTTAGTGTGGGGGTGGAGTATGCTCTAACGTGAACGGGGGCTTCCTTAGTGTGAGGTGGAGTATGCTCGAACTTGAACGGGAGCTTCCTTAGTGGGGGGGTGGAGTATGCTCGAACGTGAACGGGGGCTTCCTTAGTGTGGGGGTGGAGTATGCTCGAACGTGAACGGGAGCTTCCTTACCTTGGGGGTGGAGTATGCTCGAACGTGAACGGGAGCTTCCTTACGGTGGGAGTGGAGTATGCTCTAACGTGAACGGGGGCTTCCTTAGTGTGGGGGTGGAGTATGCTCGAGCTTGAACGGGAGCTTCCTTAGTGTGGGGGTGGAGTATGCTCGAGCTTGAACGGGAGCTTCCTTAGTGTGGGGGTGGAGTATGCTCGAACGTGAACGGGGGCTTCCTTAGTGTGTGGGTGGAGTATGCTCTAACGTGAACGGGAGCTTCCTTAGTGTGGGGGTGGAGTATGCTCTAACGTGAACGGGGGCTTCCTTAGTGTGGGGGTGGAGTATGCTCGAACGTGAACGGGGGCTTCCTTAGTGTGGGGGTGGAGTATGCTCGAACGTGAACGGGGGCTTCCTTAGTGTGGGGGTGGAGTATGCTCTAACGTGAACGGGGGCTTCCTTAGTGTGGGAGTGGAGTATGCTCTAACGTGAACGGGGGCTTCCTTAGTGTGGGGGTGGAGTATGCTCTAACGTGAACAGGGGGTTCCTTAGTGTGGGGATGGAGTATGCTCGAACGTGAACGGGGGCTTCCTTAGTGTGGGGGTTGAGTATGCTCTAACGTGAACGGGGGCTACCTTAGTGTGGGGGTGGAGTATGCTCTAACGTGAACGGGGGCTTCCTTAGTGTGGGGTGGAGTATGCTCGAACTTGAACGGGAGCTTCCTTAGTGTGGGGGTGGAGTATGCTCGAACGTGAACGAGGGGTTCCTTAGTGTGGGGGTGGAGTATGCTCTAACCTGAACGGCGGCTTCCTTAGTGTGGGGGTGGAGTATGCTCTAACGTGAACGGGGGCTTCCTTAGTGTGGGGTGGAGTATGCTCGAACGTGAACGGGGGGTTCCTTAGTGTAGGGGTGGAGTATGCTCGAACGTGAACGGGGGCTTCCTTAGTGTGGGAGTGGAGTATGCTCTAACGTGAACGGGGGCTACCTTAGTGTGGGAGTGGAGTATGCTCTAACGTGAACGGGGGCTTCCTTACGGTGGGGGTGGAGTATGCTCTAACGTGAACGGGGGCTTCCTTAGTGTGGGGGTGGAGTATGCTCGAACGTGAACGGGAGCTTCCTTACGGTGGGGGTGGAGTATGCTCTAACGTGAACGGGGGCTTCCTTAGTGTGGGGGTGGTGTATGCTCGAACGTGAACGGGGGCTTCCTTAGTGTGGGGTGGAGTATGCTCTAACGTGAACGGGGGCTTCCTTAGTGTGGGGTGGAGTATGCTCGAACGTGAACGGGGGCTTCCTTACGGTGGGGGTGGAGTATGCTCTAACGTGAACGGGGGCTTCCTTAGTGTGGGGTGGAGTATGCTCGAACGTGAACGGGGGCTTCCTTACGGTGGGGGTGGAGTATGCTCTAACGTGAACGGGGGCTTCCTTAGTGTGGGGTGGAGTATGCTCGAACGTGAACGGGGGCTTCCTTACGGTGGGGGTGGAGTATGCTCTAACGTGAACGGGGGCTTCCTTAGTTTGGGGGTGGAGAATGCTCGAACGTGAACGGTGGCTTCCTTACGGTGGGGGTGGAGTATGCTCTAACGTGAACGGGGGCTTCCTTAGTGTGGGGTGGAGTATGCTCGAACGTGAACGGGGGGTTCCTTAGTGTGGGGGTGGAGTATGCTCGAACGTGAACGGGGGTTTCCTTAGTGTGGGAGTGGAGTATGCTCTAACGTGAACGGGGGCTACCTTAGTGTGGGGGTGGAGTATGCTCTAACGTGAACGGGGGCTTCCTTAGTGTGAGGTGGAGTATGCTCGAACTTGAACGGGAGCTTCCTTAGTGGGGGAGGTGGAGTATGCTCGAACGTGAACGGGGGCTTCCTTAGTGTGGGGGTGGAGTATGCTCGAACGTGAACCGGAGCTTCCTTACGGTGGGGGTGGAGTATGCTCGAACGTGAACGGGAGCTTCCTTACGGTGGGGGTGGAGTATGCTCTAACGTGAACGGGGGCTTCCTTAGTGTGGGGGTGGAGTATGCTCGAGCTTGAACGGGAACTTCCTTAGTGTGGGGGTGGAGTATGCTCGAACGTGAACGGGGGCTTCCTTAGTGTAGGGGTGGAGTATGCTCGAACGTGAACGGGAGCTTCCTTACGGTGGGGGTGGAGTATGCTCGAACTTGAACGGGAGCTTCCTTAGTGTGGGGGTGGAGTATGCTCGAGCTTGAACGGGAACTTCCTTAGTGTGGGGGTGGAGTATGCTCGAACGTGAACGGGGGCATCCTTAGTGTAGGGGTGGAGTATGCTCTAACGTGAACGGGGGTTTCCTTACGGTGGGGGTGGAGTATGTTCTAACGTGAACGGGGGCTTCCTTAGTGTGGGGGTGGTGTATGCTAGAACGTGAACGGGGGCTTCCTTACGGAGGGGGTGGAGTATGCTCTAACGTGAACGGGGGCTTCCTTAGTGTGGGGTGGAGTATGCTCGAACGTGAACGGGGGCTTCCTTACGGTGGGGGTGGAGTAGGCTCTAACGTGAACGGGGGCTTCCTTAGTGTGGGGTGAAGTATGCTCGAACGTGAACGGGGGCTTCCTTAGTGTGGGGTGGAGTATGCTCGAACGTGAACGGGGGCTTCCTTACGGTGGGAGTGGAGTATGCTCTAACGTGAACGGGGGCTTCCTTAGTGTGGGGGTGGAGTATGCTCTAACCTGAACGGCGGCTTCCTTAGTGTGGGGTGGAGTATGCTCGAACGTGAACGGGGGCTTCCTTAGTGTGGGGTGGAGTATGCTCGAACGTGAACGGGGGCTTCCTTACGGTGGGGGTGGAGTATGCTCTAACGTGAACGGGGGCTTCCTTAGTGTGGGGTGAAGTATGCTCGAACGTGAACGGGGGCTTCCTTAGTGTGGGGTGGAGTATGCTCGAACGTGAACGGGGGCTTCCTTACGGTGGGGGTGGAGTATGCTCTAACGTGAACGGGGGCTTCCTTAGTGTGGGGGTGGAGAATGCTCAAACGTGAACGGGGGCTTCCTTACGGTGGGGGTGGAGTATGCTCTAACGTGAACGGGGGCTTCCTTAGTGTGGGGTGGAATATGCTCGAACGTGAACGGGGGGTTCCTTAGTGTGGGGGTAGAGTATGCTCGAACGTGAACGGGGGCTTCCTTAGTGTGGGAGTGGAGTATGCTCTAACGTGAACGGGGGCTACCTTAGTGTGGGGGTGGAGTATGCTCTAACGTGAACGGGGGCTTCCTTAGTGTGGGGTGGAGTATGCTCGAACTTGAACGGGGGCTTCCTTAGTGTGGGGGTGGAGTATGCTCGAACGTGAACGGGGGGTTCCTTAGTGTGGGGGTGGAGTATGCTCTAACCTGAACGGGGGCTTCCTTAGTGTGGGAGTGGAGTATGCTATAACGTGAACGGGGGCTTCCTTACGGTGGGGGTGGAGTATGCTCTAACGTGAAAGGGGGCTTCCTTAGTGTGGGGGTGGAGTATGCTCGAACGTGAACGGGAGCTTCCTTACGGTGGGGGTGGAGTATGCTCTAACGTGAACGGGGGCTACCTTTGTGTGGGGGTGGAGTATGCTCTAACGTGAACGGGGGCTTCCTTAGTGTGGGGTGGAGTATGCTCGAACTTGAACGGGAGCTTCCTTAGTGTGGGGGTGGAGTATGCTCGAACGTGAACGAGGGGTTCCTTAGTGTGGGGGTGGAGTATGCTCTAACCTGAACGGCGGCTTCCTTAGTGTGGGGGTGGAGTATGCTCTAACGTGAACGGGGGCTTCCCTAGTGTGGGGTGGAGTATGCTCGAACGTGAACGGGGGGTTCCTTAGTGTGGGGGTGGAGTATGCTCGAACGTGAACGGGGGCTTCCTTAGTGTGGGAGTGGAGTATGCTCTAACGTGAACGGGGGCTACCTTAGTGTGGGGGTGGAGTATGCTCTAACGTGAACGGGGGCTTCCTTACGGTGGGGGTGGAGTATGCTCTAACGTGAACGGGGGCTTCCTTAGTGTGGGGGTGGAGTATGCTCGAACGTGAACGGGAGCTTCCTTACGGTGGGGGTGGAGTATGCTCTAACGTGAACGGGGGCTTCCTTAGTGTGGGGGTGGTGTATGCTCGAACGTGAACGGGGGCTTCCTTAGTGTGGGGTGGAGTATGCTCTAACGTGAACGGGGGCTTCCTTAGTGTGGGGTGGAGTATGCTCGAACGTGAACGGGGGCTTCCTTACGGTGGGGGTGGAGTATGCTCTAACGTGAACGGGGGCTTCCTTAGTGTGGGGTGGAGTATGCTCGAACCTGAACGGGGGCTTCCTTACGGTGGGGGTGGAGTATGCTCTAACGTGAACGGGGGCTTCCTTAGTTTGGGGGTGGAGAATGCTCGAACGTGAACGGTGGCTTCCTTACGGTGGGGGTGGAGTATGCTCTAACGTGAACGGGGGCTTCCTTAGTGTGGGGTGGAGTATGCTCGAACGTGAACGGGGGGTTCCTTAGTGTGGGGGTGGAGTATGCTCGAACGTGAACGGGGGCTTCCTTAGTGTGGGAGTGGAGTATGCTCTAACGTGAACGGGGGCTACCTTAGTGTGGGGGTGGAGTATGCTCTAACGTGAACGGGGGCTTCCTTAGTGTGGGGTGGAGTATGCTCGAACTTGAACGGGAGCTTCCTTAGTGTGGGGGTGGATTATGCTCGAACGTGAACGAGGGGTTCCTTAGTGTGGGGGTGGAGTATGCTCTAACCTGAACGGCGGCTTCCTTAGTGTGGGGGTGGAGTATGCTCTAACGTGAACGGGGGCTTCCTTAGTGTGAGGTGGAGTATGCTCGAACTTGAACGGGAGCTTCCTTAGTGGGGGGGGTGGAGTATGCTCGAACGTGAACGGGGGCTTCCTTAGTGTGGGGGTGGAGTATGCTCGAACGTGAACGGGGGCTTCCTTAGTGTGGGGTGGAGTATGCTCGAACTTGAACGGGAGCTTCCTTAGTGTGGGGGTAGAGTATGCTCGAACGTGAACGAGGGGTTCCTTAGTGTGGGGGTGGAGTATGCTCTAACCTGAACGGCGGCTTCCTTAGTGTGGGGGTGGAGTATGCTCTAACGTGAACGGGGGCTTCCTTAGTGTGAGGTGGAGTATGCTCGAACTTGAACGGGAGCTTCCTTAGTGGGGGGGTGGAGTATGCTCGAACGTGAACGGGGGCTTCCTTAGTGTGGGGGTGGAGTATGCTCGAACGTGAACGGGAGCTTCCTTACCTTGGGGGTGGAGTATGCTCGAACGTGAACGGGAGCTTCCTTACGGTGGGAGTGGAGTATGCTCTAACGTGAACGGGGGCTTCCTTAGTGTGGGGGTGGAGTATGCTCGAGCTTGAACGGGAGCTTCCTTAGTGTGGGGGTGGAGTATGCTCGAGCTTGAACGGGAGCTTCCTTAGTGTGGGGGTGGAGTATGCTCGAACGTGAACGGGGGCTTCCTTAGTGTGTGGGTGGAGTATGCTCTAACGTGAACGGGAGCTTCCTTAGTGTGGGGGTGGAGTATGCTCTAACGTGAACGGGGGCTTCCTTAGTGTGGGGGTGGAGTATGCTCGAACGTGAACGGGGGCTTCCTTAGTGTGGGGGTGGAGTATGCTCGAACGTGAACGGGGGCTTCCTTAGTGTGGGGGTGGAGTATGCTCTAACGTGAACGGGGGCTTCCTTAGTGTGGGAGTGGAGTATGCTCTAACGTGAACGGGGGCTTCCTTAGTGTGGGGTGGAGTATGCTCTAACGTGAACAGGGGGTTCCTTAGTGTGGGGATGGAGTATGCTCGAACGTGAACGGGGGCTTCCTTAGTGTGGGGGTTGAGTATGCTCTAACGTGAACGGGGGCTACCTTAGTGTGGGGGTGGAGTATGCTCTAACGTGAACGGGGGCTTCCTTAGTGTGGGGTGGAGTATGCTCGAACTTGAACGGGAGCTTCCTTAGTGTGGGGGTGGAGTATGCTCGAACGTGAACGAGGGGTTCCTTAGTGTGGGGGTGGAGTATGCTCTAACCTGAACGGCGGCTTCCTTAGTGTGGGGGTGGAGTATGCTCTAACGTGAACGGGGGCTTCCTTAGTGTGGGGTGGAGTATGCTCGAACGTGAACGGGGGGTTCCTTAGTGTAGGGGTGGAGTATGCTCGAACGTGAACGGGGGCTTCCTTAGTGTGGGAGTGGAGTATGCTCTAACGTGAACGGGGGCTACCTTAGTGTGGGAGTGGAGTATGCTCTAACGTGAACGGGGGCTTCCTTACGGTGGGGGCGGAGTATGCTCTAACGTGAACGGGGGCTTCCTTAGTGTGGGGGTGGAGTATGCTCGAACGTGAACGGGAGCTTCCTTACGGTGGGGGTGGAGTATGCTCTAACGTGAACGGGGGCTTCCTTAGTGTGGGGGTGGTGTATGCTCGAACGTGAACGGGGGCTTCCTTAGTGTGGGGTGGAGTATGCTCTAACGTGAACGGGGGCTTCCTTAGTGTGGGGTGGAGTATGCTCGAACGTGAACGGGGGCTTCCTTACGGTGGGGGTGGAGTATGCTCTAACGTGAACGGGGGCTTCCTTAGTGTGGGGTGGAGTATGCTCGAACGTGAACGGGGGCTTCCTTACGGTGGGGGTGGAGTATGCTCTAACGTGAACGGGGGCTTCCTTAGTGTGGGGTGGAGTATGCTCGAACGTGAACGGGGGCTTCCTTACGGTGGGGGTGGAGTATGCTCTAACGTGAACGGGGGCTTCCTTAGTTTGGGGGTGGAGAATGCTCGAACGTGAACGGTGGCTTCCTTACGGTGGGGGTGGAGTATGCTCTAACGTGAACGGGGGCTTCCTTAGTGTGGGGTGGAGTATGCTCGAACGTGAACGGGGGGTTCCTTAGTGTGGGGGTGGAGTATGCTCGAACGTGAACGGGGGTTTCCTTAGTGTGGGAGTGGAGTATGCTCTAACGTGAACGGGGGCTACCTTAGTGTGGGGGTGGAGTATGCTCTAACGTGAACGGGGGCTTCCTTAGTGTGAGGTGGAGTATGCTCGAACTTGAACGGGAGCTTCCTTAGTGGGGGAGGTGGAGTATGCTCGAACGTGAACGGGGGCTTCCTTAGTGTGGGGGTGGAGTATGCTCGAACGTGAACCGGAGCTTCCTTACGGTGGGGGTGGAGTATGCTCGAACGTGAACGGGAGCTTCCTTACGGTGGGGGTGGAGTATGCTCTAACGTGAACGGGGGCTTCCTTAGTGTGGGGGTGGAGTATGCTCGAGCTTGAACGGGAACTTCCTTAGTGTGGGGGTGGAGTATGCTCGAACGTGAACGGGGGCTTCCTTAGTGTAGGGGTGGAGTATGCTCGAACGTGAACGGGAGCTTCCTTACGGTGGGGGTGGAGTATGCTCGAACTTGAACGGGAGCTTCCTTAGTGTGGGGGTGGAGTATGCTCGAGCTTGAACGGGAACTTCCTTAGTGTGGGGGTGGAGTATGCTCGAACGTGAACGGGGGCATCCTTAGTGTAGGGGTGGAGTATGCTCTAACGTGAACGGGGGTTTCCTTAGTGTGGGGGTGGAGTATGCTCGAACTTGAACGGGAGCTTCCTTAGTGTGGGGGTGGAGTATGCTCAAACGTGAACGGGGGCTTCCTTAGTGTGGGGGTGGAGTATGCTCTAACGTGAACGGGAGCTTCCTTAGTGTGGGGGTGGAGTATGCTCTAACGTGAACGGGGGCTTCCTTAGTGTGGGGGTGGAGTATGCTCGAACGTGAACGGGGGCTTCCTTAGTGTGGGGGTGGAGTATGCTCGAACGTGAACGGGGGCTTCCTTAGTGTGGGGGTGGAGTATGCTCTAACGTGAACGGGGGCTTCCTTAGTGTGGGGGTGGAGTATGCTCGAACGTGAAAGGGAGCTTCCTTACGGTCGGGGTGGAGTATGCTCTAACGTGAACGGGGGCTTCCTTAGTGTGGGGGTGGTGTATGCTCGAACGTGAACGGGGGCTTCCTTACGGTGGGGGTGGAGTATGCTCTAACGTGAACGGGGGCTTCCTTAGTGTGGGGTGGAGTATGCTCGAACGTGAACGGGGGCTTCCTTACGGTGGGGGTGGAGTATGCTCTAACGTGAACGGGGGCTTCCTTAGTGTGGGGTGGAGTATGCTCGAACGTGAACGGGGGCTTCCTTACGGTGGGGGTGGAGTATGCTCTAACGTGAACTTGGGCTTCCTTAGTGTGGGGTGGAGTATGCTCGAACGTGAACGGGGGCTTCCTTACGGTGGGGGTGGAGTATGCTCTAACGTGAACGGGGGCTTCCTTAGTTTGGGGGTGGAGAATGCTCGAACGTGAACGGTGGCTTCCTTACGGTGGGGGTGGAGTATGCTCTAACGTGAACGGGGGCTTCCTTATTGTGGGGTGGAGTATGCTCGAACGTGAACGGGGGGTTCCTTAGTGTGGGGGTGGAGTATGCTCGAACGTGAACGGGGGCTTCCTTAGTGTGGGAGTGGAGTATGCTCTAACGTGAACGGGGGCTACCTTAGTGTGGGGGTGGAGTATGCTCTAACGTGAACGGGGGCTTTCTTAGTGTGGGGTGGAGTATGCTCGAACTTGAACGGGAGCTTCCTTAGTGTGGGGGTGGAGTATGCTCGAACGTGAACGAGGGGTTCCTTAGTGTGGGGGTGGAGTATGCTCTAACCTGAACGGCGGCTTCCTTAGTGTGGGGGTGGAGTATGCTCTAACGTGAACGGGGGCTTCCCTAGTGTGGGGTGGAGTATGCTCGAACGTGAACGGGGGGTTCCTTAGTGTGGGGGTGGAGTATGCTCGAACGTGAACGGGGGCTTCCTTAGTGTGGGAGTGGAGTATGCTCTAACGTGAACGGGGGCTACCTTAGTGTGGGAGTGGAGTATGCTCTAACGTGAACGGGGGCTTCCTTACGGTGGGGGTGGAGTATGCTCTAACGTGAACGGGGGCTTCCTTAGTGTGGGGGTGGAGTATGCTCGAACGTGAACGGGAGCTTCCTTACGGTGGGGGTGGAGTATGCTCTAACGTGAACGGGGGCTTCCTTAGTGTGGGGGTGGTGTATGCTCGAACGTGAACGGGGGCTTCCTTAGTGTGGGGTGGAGTATGCTCTAACGTGAACGGGGGCTTCCTTAGTGTGGGGTGGAGTATGCTCGAACGTGAACGGGGGCTTCCTTACGGTGGGGGTGAAGTATGCTCTAACGTGAACGGGGGCTTCCTTAGTGTGGGGGTGGAGTATGCTCGACCGTGAACGGGAGCTTCCTTACGGTGGGGGTGGAGTATGCTCTAACGTGAACGGGGGCTTCCTTAGTGTGGGGGTGGTGTATGCTCGAACGTGAACGGGGGCTTCCTTACGGTGGGGGTGGAGTATGCTCTAACGTGAACGGGGGCTTCCTTAGTGTGGGGTGGAGTATGCTCGAACGTGAACGGGGGCTTCCTTACGGTTGGGGTGGAGTATGCTCTAACGTGAACAAGGGCTTCCTTAGTGTGGGGTGGAGTATGCTCGAACGTGAACGGGGGCTTCCTTACGGTGGGGGTGGAGTATGCTCTAACGTGAACGGGGGCTTCCTTAGTGTGGGGTGGAGTATGCTCGAACGTGAACGGGGGCTTCCTTACGGTGGGGGTGGAGTATGCTCTAACGTGAACGGGGGCTTCCCTAGTGTGGGGTGGAGTATGCTCGAACGTGAACGGGGGGTTCCTTAGTGTGGGGGTGGAGTATGCTCGAACGTGAACGGGGGCTTCCTTAGTGTGGGAGTGGAGTATGCTCTAACGTGAACGGGGGCTACCTTAGTGTGGGAGTGGAGTATGCTCTAACGTGAACGGGGGCTTCCTTACGGTGGGGGTGGAGTATGCTCTAACGTGAACGGGGGCTTCCTTAGTGTGGGGGTGGAGTATGCTCGAACGTGAACGGGAGCTTCCTTACGGTGGGGGTGGAGTATGCTCTAACGTGAACGGGGGCTTCCTTAGTGTGGGGGTGGTGTATGCTCGAACGTGAACGGGGGCTTCCTTAGTGTGGGGGTGGAGTATGCTCGAACGTGAACGGGAGCTTCCTTACGGTGGGGGTGGAGTATGCTCTAACGTGAACGGGGGCTTCCTTAGTGTGGGGGTGGTGTATGCTCGAACGTGAACGGGGGCTTCCTTACGGTGGGGGTGGAGTATGCTCTAACGTGAACGGGGGCTTCCTTAGTGTGGGGTGGAGTATGCTCGAACGTGAACGGGGGCTTCCTTACGGTTGGCGTGGAGTATGCTCTAACGTGAACAAGGGCTTCCTTAGTGTGGGGTGGAGTATGCTCGAACGTGAACGGGGGCTTCCTTACGGTGGGGGTGGAGTATGCTCTAACGTGAACGGGGGCTTCCTTAGTGTGGGGTGGAGTATGCTCGAACGTGAACGGGGGCTTCCTTACGGTGGGGGTGGAGTATGCTCTAACGTGAACGGGGGCTTCCCTAGTGTGGGGTGGAGTATGCTCGAACGTGAACGGGGGGTTCCTTAGTGTGGGGGTGGAGTATGCTCTAACGTGAACGGGGGCTACCTTAGTGTGGGGGTGGAGTATGCTCTAACGTGAACGGGGGCTTCCTTAGTGTGGGGTGGAGTATGCTCGAACTTGAACGGGGGCTTCCTTAGTGTGGGGGTGGAGTATGCTCGAACGTGAACGGGGGGTTCCTTAGTGTGGGGGTGGAGTATGCTCTAACCTGAACGGGGGCTTCCTTAGTGTGGGAGTGGAGTATGCTATAACGTGAACGGGGGCTTCCTTACGGTGGGGGTGGAGTATGCTCTAACGTGAAAGGGGGCTTCCTTAGTGTGGGGGTGGAGTATGCTCGAACGTGAACGGGAGCTTCCTTACGGTGGGGGTGGAGTATGCTCTAACGTGAACGGGGGCTACCTTTGTGTGGGGGTGGAGTATGCTCTAACGTGAACGGGGGCTTCCTTAGTTTGGGGGTGGAGAATGCTCGAACGTGAACGGTGGCTTCCTTACGGTGGGGGTGGAGTATGCTCTAACGTGAACGGGGGCTTCCTTAGTGTGGGGTGGAGTATGCTCGAACGTGAACGGGGGGTTCCTTAGTGTGGGGGTGGAGTATGCTCGAACGTGAACGGGGGCTTCCTTAGTGTGGGAGTGGAGTATGCTCTAACGTGAACGGGGGCTACCTTAGTGTGGGGGTGGAGTATGCTCTAACGTGAACGGGGGCTTCCTTAGTGTGGGGTGGAGTATGCTCGAACTTGAACGGGAGCTTCCTTAGTGTGGGGGTGGAGTATGCTCGAACGTGAACGAGGGGTTCCTTAGTGTGGGGGTGGAGTATGCTCTAACCTGAACGGCGGCTTCCTTAGTGTGGGGGTGGAGTATGCTCTAACGTGAACGGGGGCTTCCTTAGTGTGAGGTGGAGTATGCTCGAACTTGAACGGGAGCTTCCTTAGTGGGGGGGGGTGGAGTATGCTCGAACGTGAACGGGGGCTTCCTTAGTGTGGGGGTGGAGTATGCTCGAACGTGAACGGGAGCTTCCTTACCTTGGGGGTGGAGTATGCTCGAACGTGAACGGGAGCTTCCTTACGGTGGGGGTGGAGTATGCTCTAACGTGAACGGGGGCTTCCTTAGTGTGGGGGTGGAGTATGCTCGAGCTTGAACGGGAGCTTCTTTAGTGTGGGGGTGGAGTATGCTCGAACGTGAACGGGGGCTTCCTTAGTGTGGGGTGGAGTATGCTCTAACGTGAACGGGGGTTTCCTTAGTGTGGGGGTGGAGTATGCTCGAACTTGAACGGGAGCTTCCTTAGTGTGGGGGTGGAGTATGCTCGAACGTGAACGGGGGCTTCCTTAATGTGGGGGTGGAGTATGCTCTAACGTGAACGGGAGCTTCCTTAGTGTGGGGGTGGAGTATGCTCTAACGTGAACGGGGGCTTCCTTAGTGTGGGGGTGGAGTATGCTCGAACGTGAACGGGGGCTTCCTTAGTGTGGGGGTGGAGTATGCTCGAACGTGAACGGGGGCTTCCTTAGTGTGGGGGTGGAGTATGCTCTAACGTGAACGGGGGCTTCCTTAGTGTGGGAGTGGAGTATGCTCTAACGTGAACGGGGGCTTCCTTAGTGTGGGGGTGGAGTATGCTCTAACGTGAACAGGGGGTTCCTTAGTGTGGGGATGGAGTATGCTCGAACGTGAACGGGGGCTTCCTTAGTGTGGGGGTGGAGTATGCTCTAACGTGAACGGGGGCTACCTTAGTGTGGGGGTGGAGTATGCTCTAACGTGAACGGGGGCTTCCTTAGTGTGGGGTGGAGTATGCTCGAACTTGAACGGGAGCTTCCTTAGTGTGGGGGTGGAGTATGCTCGAACGTGAACGAGGGGTTCCTTAGTGTGGGGGTGGAGTATGCTCTAACCTGAACGGCGGCTTCCTTAGTGTGGGGGTGGAGTATGCTCTAACGTGAACGGGGGCTTCCTTAGTGTGGGGTGGAGTATGCTCGAACGTGAACGGGGGGTTCCTTAGTGTGGGGGTGGCGTATGCTCGAACGTGAACGGGGGCTTCCTTAGTGTGGGAGTGGAGTATGCTCTAACGTGAACGGGGGCTACCTTAGTGTGGGAGTGGAGTATGCTCTAACGTGAACGAGGGCTTCCTTACGGTGGGGGTGGAGTATGCTCTAACGTGAACGGGGGCTTCCTTAGTGTGGGGGTGGAGTATGCTCGAACGTGAACGGGAGCTTCCTTACGGTGGGGGTGGAGTATGCTCTAACGTGAACGGGGGCTTCCTTAGTGTGGGGGTGGTGTATGCTCGAACGTGAACGGGGGCTTCCTTAGTGTGGGGTGGAGTATGCTCTAACGTGAACGGGGGCTTCCTTAGTGTGGGGTGGAGTATGCTCGAACGTGAACGGGGGCTTCCTTACGGTGGGGGTGGAGTATGCTCTAACGTGAACGGGGGCTTCCTTAGTGTGGGGTGGAGTATGCTCGAACGTGAACGGGGGCTTCCTTACGGTGGGGGTGGAGTATGCTCTAACGTGAACGGGGGCTTCCTTAGTGTGGGGTGGAGTATGCTCGAACGTGAACGGGGGCTTCCTTACGGTGGGGGTGGAGTATGCTCTAACGTGAACGGGGGCTTCCTTAGTTTGGGGGTGGAGAATGCTCGAACGTGAACGGTGGCTTCCTTACGGTGGGGGTGGAGTATGCTCTAACGTGAACGGGGGCTTCCTTAGTGTGGGGTGGAGTATGCTCGAACGTGAACGGGGGGTTCCTTAGTGTGGGGGTGGAGTATGCTCGAACGTGAACGGGGGTTTCCTTAGTGTGGGAGTGGAGCATGCTCTAACGTGAACGGGGGCTACCTTAGTGTGGGGGTGGAGTATGCTCTAACGTGAACGGGGGCTTCCTTAGTGTGGGGTGGAGTATGCTCGAACTTGAACGGGAGCTTCCTTAGTGTGGGGGTGGAGTATGCTCGAACGTGAACGAGGGGTTCCTTAGTGTGGGGGTGGAGTATGCTCTAACCTGAACGGCGGCTTCCTTAGTGTGGGGGTGGAGTATGCTCTAACGTGAACGGGGGCTTCCTTAGTGTGAGGTGGAGTATGCTCGAACTTGAACGGGAGCTTCCTTAGTGGGGGGGGTGGAGTATGCTCGAACGTGAACGGGGGCTTCCTTAGTGTGGGGGTGGAGTATGCTCGAACGTGAACGGGAGCTTCCTTACGGTGGGGGTGGAGTATGCTCGAACGTGAACGGGAGCTTCCTTACGGTGGGGGTGGAGTAGGCTCTAACGTGAACGGGGGCTTCCTTAGTGTGGGGTGAAGTATGCTCGAACGTGAACGGGGGCTTCCTTAGTGTGGGGTGGAGTATGCTCGAACGTGAACGGGGGCTTCCTTACGGTGGGAGTGGAGTATGCTCTAACGTGAACGGGGGCTTCCTTAGTGTGGGGGTGGAGTATGCTCTAACCTGAACGGCGGCTTCCTTAGTGTGGGGTGGAGTATGCTCGAACGTGAACGGGGGCTTCCTTAGTGTGGGGTGGAGTATGCTCGAACGTGAACGGGGGCTTCCTTACGGTGGGGGTGGAGTATGCTCTAACGTGAACGGGGGCTTCCTTAGTGTAGGGTGAAGTATGCTCGAACGTGAACGGGGGCTTCCTTAGTGTGGGGTGGAGTATGCTCGAACGTGAACGGGGGCTTCCTTACGGTGGGGGTGGAGTATGCTCTAACGTGAACGGGGGCTTCCTTAGTGTGGGGGTGGAGAATGCTCAAACGTGAACGGGGGCTTCCTTACGGTGGGGGTGGAGTATGCTCTAACGTGAACGGGGGCTTCCTTAGTGTGGGGTGGAATATGCTCGAACGTGAACGGGGGGTTCCTTAGTGTGGGGGTAGAGTATGCTCGAACGTGAACGGGGGCTTCCTTAGTGTGGGAGTGGAGTATGCTCTAACGTGAACGGGGGCTACCTTAGTGTGGGGGTGGAGTATGCTCTAACGTGAACGGGGGCTTCCTTAGTGTGGGGTGGAGTATGCTCGAACTTGAACGGGGGCTTCCTTAGTGTGGGGGTGGAGTATGCTCGAACGTGAACGGGGGGTTCCTTAGTGTGGGGGTGGAGTATGCTCTAACCTGAACGGGGGCTTCCTTAGTGTGGGAGTGGAGTATGCTATAACGTGAACGGGGGCTTCCTTACGGTGGGGGTGGAGTATGCTCTAACGTGAAAGGGGGCTTCCTTAGTGTGGGGGTGGAGTATGCTCGAACGTGAACGGGAGCTTCCTTACGGTGGGGGTGGAGTATGCTCTAACGTGAACGGGGGCTACCTTTGTGTGGGGGTGGAGTATGCTCTAACGTGAACGGGGGCTTCCTTAGTGTGGGGTGGAGTATGCTCGAACTTGAACGGGAGCTTCCTTAGTGTGGGGGTGGAGTATGCTCGAACGTGAACGAGGGGTTCCTTAGTGTGGGGGTGGAGTATGCTCTAACCTGAACGGCGGCTTCCTTAGTGTGGGGGTGGAGTATGCTCTAACGTGAACGGGGGCTTCCCTAGTGTGGGGTGGAGTATGCTCGAACGTGAACGGGGGGTTCCTTAGTGTGGGGGTGGAGTATGCTCGAACGTGAACGGGGGCTTCCTTAGTGTGGGAGTGGAGTATGCTCTAACGTGAACGGGGGCTACCTTAGTGTGGGGGTGGAGTATGCTCTAACGTGAACGGGGGCTTCCTTACGGTGGGGGTGGAGTATGCTCTAACGTGAACGGGGGCTTCCTTAGTGTGGGGGTGGAGTATGCTCGAACGTGAACGGGAGCTTCCTTACGGTGGGGGTGGAGTATGCTCTAACGTGAACGGGGGCTTCCTTAGTGTGGGGGTGGTGTATGCTCGAACGTGAACGGGGGCTTCCTTAGTGTGGGGTGGAGTATGCTCTAACGTGAACGGGGGCTTCCTTAGTGTGGGGTGGAGTATGCTCGAACGTGAACGGGGGCTTCCTTACGGTGGGGGTGGAGTATGCTCTAACGTGAACGGGGGCTTCCTTAGTGTGGGGTGGAGTATGCTCGAACGTGAACGGGGGCTTCCTTACGGTGGGGGTGGAGTATGCTCTAACGTGAACGGGGGCTTCCTTAGTGTGGGGTGGAGTATGCTCGAACCTGAACGGGGGCTTCCTTACGGTGGGGGTGGAGTATGCTCTAACGTGAACGGGGGCTTCCTTAGTTTGGGGGTGGAGAATGCTCGAACGTGAACGGTGGCTTCCTTACGGTGGGGGTGGAGTATGCTCTAACGTGAACGGGGGCTTCCTTAGTGTGGGGTGGAGTATGCTCGAACGTGAACGGGGGGTTCCTCAGTGTGGGGGTGGAGTATGCTCGAACGTGAACGGGGGCTTCCTTAGTGTGGGAGTGGAGTATGCTCTAACGTGAACGGGGGCTACCTTAGTGTGGGGGTGGAGTATGCTCTAACGTGAACGGGGGCTTCCTTAGTGTGGGGTGGAGTATGCTCGAACTTGAACGGGAGCTTCCTTAGTGTGGGGGTGGATTATGCTCGAACGTGAACGAGGGGTTCCTTAGTGTGGGGGTGGAGTATGCTCTAACCTGAACGGCGGCTTCCTTAGTGTGGGGGTGGAGTATGCTCTAACGTGAACGGGGGCTTCCTTAGTGTGAGGTGGAGTATGCTCGAACTTGAACGGGAGCTTCCTTAGTGGGGGGGGTGGAGTATGCTCGAACGTGAACGGGGGCTTCCTTAGTGTGGGGGTGGAGTATGCTCGAACGTGAACGGGGGCTTCCTTAGTGTGGGGTGGAGTATGCTCGAACTTGAACGGGAGCTTCCTTAGTGTGGGGGTAGAGTATGCTCGAACGTGAACGAGGGGTTCCTTAGTGTGGGGGTGGAGTATGCTCTAACCTGAACGGCGGCTTCCTTAGTGTGGGGGTGGAGTATGCTCTAACGTGAACGGGGGCTTCCTTAGTGTGAGGTGGAGTATGCTCGAACTTGAACGGGAGCTTCCTTAGTGGGGGGGTGGAGTATGCTCGAACGTGAACGGGGGCTTCCTTAGTGTGGGGGTGGAGTATGCTCGAACGTGAACGGGAGCTTCCTTACCTTGGGGGTGGAGTATGCTCGAACGTGAACGGGAGCTTCCTTACGGTGGGAGTGGAGTATGCTCTAACGTGAACGGGGGCTTCCTTAGTGTGGGGGTGGAGTATGCTCGAGCTTGAACGGGAGCTTCCTTAGTGTGGGGGTGGAGTATGCTCGAGCTTGAACGGGAGCTTCCTTAGTGTGGGGGTGGAGTATGCTCGAACGTGAACGGGGGCTTCCTTAGTGTGTGGGTGGAGTATGCTCTAACGTGAACGGGAGCTTCCTTAGTGTGGGGGTGGAGTATGCTCTAACGTGAACGGGGGCTTCCTTAGTGTGGGGGTGGAGTATGCTCGAACGTGAACGGGGGCTTCCTTAGTGTGGGGGTGGAGTATGCTCGAACGTGAACGGGGGCTTCCTTAGTGTGGGGGTGGAGTATGCTCTAACGTGAACGGGGGCTTCCTTAGTGTGGGAGTGGAGTATGCTCTAACGTGAACGGGGGCTTCCTTAGTGTGGGGGTGGAGTATGCTCTAACGTGAACAGGGGGTTCCTTAGTGTGGGGATGGAGTATGCTCGAACGTGAACGGGGGCTTCCTTAGTGTGGGGGTTGAGTATGCTCTAACGTGAACGGGGGCTACCTTAGTGTGGGGGTGGAGTATGCTCTAACGTGAACGGGGGCTTCCTTAGTGTGGGGTGGAGTATGCTCGAACTTGAACGGGAGCTTCCTTAGTGTGGGGGTGGAGTATGCTCGAACGTGAACGAGGGGTTCCTTAGTGTGGGGGTGGAGTATGCTCTAACCTGAACGGCGGCTTCCTTAGTGTGGGGGTGGAGTATGCTCTAACGTGAACGGGGGCTTCCTTAGTGTGGGGTGGAGTATGCTCGAACGTGAACGGGGGGTTCCTTAGTGTAGGGGTGGAGTATGCTCGAACGTGAACGGGGGCTTCCTTAGTGTGGGAGTGGAGTATGCTCTAACGTGAACGGGGGCTACCTTAGTGTGGGAGTGGAGTATGCTCTAACGTGAACGGGGGCTTCCTTACGGTGGGGGTGGAGTATGCTCTAACGTGAACGGGGGCTTCCTTAGTGTGGGGGTGGAGTATGCTCGAACGTGAACGGGAGCTTCCTTACGGTGGGGGTGGAGTATGCTCTAACGTGAACGGGGGCTTCCTTAGTGTGGGGGTGGTGTATGCTCGAACGTGAACGGGGGCTTCCTTAGTGTGGGGTGGAGTATGCTCTAACGTGAACGGGGGCTTCCTTAGTGTGGGGTGGAGTATGCTCGAACGTGAACGGGGGCTTCCTTACGGTGGGGGTGGAGTATGCTCTAACGTGAACGGGGGCTTCCTTAGTGTGGGGTGGAGTATGCTCGAACGTGAACGGGGGCTTCCTTACGGTGGGGGTGGAGTATGCTCTAACGTGAACGGGGGCTTCCTTAGTGTGGGGTGGAGTATGCTCGAACGTGAACGGGGGCTTCCTTACGGTGGGGGTGGAGTATGCTCTAACGTGAACGGGGGCTTCCTTAGTTTGGGGGTGGAGAATGCTCGAACGTGAACGGTGGCTTCCTTACGGTGGGGGTGGAGTATGCTCTAACGTGAACGGGGGCTTCCTTAGTGTGGGGTGGAGTATGCTCGAACGTGAACGGGGGGTTCCTTAGTGTGGGGGTGGAGTATGCTCGAACGTGAACGGGGGTTTCCTTAGTGTGGGAGTGGAGTATGCTCTAACGTGAACGGGGGCTACCTTAGTGTGGGGGTGGAGTATGCTCTAACGTGAACGGGGGCTTCCTTAGTGTGAGGTGGAGTATGCTCGAACTTGAACGGGAGCTTCCTTAGTGGGGGAGGTGGAGTATGCTCGAACGTGAACGGGGGCTTCCTTAGTGTGGGGGTGGAGTATGCTCGAACGTGAACCGGAGCTTCCTTACGGTGGGGGTGGAGTATGCTCGAACGTGAACGGGAGCTTCCTTACGGTGGGGGTGGAGTATGCTCTAACGTGAACGGGGGCTTCCTTAGTGTGGGGGTGGAGTATGCTCGAGCTTGAACGGGAACTTCCTTAGTGTGGGGGTGGAGTATGCTCGAACGTGAACGGGGGCTTCCTTAGTGTAGGGGTGGAGTATGCTCGAACGTGAACGGGAGCTTCCTTACGGTGGGGGTGGAGTATGCTCGAACTTGAACGGGAGCTTCCTTAGTGTGGGGGTGGAGTATGCTCGAGCTTGAACGGGAACTTCCTTAGTGTGGGGGTGGAGTATGCTCGAACGTGAACGGGGGCATCCTTAGTGTAGGGGTGGAGTATGCTCTAACGTGAACGGGGGTTTCCTTAGTGTGGGGGTGGAGTATGCTCGAACTTGAACGGGAGCTTCCTTAGTGTGGGGGTGGAGTATGCTCAAACGTGAACGGGGGCTTCCTTAGTGTGGGGGTGGAGTATGCTCTAACGTGAACGGGAGCTTCCTTAGTGTGGGGGTGGAGTATGCTCTAACGTGAACGGGGGCTTCCTTAGTGTGGGGGTGGAGTATGCTCGAACGTGAACGGGGGCTTCCTTAGTGTGGGGGTGGAGTATGCTCGAACGTGAACGGGGGCTTCCTTAGTGTGGGGGTGGAGTATGCTCTAACGTGAACGGGGGCTTCCTTAGTGTGGGGGTGGAGTATGCTCGAACGTGAAAGGGAGCTTCCTTACGGTGGGGGTGGAGTATGCTCTAACGTGAACGGGGGCTTCCTTAGTGTGGGGGTGGTGTATGCTCGAACGTGAACGGGGGCTTCCTTACGGTGGGGGTGGAGTATGCTCTAACGTGAACGGGGGCTTCCTTAGTGTGGGGTGGAGTATGCTCGAACGTGAACGGGGGCTTCCTTACGGTGGGGGTGGAGTATGCTCTAACGTGAACGGGGGCTTCCTTAGTGTGGGGTGGAGTATGCTCGAACGTGAACGGGGGCTTCCTTACGGTGGGGGTGGAGTATGCTCTAACGTGAACTTGGGCTTCCTTAGTGTGGGGTGGAGTATGCTCGAACGTGAACGGGGGCTTCCTTACGGTGGGGGTGGAGTATGCTCTAACGTGAACGGGGGCTTCCTTAGTTTGGGGGTGGAGAATGCTCGAACGTGAACGGTGGCTTCCTTACGGTGGGGGTGGAGTATGCTCTAACGTGAACGGGGGCTTCCTTATTGTGGGGTGGAGTATGCTCGAACGTGAACGGGGGGTTCCTTAGTGTGGGGGTGGAGTATGCTCGAACGTGAACGGGGGCTTCCTTACGGTGGGGGTGGAGTATGCTCTAACCTGAACGGCGGCTTCCTTAGTGTGGGGGTGGAGTATGCTCTAACGTGAACGGGGGCTTCCCTAGTGTGGGGTGGAGTATGCTCGAACGTGAACGGGGGGTTCCTTAGTGTGGGGGTGGAGTATGCTCGAACGTGAACGGGGGCTTCCTTAGTGTGGGAGTGGAGTATGCTCTAACGTGAACGGGGGCTACCTTAGTGTGGGAGTGGAGTATGCTCTAACGTGAACGGGGGCTTCCTTACGGTGGGGGTGGAGTATGCTCTAACGTGAACGGGGGCTTCCTTAGTGTGGGGGTGGAGTATGCTCGAACGTGAACGGGAGCTTCCTTACGGTGGGGGTGGAGTATGCTCTAACGTGAACGGGGGCTTCCTTAGTGTGGGGGTGGTGTATGCTCGAACGTGAACGGGGGCTTCCTTAGTGTGGGGTGGAGTATGCTCTAACGTGAACGGGGGCTTCCTTAGTGTGGGGTGGAGTATGCTCGAACGTGAACGGGGGCTTCCTTACGGTGGGGGTGAAGTATGCTCTAACGTGAACGGGGGCTTCCTTAGTGTGGGGGTGGAGTATGCTCGAACGTGAACGGGAGCTTCCTTACGGTGGGGGTGGAGTATGCTCTAACGTGAACGGGGGCTTCCTTAGTGTTGGGGTGGTGTATTCTCGAACGTGAACGGGGGCTTCCTTACGGTGGGGGTGGAGTATGCTCTAACGTGAACGGGGGCTTCCTTAGTGTGGGGTGGAGTATGCTCGAACGTGAACGGGGGCTTCCTTACGGTTGGGGTGGAGTATGCTCTAACGTGAACAAGGGCTTCCTTAGTGTGGGGTGGAGTATGCTCGAACGTGAACGGGGGCTTCCTTACGGTGGGGGTGGAGTATGCTCTAACGTGAACGGGGGCTTCCTTAGTGTGGGGTGGAGTATGCTCGAACGTGAACGGGGGCTTCCTTACGGTGGGGGTGGAGTATGCTCTAACGTGAACGGGGGCTTCCCTAGTGTGGGGTGGAGTATGCTCGAACGTGAACGGGGGGTTCCTTAGTGTGGGGGTGGAGTATGCTCGAACGTGAACGGGGGCTTCCTTAGTGTGGGAGTGGAGTATGCTCTAACGTGAACGGGGGCTACCTTAGTGTGGGAGTGGAGTATGCTCTAACGTGAACGGGGGCTTCCTTACGGTGGGGGTGGAGTATGCTCTAACGTGAACGGGGGCTTCCTTAGTGTGGGGGTGGAGTATGCTCGAACGTGAACGGGAGCTTCCTTACGGTGGGGGTGGAGTATGCTCTAACGTGAACGGGGGCTTCCTTAGTGTGGGGGTGGTGTATGCTCGAACGTGAACGGGGGCTTCCTTAGTGTGGGGGTGGAGTATGCTCGAACGTGAACGGGAGCTTCCTTACGGTGGGGGTGGAGTATGCTCTAACGTGAACGGGGGCTTCCTTAGTGTGGGGGTGGTGTATGCTCGAACGTGAACGGGGGCTTCCTTACGGTGGGGGTGGAGTATGCTCTAACGTGAACGGGGGCTTCCTTAGTGTGGGGTGGAGTATGCTCGAACGTGAACGGGGGCTTCCTTACGGTTGGGGTGGAGTATGCTCTAACGTGAACAAGGGCTTCCTTAGTGTGGGGTGGAGTATGCTCGAACGTGAACGGGGGCTTCCTTACGGTGGGGGTGGAGTATGCTCTAACGTGAACGGGGGCTTCCTTAGTGTGGGGTGGAGTATGCTCGAACGTGAACGGGGGCTTCCTTACGGTGGGGGTGGAGTATGCTCTAACGTGAACGGGGGCTTCCCTAGTGTGGGGTGGAGTATGCTCGAACGTGAACGGGGGGTTCCTTAGTGTGGGGGTGGAGTATGCTCGAACGTGAACGGGGGCTTCCTTAGTGTGGGAGTGGAGTATGCTCTAACGTGAACGGGGGCTACCTTAGTGTGGGAGTGGAGTATGCTCTAACGTGAACGGGGGCTTCCTTACGGTGGGGGTGGAGTATGCTCTAACGTGAACGGGGGCTTCCTTAGTGTGGGGGTGGAGTATGCTCGAACGTGAACGGGAGCTTCCTTACGGTGGGGGTGGAGTATGCTCTAACGTGAACGGGGGCTTCCTTAGTGTGGGGGTGGTGTATGCTCGAACGTGAACGGGGGCTTCCTTAGTGTGGGGTGGAGTATGCTCTAACGTGAACGGGGGCTTCCTTAGTGTGGGGTGGAGTATGCTCGAACGTGAACGGGGGCTTCCTTACGGTGGGGGTGGAGTATGCTCTAACGTGAACGGGGGCTTCCTTAGTGTGGGGGTGGTGTATGCTCGAACGTGAACGGGGGCTTCCTTACGGTGGGGGTGGAGTATGCTCTAACGTGAACGGGGGCTTCCTTAGTGTGGGGTGGAGTATGCTCGAACGTGAACGGGGGCTTCCTTACGGTGGGGGTGGAGTATGCTCTAACGTGAACGGGGGCTTCCTTAGTGTGGGGTGGAGTATGCTCGAACGTGAACGGGGGCTTCCTTACGGTGGGGGTGGAGTATGCTCTAACGTGAACGGGGGCTTCCTTAGTGTGGGGTGGAGTATGCTCGAACGTGAACGGGGGCTTCCTTACGGTGGGGGTGGAGTATGCTCTAACGTGAACGGGGGCTTCCTTAGTTTGGGGGTGGAGAATGCTCGAACGTGAACGGTGGCTTCCTTACGGTGGGGGTGGAGTATGCTCTAACGTGAACGGGGGCTTCCTTATTGTGGGGTGGAGTATGCTCGAACGTGAACGGGGGGTTCCTTAGTGTGGGGGTGGAGTATGCTCGAACGTGAACGGGGGCTTCCTGAGTGTGGGAGTGGAGTATGCTCTAACGTGAACGGGGGCTACCTTAGTGTGGGGGTGGAGTATGCTCTAACGTGAACGGGGGCTTCCTTAGTGTGGGGTGGAGTATGCTCGAACTTGAACGGGAGCTTCCTTAGTGTGGGGGTGGAGTATGCTCGAACGTGAACGAGGGGTTCCTTAGTGTGGGGGTGGAGTATGCTCTAACCTGAACGGCGGCTTCCTTAGTGTGGGGGTGGAGTATGCTCTAACGTGAACGGGGGCTTCCCTAGTGTGGGGTGGAGTATGCTCGAACGTGAACGGGGGGTTCCTTAGTGTGGGGGTGGAGTATGCTCGAACGTGAACGGGGGCTTCCTTAGTGTGGGAGTGGAGTATGCTCTAACGTGAACGGGGGCTACCTTAGTGTGGGAGTGGAGTATGCTCTAACGTGAACGGGGGCTTCCTTACGGTGGGGGTGGAGTATGCTCTAACGTGAACGGGGGCTTCCTTAGTGTGGGGGTGGAGTATGCTCGAACGTGAACGGGAGCTTCCTTACGGTGGGGGTGGAGTATGCTCTAACGTGAACGGGGGCTTCCTTAGTGTGGGGGTGGTGTATGCTCGAACGTGAACGGGGGCTTCCTTAGTGTGGGGTGGAGTATGCTCGAACGTGAACGGGGGCTTCCTTAGTGTGGGGTGGAGTATGCTCGAACGTGAACGGGGGCTTCCTTACGGTGGGGGTGGAGTATGCTCTAACGTGAACGGGGGCTTCCTTAGTGTGGGGTGGAGTATGCTCGAACGTGAACGGGGGCTTCCTTACGGTGGGGGTGGAGTATGCTCTAACGTGAACGGGGGCTTCCTTAGTGTGGGGTGGAGTATGCTCGAACCTGAACGGGGGCTTCCTTACGGTGGGGGTGGAGTATGCTCTAACGTGAACGGGGGCTTCCTTAGTTTGGGGGTGGAGAATGCTCGAACGTGAACGGTGGCTTCCTTACGGTGGGGGTGGAGTATGCTCTAACGTGAACGGGGGCTTCCTTAGTGTGGGGTGGAGTATGCTCGAACGTGAACGGGGGGTTCCTTAGTGTGGGGGTGGAGTATGCTCGAACGTGAACGGGGGCTTCCTTAGTGTGGGAGTGGAGTATGCTCTAACGTGAACGGGGGCTACCTTAGTGTGGGGGTGGAGTATGCTCTAACGTGAACGGGGGCTTCCTTAGTGTGGGGTGGAGTATGCTCGAACTTGAACGGGAGCTTCCTTAATGTGGGGGTGGAGTATGCTCGAACGTGAACGAGGGGTTCCTTAGTGTGGGGGTGGAGTATGCTCTAACCTGAACGGCGGCTTCCTTAGTGTGGGGGTGGAGTATGCTCTAACGTGAACGGGGGCTTCCTTAGTGTGAGGTGGAGTATGCTCGAACTTGAACGGGAGCTTCCTTAGTGGGGGGGTGGAGTATGCTCGAACGTGAACGGGGGCTTCCTTAGTGTGGGGGTGGAGTATGCTCGAACGTGAACGGGAGCTTCCTTACGGTGGGGGTGGAGTATGCTCGAACGTGAACGGGAGCTTCCTTACGGTGGGGGTGGAGTATGCTCTAACGTGAACGGGGGCTTCCTTATTGTGGGGGTGGAGTATGCTCGAGCTTGAACGGGAGCTTCCTTAGTGTGGGGGTGGAGTATGCTCGAACGTGAACGGGGGCTTCCTTAGTGTAGGGGTGGAGTATGCTCTAACGTGAACGGGGGTTTCCTTAGTGTGGGGGTGGAGTATGCTCGAACTTGAACGGGAGCTTCCTTAGTGTGGGGGTGGAGTATGCTCGAACGTGAACGGGGGCTTCCTTAGTGTGGGGGTGGAGTATGCTCTAACGTGAACGGGAGCTTCCTTAGTGTGGGGGTGGAGTATGTTCTAACGTGAACGGGGGCTTCCTTAGTGTGGGGGTGGAGTATGCTCGAACGTGAACGGGGGCTTCCTTAGTGTGGGGGTGGAGTATGCTCGAACGTGAACGGGGGCTTCCTTAGTGTGGGGGTGGAGTATGCTCTAACGTGAACGGGGGCTTCCTTAGTGTGGGAGTGGAGTATGCTCTAACGTGAACGGGGGCTTCCTTAGTGTGGGGGTGGAGTATGCTCTAACGTGAACGGGGGGTTCCTTAGTGTGGGGATGGAGTATGCTCGAACGTGAACGGGGGCTTCCTTAGTGTGGGGGTGGAGTATGCTCTAACGTGAACGGGGGCTACCTTAGTGTGGGGGTGGAGTATGCTCGAACGTGAACGGGGGCTTCCTTAGTGTGGGGTGGAGTATGCTCGAACTTGAACGGGAGCTTCCTTAGTGTGGGGGTGGAGTATGCTCGAACGTGAACGAGGGGTTTCTTAGTGTGGGGGTGGAGTATGCTCTAACCTGAACGGCGGCTTCCTTAGTGTGGGGGTGGAGTATGCTCTAACGTGAACGGGGGCTTCCTTAGTGTGGGGTGGAGTATGCTCTAACGTGAACGGGGGCTTCCTTAGTGTGGGGGTGGAGTATGCTCGAACGTGAACGGGAGCTTCCTTACGGTGGGGGTGGAGTATGCTCTAACGTGAACGGGGGCTTCCTTAGTGTGGGGGTGGTGTATGCTCGAACGTGAACGGGGGCTTCCTTAGTGTGGGGTGGAGTATGCTCTAACGTGAACGGGGGCTTCCTTAGTGTGGGGTGGAGTATGCTCGAACGTGAACGGGGGCTTCCTTACGGTGGGGGTGGAGTATGCTCTAACGTGAACGGGGGCTTCCTTAGTGTGGGGTGGAGTATGCTCGAACGTGAACGGGGGCTTCCTTACGGTGGGGGTGGAGTATGCTCTAACGTGAACGGGGGCTTCCTTAGTGTGGGGTGGAGTATGCTCGAACCTGAACGGGGGCTTCCTTACGGTGGGGGTGGAGTATGCTCTAACGTGAACGGGGGCTTCCTTAGTTTGGGGGTGGAGAATGCTCGAACGTGAACGGTGGCTTCCTTACGGTGGGGGTGGAGTATGCTCTAACGTGAACGGGGGCTTCCCTAGTGTGGGGTGGAGTATGCTCGAACGTGAACGGGGGGTTCCTTAGTGTGGGGGTGGAGTATGCTCGAACGTGAACGGGGGCTTCCTTAGTGTGGGAGTGGAGTATGCTCTAACGTGAACGGGGGCTACCTTAGTGTGGGAGTGGAGTATGCTCTAACGTGAACGGGGGCTTCCTTACGGTGGGGGTGGAGTATGCTCTAACGTGAACGGGGGCTTCCTTAGTGTGGGGGTGGAGTATGCTCGAACGTGAACGGGAGCTTCCTTACGGTGGGGGTGGAGTATGCTCTAACGTGAACGGGGGCTTCCTTAGTGTGGGGGTGGTGTATGCTCGAACGTGAACGGGGGCTTCCTTAGTGTGGGGTGGAGTATGCTCGAACGTGAACGGGGGCTTCCTTAGTGTGGGGTGGAGTATGCTCGAACGTGAACGGGGGCTTCCTTACGGTGGGGGTGGAGTATGCTCTAACGTGAACGGGGGCTTCCTTAGTGTGGGGTGGAGTATGCTCGAACGTGAACGGGGGCTTCCTTACGGTGGGGGTGGAGTATGCTCTAACGTGAACGGGGGCTTCCTTAGTGTGGGGTGGAGTATGCTCGAACCTGAACGGGGGCTTCCTTACGGTGGGGGTGGAGTATGCTCTAACGTGAACGGGGGCTTCCTTAGTTTGGGGGTGGAGAATGCTCGAACGTGAACGGTGGCTTCCTTACGGTGGGGGTGGAGTATGCTCTAACGTGAACGGGGGCTTCCTTAGTGTGGGGTGGAGTATGCTCGAACGTGAACGGGGGGTTCCTTAGTGTGGGGGTGGAGTATGCTCGAACGTGAACGGGGGCTTCCTTAGTGTGGGAGTGGAGTATGCTCTAACGTGAACGGGGGCTACCTTAGTGTGGGGGTGGAGTATGCTCTAACGTGAACGGGGGCTTCCTTAGTGTGGGGTGGAGTATGCTCGAACTTGAACGGGAGCTTCCCTAATGTGGGGGTGGAGTATGCTCGAACGTGAACGAGGGGTTCCTTAGTGTGGGGGTGGAGTATGCTCTAACCTGAACGGCGGCTTCCTTAGTGTGGGGGTGGAGTATGCTCTAACGTGAACGGGGGCTTCCTTAGTGTGAGGTGGAGTATGCTCGAACTTGAACGGGAGCTTCCTTAGTGGGGGGGTGGAGTATGCTCGAACGTGAACGGGGGCTTCCTTAGTGTGGGGGTGGAGTATGCTCGAACGTGAACGGGAGCTTCCTTACGGTGGGGGTGGAGTATGCTCGAACGTGAACGGGAGCTTCCTTACGGTGGGGGTGGAGTATGCTCTAACGTGAACGGGGGCTTCCTTAGTGTGGGGGTGGAGTATGCTCGAGCTTGAACGGGAGCTTCCTTAGTGTGGGGGTGGAGTATGCTCGAACGTGAACGGGGGCTTCCTTAGTGTAGGGGTGGAGTATGCTCTAACGTGAACGGGGGTTTCCTTAGTGTGGGGGTGGAGTATGCTCGAACTTGAACGGGAGCTTCCTTAGTGTGGGGGTGGAGTATGCTCGAACGTGAACGGGGGCTTCCTTAGTGTGGGGGTGGAGTATGCTCTAACGTGAACGGGAGCTTCCTTAGTGTGGGGGTGGAGTATGTTCTAACGTGAACGGGGGCTTCCTTAGTGTGGGGGTGGAGTATGCTCGAACGTGAACGGGGGCTTCCTTAGTGTGGGGGTGGAGTATGCTCGAACGTGAACGGGGGCTTCCTTAGTGTGGGGGTGGAGTATGCTCTAACGTGAACGGGGGCTTCCTTAGTGTGGGAGTGGAGTATGCTCTAACGTGAACGGGGGCTTCCTTAGTGTGGGGGTGGAGTATGCTCTAACGTGAACGGGGGGTTCCTTAGTGTGGGGATGGAGTATGCTCGAACGTGAACGGGGGCTTCCTTAGTGTGGGGGTGGAGTATGCTCTAACGTGAACGGGGGCTACCTTAGTGTGGGGGTGGAGTATGCTCTAACGTGAACGGGGGCTTCCTTAGTGTGGGGTGGAGTATGCTCGAACTTGAACGGGAGCTTCCTTAGTGTGGGGGTGGAGTATGCTCGAACGTGAACGAGGGGTTTCTTAGTGTGGGGGTGGAGTATGCTCTAACCTGAACGGCGGCTTCCTTAGTGTGGGGGTGGAGTATGCTCTAACGTGAACGGGGGCTTCCTTAGTGTGGGGTGGAGTATGCTCTAACGTGAACGGGGGCTTCCTTAGTGTGGGGGTGGAGTATGCTCGAACGTGAACGGGAGCTTCCTTACGGTGGGGGTGGAGTATGCTCTAACGTGAACGGGGGCTTCCTTAGTGTGGGGGTGGTGCATGCTCGAACGTGAACGGGGGCTTCCTTAGTGTGGGGTGGAGTATGCTCTAACGTGAACGGGGGCTTCCTTAGTGTGGGGTGGAGTATGCTCGAACGTGAACGGGGGCTTCCTTACGGTGGGGGTGGAGTATGCTCTAACGTGAACGGGGGCTTCCTTAGTGTGGGGTGGAGTATGCTCGAACGTGAACGGGGGCTTCCTTACGGTGGGGGTGGAGTATGCTCTAACGTGAACGGGGGCTTCCTTAGTGTGGGGTGGAGTATGCTCGAACCTGAACGGGGGCTTCCTTACGGTGGGGGTGGAGTATGCTCTAACGTGAACGGGGGCTTCCTTAGTTTGGGGGTGGAGAATGCTCGAACGTGAACGGTGGCTTCCTTACGGTGGGGGTGGAGTATGCTCTAACGTGAACGGGGGCTTCCTTAGTGTGGGGTGGAGTATGCTCGAACGTGAACGGGGGGTTCCTTAGTGTGGGGGTGGAGTATGCTCGAACGTGAACGGGGGCTTCCTTAGTGTGGGAGTGGAGTATGCTCTAACGTGAACGGGGGCTACCTTAGTGTGGGGGTGGAGTATGCTCTAACGTGAACGGGGGCTTCCTTAGTGTGGGGTGGAGTATGCTCGAACTTGAACGGGAGCTTCCTTAATGTGGGGGTGGAGTATGCTCGAACGTGAACGAGGGGTTCCTTAGTGTGGGGGTGGAGTATGCTCTAACCTGAACGGCGGCTTCCTTAGTGTGGGGGTGGAGTATGCTCTAACGTGAACGGGGGCTTCCTTAGTGTGAGGTGGAGTATGCTCGAACTTGAACGGGAGCTTCCTTAGTGGGGGGGTGGAGTATGCTCGAACGTGAACGGGGGCTTCCTTAGTGTGGGGGTGGAGTATGCTCGAACGTGAACGGGAGCTTCCTTACGGTGGGGGTGGAGTATGCTCGAACGTGAACGGGAGCTTCCTTACGGTGGGGGTGGAGTATGCTCTAACGTGAACGGGAGCTTCCTTAGTGTGGGGGTGGAGTATGCTCGAGCTTGAACGGGAGCTTCCTTAGTGTAGGGGTGGAGTATGCTCTAACGTGAACGGGGGTTTCCTTAGTGTGGGGGTGGAGTATGCTCGAACTTGAACGGGAGCTTCCTTAGTGTGGGGGTGGAGTATGCTCGAACGTGAACGGGGGCTTCCTTAGTGTGGGGGTGGAGTATGCTCTAACGTGAACGGGAGCTTCCTTAGTGTGGGGGTGGAGTATGTTCTAACGTGAACGGGGGCTTCCTTAGTGTGGGGGTGGAGTATGCTCGAACGTGAACGGGGGCTTCCTTAGTGTGGGGGTGGAGTATGCTCGAACGTGAACGGGGGCTTCCTTAGTGTGGGGGTGGAGTATGCTCTAACGTGAACGGGGGCTTCCTTAGTGTGGGAGTGGAGTATGCTCTAACGTGAACGGGGGCTTCCTTAGTGTGGGGGTGGAGTATGCTCTAACGTGAACGGGGGGTTCCTTAGTGTGGGGATGGAGTATGCTCGAACGTGAACGGGGGCTTCCTTAGTGTGGGGGTGGAGTATGCTCTAACGTGAACGGGGGCTACCTTAGTGTGGGGGTGGAGTATGCTCTAACGTGAACGGGGGCTTCCTTAGTGTGGGGTGGAGTATGCTCGAACTTGAACGGGAGCTTCCTTAGTGTGGGGGTGGAGTATGCTCGAACGTGAACGAGGGGTTCCTTAGTGTGGGGGTGGAGTATGCTCTAACCTGAACGGCGGCTTCCTTAGTGTGGGGGTGGAGTATGCTCTAACGTGAACGGGGGCTTCCTTAGTGTGGGGTGGAGTATGCTCGAACGTGAACGGGGGGTTCCTTAGTGTGGGGGTGGAGTATGCTCGAACGTGAACGGGGGCTTCCTTAGTGTGGGAGTGGAGTATGCTCTAACGTGAACGGGGGCTACCTTAGTGTGGGAGTGGAGTATGCTCTAACGTGAACGGGGGCTTCCTTACGGTGGGGGTGGAGTATGCTCTAACGTGAACGGGGGCTTCCTTAGTGTGGGGGTGGAGTATGCTCGAACGTGAACGAGGGGTTCCTTAGTGTGGGGGTGGAGTATGCTCTAACCTGAATGGCGGCTTCCTTAGTGTGGGTGTGGAGTATGCTCTAACGTGAACGGGGGCTTCCTTAGTGTGGGGTGGAGTATGCTCGAACGTGAACGGGGGGTTCCTTAGTGTGGGGGTGGAGTATGCTCGAACGTGAACGGGGGCTTCCTTAGTGTGGGAGTGGAGTATGCTCTAACGTGAACGGGGGCTACCTTAGTGTGGGAGTGGAGTATGCTCTAACGTGAACGGGGGCTTCCTTACGGTGGGGGTGGAGTATGCTCTAACGTGAACGGGGGCTTCCTTAGTTTGGGGGTGGAGAATGCTCGAACGTGAACGGTGGCTTCCTTACGGTGGGGGTGGAGTATGCTCTAACGTGAACGGGGGCTTCCTTAGTGTGGGGTGGAATATGCTCGAACGTGAACGGGGGGTTCCTTAGTGTGGGGGTGGAGTATGCTCGAACGTGAACGGGGGCTTCCTTAGTGTGGGAGTGGAGTATGCTCTAACGTGAACGGGGGCTACCTTAGTGTGGGGGTGGAGTATGCTCTAACGTGAACGGGGGCTTCCTTAGTGTGGGGTGGAGTATGCTCGAACTTGAACGGGAGCTTCCTTAGTGTGGGGGTGGAGTATGCTCGAACGTGAACGAGGGGTTCCTTAGTGTGGGGGTGGAGTATGCTCTAACCTGAACGGCGGCTTCCTTAGTGTGGGGGTGGAGTATGCTCTAACGTGAACGGGGGCTTCCTTAGTGTGAGGTGGAGTATGCTCGAACTTGAACGGGAGCTTCCTTAGTGGGGGGGGTGGAGTATGCTCGAACGTGAACGGGGGCTTCCTTAGTGTGGGGGTGGAGTATGCTCGAACGTGAACGGGAGCTTCCTTACGGTGGGGGTGGAGTATGCTCGAACGTGAACGGGAGCTTCCTTACGGTGGGGGTGGAGTATGCTCTAACGTGAACGGGGGCTTCCTTAGTGTGGGGGTGGAGTATGCTCGAGCTTGAACGGGAGCTTCCTTAGTGTGGGGGTGGAGTATGCTCGAACGTGAACGGGGGCTTCCTTAGTGTGGGGGTGGAGTATGCTCTAACGTGAACGGGGGCTTCCTTAGTGTGGGGGTGGAGTATGCTCTAACGTGAACGGGAGCTTCCTTAGTGTGGGGGTGGAGTATGCTCTAACGTGAACGGGGGCTTCCTTAGTGTGGGGGTGGAGTATGCTCGAACGTGAACGGGGGCTTCCTTAGTGTGGGGGTGGAGTATGCTCGAACGTGAACGGGGGCTTCCTTAGTGTGGGGGTGGAGTATGCTCTAACGTGAACGGGGGCTTCCTTAGTGTGGGAGTGGAGTATGCTCTAACGTGAACGGGAGCTTCCTTAGTGTGGGGGTGGAGTATGCTCTAACGTGAACGGGGGGTTCCTTAGTGTGGGGATGGAGTATGCTCGAACGTGAACGGGGGCTTCCTTAGTGTGGGGGTGGAGTATGCTCTAACGTGAACGGGGGCTTCCTTAGTGTGGGGGTGGAGTATGCTCGAACTTGAACGGGAGCTTCCTTAGTGTGGGGGTGGAGTATGCTCGAACGTGAACGGGGGCTTCCTTAGTGTGGGGGTGGAGTATGCTCTAACGTGAACGGGGGCTTCCTTAGTGTGGGGGTGGAGTATGCTCTAACGTGAACGGGGGCTTCCTTAGTGTGGGGGTGGAGTATGCTCGAACGTGAACGGGGGCTTCCTTAGTGTGGGGGTGGAGTATGCTCGAACGTGAACGGGGGCTTCCTTAGTGTGGGGGTGGAGTATGCTCTAACGTGAACGGGGGCTTCCTTAGTGTGGGAGTGGAGTATGCTCTAACGTGAACGGGGGCTTCCTTAGTGTGGGGGTGGAGTATGCTCTAACGTGAACGGGGGGTTCCTTAGTGTGAGGGGTGGAGTATGCTCGAACGTGAACGGGGGCTTCCTTAGTGTGGGGTTGGAGTATGCTCGAACGTGAACGGGGGCTTCTTTAGGGTGGGGGTGGAGTATGCTCGAACGTGAACGGGGGCTTCCTTAGTGTGGGGGTGGAGTATGCTCGAACGTGAACGGGGGCTTCCTTAGTTTGGGGGTGGAGTATGCTCGAACGTGAACGGGGGCTTCCTTAGTGTGGGGGTGGAGTATGCTCTAACGTGAACGGGGGCTTCCTTAGTGTGGGGGTGGAGTATGCTCGAACGTGAACGGGGGCTTCCTTAGTGTGGGGGTGGAGTATGCTCTAACGTGAACGGGGGCTTCCTTAGTGTGGGGGTGGAGTATGCTCTAACGTGAACGGGGGCTTCCTTAGTGTGGGGGTGGAGTATGCTCGAACGTGAACGGGGGCTTCCTTAGTGTGGGGGTGGAGTATGCTCGAACGTGAACGGGGGCTTCCTTAGTGTGGGGGTGGAGTATGCTCTAACGTGAACGGGGGCTTCCTTAGTGTGGGAGTGGAGTATGCTCTAACGTGAACGGGGGCTTCCTTAGTGTGGGGGTGGAGTATGCTCTAACGTGAACGGGGGGTTCCTTAGTGTGGGGGTGGAGTATGCTCGAACGTGAACGGGGGCTTCCTTAGTGTGGGGTTGGAGTATGCTCGAACGTGAACGGGGGCTTCTTTAGGGTGGGGGTGGAGTATGCTCGAACGTGAACGGGGGCTTCCTTAGGGTGGGGGTGGAGTATGCACTAATTTTAATGGGCGCCTCCCTAGGGTAACGGTGGCGTGGCTCGAACACTAAGGGGGTCCTCCCTAGTGGTCATGGGGGTGGAGTGTGCTCTAACATTAAGGGGGGTCTCCCTAGTGGTCATGGGGGTGGAGTATGCTCTAACATTAAGGGGGGTCACCCTAGTGGTCATGGGGGTGGAGTATGCTTCAACATTAAGGGGGGTTTCCCTAGTGGTCATGGGGGTGGAGTATGCTCTAACATTAAGGGGGGCCTCCCTAGTGGTCATGGGGGTGGACTATGCTCTAACATTAACGGGGGGGCTCCCTAGTGGTCACGGGGGTGGAGTATGCTCGAACATTAAGGGGGGTCTCCCTAGTGGTCATGGGGGTGGAGTATGCTCGAACATTAAGGGGGGTCTCCCTAGTGGTCATGGGGGTGGAGTATGCTCGAACATTAAGGGGGGTCTCCCTAGTGGTCATGGGGGTGGAGTATGCTCGAACATTAAGGGGGGTCTCCCTAGTGGTCATGGGGGTGGAGTATGCTCTAACATTAAGGGGGATCTCTCTAGTGGTCATGGGGGTGGAGTATGCTTCAACATTAAGGGGGGTCTCCCTAGTGGTCATGGGGGTGGAGTATGCTCGAACATTAAGGGGGGTCTCCCTAGTGGTCATGGGGGTGGAGTATGCTCTAACATTAAGGGGGGCCTCCCTAGTGGTCATGGGGGTGGAGTATGCTCTAACATTAAGGGGAGCCTCCCTAGTGGTCATGGGGGTGGAGTATGCTCTAACATTAAGGGGAGCCTCCCTAGTGGTCATGGGGGTGGAGTATGCTCTAACATTAAGGGGGGTCTCCCTAGTGGTCATGGGGGTGGAGTATGCTCTAACATTAAGGGGGGTCTCCCTAGTGGTCATGGGGGTAGAGTATGTTCGAACATTAAGGGGGGTCTCCCTAGTGGTCATGGGGGTGGAGTATGCTCGAAAATTAAGGGGGTCTCCCTAGTGGTCATGGGGGTGGAGTATGCTCTAACATTAAGGGGGTTCTCCCTAGTGGTCATGGGGGTGGAGTATGCTCTAACATTAAAGGGGGTCTCCCTAGTGATCATGGGGGTGGAGTATGCTCGAACATTAAGGGGGGTCTCCCTAGTGGTCATGGGGGTGGAGTATGCTCTAACATTAAGGGGGGCCTCCCTAGTGGTCATGGGGGTGGAGTATGCTCCATTATTAAGGGGGGTCTCCCTAGTGGTCATGGGGGTGGAGTATGCTCGAACATTAAGGGGGCTCTTCCTAGTGGTCATGGGGGTGGAGTATGCTCAAACATTAAGGGGGGCCTCCCTAGTGGTCATGGGGGTGGAGTATGCTCTATTATTAAGGGGGGTCTCCCTAGTGGTCATGGGGGTGGAGTATGCTCGAACATTAAGGGGGCTCTTCCTAGTGGTCATGGGGGTGGAGTATGCTCTAACATTAACGGGGGTCTCTCGGGGGGGGGGGGCGTTGCTGCTACATTAACGGGGTTCTGCAGGAGGGGCGTTGCTGTTACATTAACAAGGGTATCCCGGGGGGGTGCTCTTAAATTAACGGGGGTCTCCCTGGGGGGTGTTGCTCTTAAATTAACGGGGGTCTCCCTGGGGGGTGTTGCTCTTACCTTGACGGGGGTATCCCGGGGAATCAAGCGATGGCGAATCAAGGTTTTAGACCTCAGTTGCAGGGGTTGGCGTATGCTCTAACGTAAACGGGGGCTTCCTTAGTGTGGGGGTGGAGTATGCTCTAACGTGAACGGGGGCTTCCTTAGTGTGGGGGTGTAGTATGCTCGAACGTGAACGGGGGCTTTCTTAGTGTAGGGGTGGAGTATGCTCTAACATGAACGGGGGGTTCCTTAGTGTGGGGCGGAGTATGCTCTAACGTGAACGGGGGCTTCCTTAGTGTGGGGGTGGAGTATGCTCGAACGTGAACGGGGGCTTCCTTAGTGTGGGGGTGTAGTATGCTCGAACGTGAACGGGGGCTTCCTTAGTGTGGGGGTGGAGTATGCTCTAACATAAACGGGGGCTTCCTTAGTGTGGGGGTGGAGTATGCTCTAACGTGAACGGGGGCTTCCTTAGTGTGGCGGTGGAGTATGCTCTAACGTGAACGGGGGCTTCCTTAGTGTGGGGGTGGAGTATGCTCTAACGTGAACGGGGGCTTCCTTAGTGTAGGGGTGGAGTATGCTCGAAAGTGAACGGGGGTTTCCTTAGTGTGGGGGTGGAGTATGCTCTAACATAAACGGGGGCTTCCTTAGTGTGGGGGTGGAGTATGCTCTAACGTGAACGGGGGCTTCCTTAGTGTGGCGGTGGAGTATGCTCTAACGTGAACGGGGGCTTCCTTAGTGTGGGGGTGGAGTATGCTCTAACGTGAACGGGGGCTTCCTTAGTGTAGGGGTGGAGTATGCTCGAACGTGAACGGGGGCTTCCTTAGTGTGGCGGTGGAGTATGCTCTAACGTGAACGGGGGCTTCCTTAGTGTGGGGGTGGAGTATGCTCTAACGTGAACGGGGGCTTTCTTAGTGTAGGGGTGGAGTATGCTCGAACGTGAACGGGGGCTTCCTTAGTGTGGGGGTGGAGTATGCTCGAACGTGAACGGGGGCTTCCTTAGTGTGGGGTGGAGTATGCTCGAACTTGAACGGGAGCTTCCTTAGTGTGGGGGTGGAGTATGCCCGAACGTGAACGGGGGGTTCCTTAGTGTGGGGGTGGAGTATGCTCTAACCTGAACGGGGGCTTCCTTAGTGTGGGAGTGGAGTATGCTCTAACGTGAACGGGGGCTTCCTTACGGTGGGGGTGGAGTATGCTCTAACGTGAACGGGGGCTTCCTTAGTGTGGGGGTGGAGTATGCTCGAACGTGAACGGGGGCTTCCTTAGTGTGGGGTGAAGTATGCTCGAACGTGAACGGGGGCTTCCTTAGTGTGGGGTGGAGTATGCTCGAACGTGAACGGGGGCTTCCTTACGGTGGGGGTGGAGTATGCTCTAACGTGAACGGGGGCTTCCTTAGTGTGGGGTGGAGTATGCTCGAACGTGAACGGGGGCTTCCTTACGGTGGGGGTGGAGTATACTCTAACGTGAACGGGGGCTTCCTTAGTGTGGGGTGGAGTATGCTCGAACGTGAACGGGGGCTTCCTTACGGTGGGGGTGTAGTATGCTCTAACGTGAACGGGGGCTTCCTTAGTGTGGGGGTGGAGAATGCTCAAACGTGAACGGGGGCTTCCTTACGGTGGGGGTGGAGTATGCTCTAACGTGAACGGGTGCTTCCTTAGTGTGGGGTGGAATATGCTCGAACGTGAACGGGGGGTTCCTTAGTGTGGGGGTAGAGTATGCTCGAACGTGAACGGGGGCTTCCTTAGTGTGGGAGTGGAGTATGCTCTAACGTGAACGGGGGCTACCTTAGTGTGGGGGTGGAGTATGCTCTAACGTGAACGGGGGCTTCCTTAGTGTGGGGTGGAGTATGCTCGAACTTGAACGGGGGCTTCCTTAGTGTGGGGGTGGAGTATGCTCGAACGTGAACGGGGGGTTCCTTAGTGTGGGGGTGGAGTATGCTCTAACCTGAACGGGGGCTTCCTTAGTGTGGGAGTGGAGTATGCTCTAACGTGAACGGGGGCTTCCTTAGTGTGGGGGTGGAGTATGCTCTAACGTGAACGGGGGCTTCCTTAGTGTGGGGGTGGAGTATGCTCGAACGTGAACGGGAGCTTCCTTACGGTGGGGGTGGAGTATGCTCTAACGTGAACGGGGGCTTCCTTAGTGTGGGGGTGGTGTATGCTCGAACGTGAACGGGGGCTTCCTTAGTGTGGGGGTGGAGTATGCTCTAACGTGAACGGGGGCTTCCTTAGTGTGGGGTGGAGTATGCTCGAACGTGAACGGGGGCTTCCTTACGGTGGGGGTGGAGTATGCTCTAACGTGAACGGGGGCTTCCTTAGTGTGGGGTGGAGTATGCTCGAACGTGAACGGGGGCTTCCTTACGGTGGGGGTGGAGTATGCTCTAACGTGAACGGGGGCTTCCTTAGTGTGGGGTGGAGTATGCTCGAACGTGAACGGGGGCTTCCTTACGGTGGGGGTGGAGTATGCTCTAACGTGAACGGGGGCTTCCTTAGTTTGGGGGTGGAGAATGCTCGAACGTGAACGGTGGCTTCCTTACGGTGGGGGTGGAGTATGCTCTAACGTGAACGGGGGCTTCCTTAGTGTGGGGTGGAGTATGCTCGAACGTGAACGGGGGGTTCCTTAGTGTGGGGGTGGAGTATGCTCGAACGTGAACGGGGGCTTCCTTAGTGTGGGAGTGGAGTATGCTCTAACGTGAACGGGGGCTACCTTAGTGTGGGGGTGGAGTATGCTCTAACGTGAACGGGGGCTTCCTTAGTGTGGGGTGGAGTATGCTCGAACTTGAACGGGAGCTTCCTTAGTGTGGTGGTGGAGTATGCTCGAACGTGAACGAGGGGTTCCTTAGTGTGGGGGTGGAGTATGCTCTAACCTGAACGGCGGCTTCCTTAGTGTGGGGGTGGAGTATGCTCTAACGTGAACGGGGGCTTCCTTAGTGTGAGGTGGAGTATGCTCGAACTTGAACGGGAGCTTCCTTAGTGGGGGGGGTGGAGTATGCTCGAACGTGAACGGGGGCTTCCTTAGTGTGGGGGTGGAGTATGCTCGAACGTGAACGGGAGCTTCCTTACGGTGGGGGTGGAGTATGCTCAAACGTGAACGGGGGCTTCCTTACGGTGGGGGTGGAGTATGCTCTAACGTGAACGGGTGCTTCCTTAGTGTGGGGTGGAATATGCTCGAACGTGAACGGGGGGTTCCTTAGTGTGGGGGTAGAGTATGCTCGAACGTGAACGGGGGCTTCCTTAGTGTGGGAGTGGAGTATGCTCTAACGTGAACGGGGGCTACCTTAGTGTGGGGGTGGAGTATGCTCTAACGTGAACGGGGGCTTCCTTAGTGTGGGGTGGAGTATGCTCGAACTTGAACGGGGGCTTCCTTAGTGTGGGGGTGGAGTATGCTCGAACGTGAACGGGGGGTTCCTTAGTGTGGGGGTGGAGTATGCTCTAACCTGAACGGGGGCTTCCTTAGTGTGGGAGTGGAGTATGCTCGAACGTGAACGGGGGCTTCCTTACGGTGGGGGTGGAGTATGCTCTAACGTGAACGGGGGCTTCCTTAGTGTGGGGTGAAGTATGCTCGAACGTGAACGGGGGCTTCCTTAGTGTGGGGTGGAGTATGCTCGAACGTGAACGGGGGCTTCCTTACGGTGGGGGTGGAGTATGCTCGAACGTGAACGGGGGCTTCCTTACGGTGGGGGTGGAGTATGCTCTAACGTGAACGGGGGCTTCCTTAGTGTGGGGTGGAGTATGCTCGAACGTGAACGGGGGCTTCCTTACGGTGGGGGTGGAGTATGCTCTAACGTGAACGGGGGCTTCCTTAGTGTGGGGGTGGAGAATGCTCAAACGTGAACGGGGGCTTCCTTACGGTGGGGGTGAAGTATGCTCTAACGTGAACGGGTGCTTCCTTAGTGTGGGGTGGAATATGCTCGAACGTGAACGGGGGGTTCCTTAGTGTGGGGGTAGAGTATGCTCGAACGTGAACGGGGGCTTCCTTAGTGTGGGAGTGGAGTATGCTCTAACGTGAACGGGGGCTACCTTAGTGTGGGGGTGGAGTATGCTCTAACGTGAACGGGGGCTTCCTTAGTGTGGGGTGGAGTATGCTCGAACTTGAACGGGGGCTTCCTTAGTGTGGGGGTGGAGTATGCTCGAACGTGAACGTAGGGTTCCTTAGTGTGGGGGTGGAGTATGCTCTAACCTGAACGGGGGCTTCCTTAGTGTGGGAGTGGAGTATGCTCTAACGTGAACGGGGGCTTCCTTACGGTGGGGGTGGAGTATGCTCTAACGTGAACGGGGGCTTCCTTAGTGTGGGGGTGGAGTATGCTCGAACGTGAACGGGAGCTTCCTTACGGTGGGGGTGGAGTATGCTCTAACGTGAACGGGGGCTTCCTTAGTGTGGGGGTGGTGTATGCTCGAACGTGAACGGGGGCTTCCTTACGGTGGGGGTGGAGTATGCTCTAACGTGAACGGGGGCTTCCTTAGTGTGGGGGTGGAGTATGCTCGAACGTGAACGGGAGCTTCCTTACGGTGGGGGTGGAGTATGCTCTAACGTGAACGGGGGCTTCCTTAGTGTGGGGGTGGTGTATGCTCGAACGTGAACGGGGGCTTCCTTACGGTGGGGGTGGAGTATGCTCTAACGTGAACGGGGGCTTCCTTAGTGTGGGGTGGAGTATGCTCGAACGTGAACGGGGGCTTCCTTACGGTGGGGGTGGAGTATGCTCTAACGTGAACGGGGGCTTCCTTAGTGTGGGGTGGAGTATGCTCGAACGTGAACGGGGGCTTCCTTACGGTGGGGGTGGAGTATGCTCTAACGTGAACGGGGGCTTCCTTAGTGTGGGGTGGAGTATGCTCGAACGTGAACGGGGGCTTCCTTACGGTGGGGGTGGAGTATGCTCTAACGTGAACGGGGGCTTCCTTAGTTTGGGGGTGGAGAATGCTCGAACGTGAACGGTGGCTTCCTTACGGTGGGGGTGGAGTATGCTCTAACGTGAACGGGGGCTTCCTTAGTGTGGGGTGGAGTATGCTCGAACGTGAACGGGGGGTTCCTTAGTGTGGGGGTGGAGTATGCTCGAACGTGAACGGGGGCTTCCTTAGTGTGGGAGTGGAGTATGCTCTAACGTGAACGGGGGCTACCTTAGTGTGGGGGTGGAGTATGCTCTAACGTGAACGGGGGCTTCCTTAGTGTGGGGTGGAGTATGCTCGAACTTGAACGGGAGCTTCCTTAGTGTGGTGGTGGAGTATGCTCGAACGTGAACGAGGGGTTCCTTAGTGTGGGGGTGGAGTATGCTCTAACCTGAACGGCGGCTTCCTTAGTGTGGGGGTGGAGTATGCTCTAACGTGAACGGGGGCTTCCTTAGTGTGAGGTGGAGTATGCTCGAACTTGAACGGGAGCTTCCTTAGTGGGGGGGGTGGAGTATGCTCGAACGTGAACGGGGGCTTCCTTAGTGTGGGGGTGGAGTATGCTCGAACGTGAACGGGAGCTTCCTTACGGTGGGGGTGGAGTATGCTCGAACGTGAACGGGAGCTTCCTTACGGTGGGGGTGGAGTATGCTCTAACGTGAACGGGGGCTTCCTTAGTGTGGGGGTGGAGTATGCTCGAGCTTGAACGGGAGCTTCCTTAGTGTGGGGGTGGAGTATGCTCGAACGTGAACGGGGGTTTCCTTAGTGTAGGGGTGGAGTATGCTCGAACTTGAACGGGAGCTTCCTTAGTGTGGGGGTGGAGTATGCTCGAACGTGAACGGGGGCTTCCCTAGTGTGGGGGTGGAGTATGCTCTAACGTGAACGGGAGCTTCCTTAGTGTGGGGGTGGAGTATGCTCTAACGTGAACGGGGGCTTTCTTAGTGTGGGGGTGGAGTATGCTCGAACGTGAACGGGGGCTTCCTTAGTGTGGGGGTGGAGTATGCTCGAACGTGAACGGGGGCTTCCTTAGTGTGGGGGTGGAGTATGCTCTAACGTGAACTTGGGCTTCCTTAGTGTGGGAGTGGAGTATGCTCTAACGTGAACGGGGGCTTCCTTAGTGTGGGGGTGAAGTATGCTCTAACGTGAACGGGGGGTTCCTTAGTGTGGGGATGGAGTATGCTCGAACGTGAACGGGGGCTTCCTTAGTGTGGGGGTGGAGTATGCTCTAACGTGAACGGGGGCTTCCTTAGTGTGGGGGTGGAGTATGCTCGAACTTGAACGGGAGCTTCCTTAGTGTGGGGGTGGAGTATGCTCGAACGTGAACGGGGGCTTCCTTAGGGTGGGGGTGGAGTATGCTCTAACGTGAACGGGGGCTTCCTTAGTGTGAGGTTGGAGTATGCTCGAACGTGAACGGGGCCTTCCTTAGTGTGGGGGTGGAGTATGCTCGAACATAAACGGGGGCTTTCTTAGTGTGGGAGTGGAGTATGCTCTAACGTGAATGGGGGCTTTCTTAGTGTGGGGGTGGAGTATGCTCGAACGTGAACGGGGGCTTCTTTAGGGTGGGGGTGGAGTATGCTCGAACGTGAACGGGGGCTTCCTTAGTGTGGGGGTGGAGTATGCTCGAACGTGAACGGGGGCTTCCTTAGTTTGGGGGTGGAGTATGCTCGAACGTGAACGGGGGCTTCCTTAGGGTGGGGGTGGAGTATGCACTAATTTTAATGGGCGCCTCCCTAGGGTAACGGTGGCGTGGCTCGAACACTAAGGGGGTCCTCCCTAGTGGTCATGGGGGTGGAGTGTGCTCTAACATTAAGGGGGGTCTCCCTAGTGGTCATGGGGGTGGAGTATGCTCTAACATTAAGGGGGGTCACCCTAGTGGTCATGGGGGTGGAGTATGCTTCAACATTAAGGGGGGTTTCCCTAGTGGTCATGGGGGTGGAGTATGCTCTAACCTTAAGGGGGGCCTCCCTAGTGGTCATGGGGGTGGACTATGCTCTAACATTAACGGGGGGGCTCCCTAGTGGTCACGGGGTTGGAGTATGCTCGAACATTAAGGGGGGTCTCCCTAGTGGTCATGGGGGTGGAGTATGCTCGAACATTAAGGGGGGTCTCCCTAGTGGTCATGGGGGTGGAGTATGCTCGAACATTAAGGGGGGTCTCCCTAGTGGTCATGGGGGTGGAGTATGCTCGAACATTAAGTGGGGTCTCCCTAGTGGTCATGGGGGTGGAGTATGCTCTAACATTAAGGGGGATCTCTCTAGTGGTCATGGGGGTGGAGTATGCTTCAACATTAAGGGGGGTCTCCCTAGTGGTCATGGGGGTGGAGTATGCTCGAACATTAAGGGGGGTCTCCCTAGTGGTCATGGGGGTGGAGTATGCTCTAACATTAAGGGGGGCCTCCCTAGTGGTCATGGGGGTGGAGTATGCTCTAACATTAAGGGGAGCCTCCCTAGTGGTCATCGGGGTGGAGTATGCTCTAACATTAAGGGGAGCCTCCCTAGTGGTCATGGGGGTGGAGTATGCTCTAACATTAAGGGGGGTCTCCCTAGTGGTCATGGGGGTGGAGTATGCTCTAACATTAAGGGGGGTCTCCCTAGTGGTCATGGGGGTAGAGTATGTTCGAACATTAAGGGGGGTCTCCCTAGTGGTCATGGGGGTGGAGTATGCTCGAAAATTAAGGGGGTCTCCCTAGTGGTCATGGGGGTGGAGTATGCTCTAACATTAAGGGGGGTCTCCCTAGTGGTCATGGGGGTGGAGTATGCTCTAACATTAAAGGGGGTCTCCCTAGTGATCATGGGGGTGGAGTATGCTCGAACATTAAGGGGGGTCTCCCTAGTGGTCATGGGGGTGGAGTATGCTCTAACATTAAGGGGGGCCTCCCTAGTGGTCATGGGGGTGGAGTATGCTCTATTATTAAGGGGGGTCTCCCTAGTGGTCATGGGGGTGGAGTATGCTCGAACATTAAGGGGGCTCTTCCTAGTGGTCATGGGGGTGGAGTATGCTCAAACATTAAGGGGGGCCTCCCTAGTGGTCATGGGGGTGGAGTATGCTCTATTATTAAGGGGGGTCTCCCTAGTGGTCATGGGGGTGGAGTATGCTCGAACAGTAAGGGGGCTTTTCCTAGTGGTCATGGGGGTGGAGTATGCTCTAACATTAACGGGGGTCTCTCGGGGGGGGGGGGGTGCGTTGCTGCTACATTAACGGGGTTCTGCAGGAGGGGCGTTGCTGTTACATTAACAAGGGTATCCCGGGGGGGTGCTCTTAAATTAACGGGGGTCTCCCTGGGGGGTGTTGCTCTTACCTTGACGGGGGTATCCCGGGGAATCAAGCGATGGCGAATCAAGGTTTTAGACCTCAGTTGCAGGGGTTGGCGTATGCTCTAACGTAAACGGGGGCTTCCTTAGTGTGGGGGTGGAGTATGCTCTAACGTGAACGGGGGCTTCCTTAGTGTGGGGGTGTAGTATGCTCGAACGTGAACGGGGGCTTTCTTAGTGTAGGGGTGGAGTATGCTCTAACATGAACGGGGGGTTCCTTAGTGTGGGGTGGAGTATGCTCTAACGTGAACGGGGGCTTCCTTAGTGTGGGGGTGGAGTATGCTCTAACGTGAACGGGGGCTTCCTTAGTGTGGGGGTGTAGTATGCTCGAACGTGAACGGGGGCTTCCTTAGTGTGGGGGTGGAGTATGCTCTAACATAAACGGGGGCTTCCTTAGTGTGGGGGTGGAGTATGCTCTAACGTGAACGGGGGCTTCCTTAGTGTGGCGGAGGAGTATGCTCTAACGTGAACGGGGGCTTCCTTAGTGTGGGGGTGGAGTATGCTCTAACGTGAACGGGGGCTTCCTTAGTGTAGGGGTGGAGTATGCTCTAACGTGAACGGGGGCTTCCTTAGTGTGGGGGTGGAGTATGCTCGAACGTGAACGGGGGCTTCCTTAGTGTGGGGGTGGAGTATGCTCTAACGTGAACGGGGGCTTCCTTAGTGTGGGGGTGGAGTATGCTCTAACGTGAACGGGGGCTTCCTTAGTGTGGGGGTGGAGTATGCTCTAACGTGAACGGGGGCTTCCTTAGTGTGGGGGTGGAGTATGCTCGAACGTGAACGGTGGCTTCTTTAGTGTGGGGGTGGAGTATGCTCGAACGTGAACGGGGGCTTCCTTAGGGTGGGGCTGGAGTATGCTCTAATTTTAATGGGCGCCTCTCTAGGGTAACGGTGGCGTGGCTCGAACATTAAGGGGGGTCTCCCTAGTGGTCATAGGGGTGGAGTATGCTCGAACATTAAGGGGGGCCTCCCTAGTGGTCATAGGGGTGGAGTATGCTCTAACATTAAGGGCGGTCTCCCTAGTGGTCATGGGGGTGGAGTATGCTCTAACATTAAGGGGGGCCTCCCTAGTGGTCATGGGGGTGGACTATGCTCTAACATTAAGGGGGGCCTCCCTAGTGGTCATGGGGGTGGAGTATGCTCTAACATTAACGGGGGTCTCCCTAGTGGTCATGGGGGTGGAGTATGCTCTAACATTAGGGGGGTCTCCCTAGTGGTCATGGGGGTGGAGTATGCTCTAACATTAACGGGGGTCTCCCTAGTGGTCATGGGGGTGGAGTATGCTCTGACATTAACGGGGGTCTCCCTAGTGGTCATGGGGGTGGAGTATGCTCTAACATTAACGGGGGTCTCCCTAGTGGTCATGGGGGTGGAGTATGCTCTGACATTAACGGGGGTCTCCCTAGTGGTCATGGGGGTGGAGTATGCTCTAACATTAACGGGGGTCTCCCTAGTGGTCATGGGGGTGGAGTATGCTCTAACATTAAGGGAGGTCTCCCTAGTGGTCATGAGGGTGGAGTATGCTCGAACATTAAAGGGGGTCTCCCTAGTGGTCATGGGGGTGGAGTATGCTCTAACATTAACGGGGGTCTCCCTAGTGGTCATGAGGGTGGAGTATGCTCTGACATTAACGGGGATCCCCCTAGTGGTCATGGGGGTGGAGTATGCTCTAACATTAGGGGGGTCTCCCTAGTGGTCATGGGGGTGGAGTATTCTCTAACATTAAGGGGGTCTCCCTAGTGGTCATGAGGGTGGAGTATGCTCGAACATTAAGGGGGGTCTCCCTAGTGGTCATGAGGGTGGAGTATGCTCTAACATTAACCGGGGTTTCCCTAGTGGTCATGAGGGTGGAGTATGCTCTGACATTAACGGGGGTCTCCCTAGTGGTCATGGGGGTGGAGTATGCTCTAACATTAACGGGGGTCTCCCTAGTGGTCATGAGGGTGGAGTATGCTCTAACATTAACGGGGGGTCTCCCTAGTGGTCACGGGGGTGGAGTATGCTCTGACATTAACGGGGGTCTCCCTAGTGGTCATGGGGGTGGAGTATGCTCTAACATTAACGGGGGTCTCCCTAGTGGTCATGGGGGTGGAGTATGCTCTAACATTAACGGGGGTCTCCCTAGTGGTCATGGGGGTGGAGTATGCTCTAACATTAACGGGGGTCTCCCTAGTGGTCATGGGGGTGGAGTATGCTCTAACATTAACGGGGGTCTCCCTAGTGGTCATGGGGGTGGAGTATGCTCTGACATTAACGGGGGTCTCCCGGGGGGGGAGTTGCTGTTACATTAACGGGCGTATCCCGGCGGGGGTGTTGCTCTTACATTAATGGGGTTCTGCCGGGGGGGGCGTTGCTGTTACATTAACGGGGGTATCCCGGGGGGGCGTGCTCTTAAATCAACGGGGGTCTCCCGGGGGGGGGGTGTTGCTCTTACATTAACGGGGGTACCCCGGGGGGGGGTGCTCTTAAATTAACTGGGGTCTCGTTCGTTAGATTTTTGTTTTATATGTATATCCGTGTAACTTCGTAAACTAACGGGGAGTTTCCATGTAACTTAATTCAGTTGGGGTTTTATATGTGCATCACATTTATAAATATTTTCGTATTTCCATTTAGCTTCGTGCTTCTCTTTTGCCTCAAACTTCTGTATGGTCTTGTGTTTTTATTCATTACAGGCCTGTTACAAAACATGTTACCAGAAGAATATCATTGACGCCTGTAACTGTGCGGATGCCACGTATCCGTCGTACGGACGAGCTTTCGACTACAAAGTTGTGTCTGCTTGTGGCTCAGATAACTCCAAACAGAGTAAGTCGAATATATTCATAATATTGACCTCCCGCCACCCATAACGAGCGACATGATAAATATCTCATCACTGGTTCATGCCAAAAGTTGTCTAGAAATATGCCACTTTCTCGGTTTTTATTATAATGGTCCTAGGCGTGACTTAACATTTACTCAACCTTTTGTAAATTTTACGGTTATTATTCACTACATGTAATCAAATTGGTAAAATATAGCTTTAATAAAGTGTGCAAGAACGGACTAGCCTATGCTGGTAATTATCTGTCGATGTCTGTCAACGGTGTAAATCTCACTCCAGTCGTTTCAACAGTTATGATATGGTTTGATTAAATATATTAATATATTTGTATTTTCAGCCGAGTGCAAAAACATGGTACAGCAGAAGTTTCTTCGCAACGAGTATGACTGTGGGTGTCCGAATTCTTGTTCGTAAGTTATACTATTTTAATAGTGTTTCTATATACTCAATATGACTATGAGCTTAGAGATTAGAATAGTTGTCTAGAATAATAATGGTATTAATTTGTTACATGGTAATAATGCTATTTGGTTTCTACATCAATAATCATACGCTCTTTAGATTTATGCCCGTGTGCTGGTGTGAATATACGCTATTCAACCGTAGCTGTTGGGTAGAATATATATCCGCTAATAGAGTTTCGTCGTGAGAATATATCTAGATTATTACATTTTTCTAGTTAACGGTGATGCTGTGGATTTCACTAATACATTAGGTCATATGGTGCGGGGGCTGGAGGGGGGTGGGGTGTTGTGAAATACCATGAGTGTAAAATAAGAACTTGGTATCTCTTTTGATGATAGGGAGACTACTTACCTTCCTAGCATATCGACTGTAAACTGGCCGTCAGACAACAAAGAGGTAAGCAAGGGTTACAATTATTTTACAAATGTACCGGGCACGTTGCCTGATCCTGTCAGTGTCAGTCTTTAACTGTATACCACTGTATATGCGTTATCATATCTCTTCCTGGTACTCAGCCAAAAAAACTCAAGCAATGTCTGATGACGCAATATCCTTTAATGGAAATGCCCATACCAGCGATCAGTGATATTTCATTTAAATTATGAAGCCCAGGGAGATTATCAACAAAAGGCCATATTTGTTGGTAACGTGATAACGGAGTCATCATCGACTGAATCCCAACCCCAGTCATAGAGGCAAGGCATCCCGGCTAGGTGATGACCAAAGCTTACTCCACAATTTTAGAGCCTCGTTTCATCCTGTTTGATTCTGATTGGTTTGCGGGAGGTCAGGAGAAATTAATGTCAACGTCCACCAAAAGTGCACTTATGGGCGACGATGTTATTTTTTTCGCGAGTTTGTATTTATATTTTGTTCTCCATTAGAAAGCTTATCATTTGGCTAAATACTCTCATTACCACCGAATTTTTTACCGGAATAGGCATGCCCTTTAAATCGCAGTTGCGTTGTAAGGCGTAACGATTTGCATGCCCCAAGTACGGTTCTACGGTACTCAGGGGATCGGCCTAACGGAGCCTGAAACTGTAACTGCATGAATACGCAACGCCGGTTCTACGGTTGTCTAGGTCTGGCTGTTTAAATGATATAAAAACACCCTTTTCCACCAGCCATGCACCATTCTTTGAATATAATGTATTCAACAATGTATATATATATATATAGCAGTGCTATTTTTGTTCACAGCGAAACAATCGATTGAATCTTTTCCTATGCGAGAATAGTCCGAGCAGTAAAGCGCCGAAATCGCTCATAGCCTCCGTTGGAAAATATCGAATACATGTATATCATACCAACCATCAGTGGTATTCTATTGCAACCAATATGAACCTAGCCTGTTACGCCATAATGGGCCAGTCCATCTTATTATTTTAATGACAACTTAATCCTTGCTCCATCACATCAGTTTTGAGCAATCGCTCTAGTGTGAAATGACTAATTATTAGATCGTAATGTTTCGCTTCAGGGCATTACATTTATTATCTGCCTTGCCATCATGACGGGTATTTTTTTTTGCAGGCTTATGTCATCAAGAAGTTTCAGCACTTGGTGCCCAACTTGTTCTCGGCACCAGACGATCCGTACAAATACAAAAGAAATCTGGTTAAAGTTGAGATATATTACGAGGAATTCAACTACCAGGCGATCGAAGAGCGACCTTCGTACACTGTAAGCCAGAATACTATTTTGATGGACATCATGGCATTTTAAGCCAGACAAACTAAACTAATAAATAATGAAATAAGTGATATGTGAACAAAGAGCCGCTGAGACTTATGACGAATATCGATCGTCACTACTTCCGCTCGTGACAGCACGCCTTCGTGACCAGTTTGATTCAACTCGCGACATTCTAAGTCAATTGTTAAGGTCAATACGGTCGATTCGATGTTTCATAGCGCCTCTCTCGACTGAATTTTTTTCGCAATATGACGTCACCGTGACGTCACATGGCGTCGACAGTCGGCCCTCCTCAAATCCGAGTACATCGTTTTCCGGTGATGTTGATCCAGAAAAAACGACGATTATTAAGACCTATATTAGGGGAATTTCGGTTATTTCTTGATTCCACTAGCTTGATTATTGCATATGCCGAACCCCAGTCGTCTTCTGGTCAAGGTGTGGCCGTGAAATTAGGTCAGCGGCTTAAATTGGTAGCGTTACCGCTGGAGTCAGTGCTATGAATGCGACCTTCCTCCCTATATAGATGCGCGACTTGGATCAAAGTTCACATGGGAGGCGATGTGTATGCCCAAGTGCTCGCTGTAGGCGATATGGCAGGATTCTGAAGTTTACGAACGTCTAAGTGTTTGCTTTGCTGACCAGTCTGCAGTTTTCCACTGTTACAATGCGTCATTTCGACCGGTTAGCACAAATCCCGACTTGCTACGAAGATTATTAAGCCGTCGATGGCCTATTCTAACCTCCCATGGACACATTTTATGACCAAGTAAAAAAGGGTGGTCCGCTGCTGCACGTAGGGGCCTTTGACCAAAGGCGAGGGCGAAAGTAACCTTATTACACGAACAGTGCCGTAAATCGATTTTTCCATATGCGGCCGAGCGAGGGGAGCGCAGGCTATTGCTCCACGTAAATGAAGTCGTCGACCTGCCTTGACCTCGACATTACCGTCAAATGTTGCTTTTAACTAATATACATACCAAGCGAGCCAAGTACTGTATGACGAAGATTTTCGTTAGATATCCCGGAATCGGTATATAGGCTATGGCCTACAGGGCCAAGGCATGGTGATGGGACGTAGAACCAGGCTGGGTCTGAAGCCAATTTTAACCGTTCGAATGCTAATTTCAAGAAGTCCTTACAATTTTAAATGCGTTACACTCTGACGTAGGCCTACAGTTTCTTGACGTGTGTTTCAGGAAGGCCAGTTTATGTCGGACTGTGGCGGCATCCTTGGTCTCTGGGTCGGATTCTCAGTCCTAACCATCTTCGAGTTCTTCGAACTTCTCCTGGACTACATCGTCTTTGGCTTCATGCGACTGCGCCGGCCAATCGCGCCTGCGAGAAATATTCACCCCGAGGCTACACGTCGCCCGGCAACCGCGCACGACGTGGCTCTCGATCCGCTGGGAGACAGCAAGCGCATGATGCGCAAGAGAAAGCGACCCCCAACGACGAAAATAGCCGTGCGAGCTACAGACGATGACCCCGAAGATTACCAGTATGACATGGCACGTGGTTCTGAAATGAGCACTTCTCATGCCTCTCCACCGCCTCCATACTATACCTCAGACATCAGATTCTGAAGCTAGGCGAAAATGGTTTTATTGGTTGAGCTATAATATACATAGAGAAAGAGATACATGTAATGAACTGAGTATTTATTTCGTGCGATATTTATAAAAGAAAGTATACGAAACGACATCAGAATATGAACATTATATATAACTGCGGGCAGTTTGACAGATTATTTCTGTACTGTTTTCACCCAAATACTTGCGTTGTACTACCCGATAAGACAAAACGTGAGTCATAGCCAACTAAATGTCTATACTAAACTGATTTCCATGTTATGTGCCTATAAATATGTAAGATATATCTTTTCATCTGCATTATGCTGATATAATGCAGTACGCGTACGTTTCACAAGCTATATCATAGTGTTTGTTACATGTACTATTTTAAGAAATGTGGGAGGAGTGATTCCACTCTTAGAATCGGGTTTCAGTTTCGCCTGAACCAGGAATGACAAGAACCAGCCGTGGACGGAGTGTTGGATACTTACTTGTCGGCACTTGGTGCTTTCGGAATTTAATTTGACGTGAACCAGGAGTTTTACAAATAATCCAAAAATGATAAATCAGCGACAGCTTTGTTAAATAAGAAAACCACGACTATGTCAAGCGGTGCCTACAAATCATGTATGCTTCAAAAATATGTGACTGAGCTTCGCCGTGAAGAGCAAATGCATCTCTGCCATTCATTAAGCTGAACTGGCAATATTGCTTAATTACATAATATGTACCTTTTGACCCATTTTCAATCCTTTTGATACAAAATGTTGCTCTTAATTTAACTAATGGTGTTGATATTTGGTAGTGTTTGACATACGTAGAATGAATCAGTTGAAAAATATTTCTGAAAATAAATATGTCGCATATATCAATAGCGAATTGTATGGATCTGTGATAGCCGTTGTCATGTCAACCAAGTACAGTGTGCAACTGGTTTTATGCGCAGGTCTGTGCGCAGCTATGTATGTCAGCTCTATATCCAACTATGGTAGGGTACGTTGTCATTTTGAAACAGATTGGTTTATATTTCATGGTGATATGTTTATTGGGGTCACTTTAATGCATTGTGGCTATGGGGTGTATGTACACTTGACGGTGGGAGAAGAGGAAGTGGCCTTCCATATTTTCTTTCACACGAATAATGTATATCTTACCGGTTACTAATTAAAGTAATAAGTGTCATTACTGTCTGTATCGATATCCATGCGTGTTATTGCGCATAAAAGATTCCAGCTTAACTTAGTTTATGTAAACAATCTATCGACATTTACGAGTAATTAAGACATGCGGTGGATAAACTTTCGCATATAATATAAACTTTTATATATTGTTTGTATACAAAAAAAAGATGTAAACAAACAAGAGGGAAACAATATATGTATATAATCCCCTCCCCCTGTGTGGTTTGTGAATAGATTGCTTGTATAAAAAGTTGTCTGTGGCTTATGCCGAAAAAATTTAAATGATAATTACGGAACTATCAAACCATATTAGATGTTATACAGTGCGTTTATTTAACACAATACTACACATTACGTTAATGAGCTTGCCAGTGATTCCATATATTTTGTACTGGCGATTGAAATGCCCACTTATATGGAATAAAAATGTTTTTTCATTGTCATTGAGTCAGATATATAATGAACCTGCATCACAAACACGCGCCTATAGGACACACAATCACTATGTATGTATCCTGTCTCTAGTGCCCTGATCCATCCACAGTATATCACTGAAAATTCATTTCCTGGATTCGTTTACTTAACACCCCTAAAATAGTGTGGAAAACCCGTGAAGTACACACAAAGCTGTGACGTAGTAGCGCACGCAGCTTCCAACTATGGTAAGCTGTCATGGAAAAATATCTTGTTTTTAGCAGGTTTGTCACGACAATGTTAAGCTAATGTTATATTTTCGTTAAATGTGAATGACGACCTTTCTTTTCAGGACCATATGCAGATTGTTTTAAATTGGCAGGAAACATCTGTTTAAATAAGTGGGGCGGTGTGGGGTGGGGTGAGGTGGGGGGTGGGGGAGGGGGTGCATGCTTCTCTTCGAAGCGCTATCGCGCCAAACACAATGCGCTTTAGCACAGATGGTGTATAATTACACACCACAATTAGTCTTAGCAAGACAGATTCGCGTGCGAATTTCATTTCGTCCGTTTTTACAGGCGAGGTCTCGGGTATCAATACCCAGCAAGTTATGACCACTCAAAACCTACATGCGAGTTAACGCACGTTCAAAACAGTCCGAATTTTCCTGTGGGGGAATTGTCGGGGGGCAAGCAATTGTCCGAAGGGAGGAGGGAGGTGTCGGGGTGAACGAGCGGGGAAGATTTGTCCTATTGGGGGGGGGGGGGGGGTAGTCCTGCTCCCCGGCAAATCTTTTCTCTCCTGACAACAGGAGCAAGACAACCCCCCCCACCCCCCCACGCCACCCTCGGACAATGCCCCCCCAGACAATCGAGGACTGCTCGACCCTGGAAACCCCCGACGCCCTTCCCCACCAGACAGGCCTAAGTATCCAAAATACCCAGACCGGCACAGGAGTATGAATTATTCAGATATATTTGATATTAACTCGCACGTCGGCTTTGAATGGTCACAATTTTGTCGGTATTGATACTCGAAAACTCTGGGAGCCTGAAAAAAACCCTGACAAGCTTAATTTCGCCCGCGAAACTCTCCTATAGGAGGGTTTGTGTGACCGCGATAACATAGGCGTACACCCCCCCCCCCCCCACCCCCAACCCCTTCATAGCCGCAGGGTCTCTCTAATACGTCTGCGCCATTGATGTAGTTCCAAATTCTAATGTTACAGAAGACCCAAGGCTTATTGTGGGCTTGTAGAGACAGAACTTCTCAGTGTACATGGAAATATAATATGAAACCTGCACATCCACAATGCTACCTAACGGGTGTTATAGAACAGACAGCGCCAAGCTCCTTCACACGCACGACATACAGTTTTTGTGGTCCTGAGTTGGGGTTTGACCGGTGGGGATTGGCGGGAGGGGGGGCGGGCGTCTCGTTTGGGATGATGTGGGTGACAGTGTCCGAGATATTGTCTCAGGGGGGGGGGGAATGTGTCCGGGGGAATTGTCTTAGGGGGGAATTGTCCGGGGAAGAATTGTCCGGGGGGGAATTTTATGGGGAGAGTTGTCCAGGGGGAAGTTGTCCTGGGGGGAATTGTCCTAGAGGGAATTGTCTGCGGGGAGTTGTCCGGAGGGGAATTATCTGGGGGGGGGCTGACCGGGGGGGAATTTTCCGGGGGGGAATTGTCCGGGGGAGAATTGTCCGGGGGGGAATTGTCCCGGGGGGGGTGGGGGGAATTGTCCGGGGGAGAATTGTCCGGGGGGGAATTGTCCCGGTGGGGGGGGGGGTTGTCCGGGGGAGAATTGTCCGGGGGGGAATTGTCCGGGGGGGGGGAATTTTCCGGGGGGGAATTGTCTGGGGGGGAACTGACCGGGGGGGAATTTTCCGGGGGGGTGGGGGAGTTGTCCTGCTCCCGTATTATATACCCACGTGGGTATAGAATGTATTATATACCCAAGTGGGTACAATATGTTGTATGTAAGTAGTATGTTGACGGGCACGTTATCACCATGCTAGATCCTCTGCAATACTGTCAGGGAGACAGGTTAGAGCTATGTGTGGCAAGTTGCGATAATGTAAGATGCCATTAGATCAGTGGGTGGGTCAGTGGGTGGTTGAAACTTGATAGACTAAAGCTGGTTCCAGTGCCCCTACATGCACCGGACGTGACCGGTGCGCGCATTTCTTTACCACACGGAGTAGCTCTGTCTGTACCGGAAGTGTGGGATACCTGTCCTGGCCCGATAGGTTACGTACGACACATTAGTCGTTGCGGGTCATGTCGCGATAGAGGGAAGGGTCAAGGCAGAGAGGAGCCATGTCTCAGGAAGGAATCCCCTACTCTCGGCGAAGGACATGGGATCGTAACCCACACAGACATTTGCACACGTAGGGAACGAATTACGCACCGACCGCTTGGGCTGGCCCAGCAGAGCACTGGACAATAGCCAAAACGCGCCACATACTGGGCCACGGGCTGACCAGTCTTGGCTCCCAACAAATGCACCACCGACAGATTCTTGTTGACTTCAGTAATGAACGAAATAACTCGTCACTGACACGTAAACATCCACAAGGACGAACCTCTGCAGCTTCTTCGCAAATGGCCTAATAAATGACCGACGCTCTTTGGAATAGGGATATTAGTGAACTACTATGGGCCTAGTAAATCACCCTTCTATGAAGAAAGACTTCGATTTTTCCAATTATACACCAAAGTGGGGCAACACGACAAGAAGCACACATCGCCACTTGATAATAAAATCAATTTATTTCTTGGACATCATCACACAACACTCCCAGAATTAGAAATAGCGAGATTACAAACCACATACCACAACACATATCTGGAAGAACACAGCGCGGGAAAACACCGCTCGAAGAACAACATCTATTCCACAGCCGCCGTTCGCCAATAGTTTCAATCCAACGTGACCCTCACAGCTGCGCAAAAGACGCCCCTCCCACTGATCCATTTTACAACCTTAAAGTGAGGTAGTGGCACCCCTGGAATGTAACAGTGATAGCCAGGATGAGAGCAAGTCCATTGCCGAAACATGCGACATGTAAATTTTGTTTATTGAGACTCAAGAACATTAGAACCAGTTATCACGTTTGTTCAATTATCTGATAACAATTATAATCCCCCCCACCCCCCCAAGTGGACCAAAACAAAGCCTCTGAACGGTTTACCGATGTCCGTCATACGGTGACCGCATTAAGCCATGGTGTTGGATGCAGGTGGCAATTAAATGACAAAGGCTGAACAGATTACCCAAGAAACACGATCGCTTCCGAATTGTTTTAACGCGGATGTGCTTTTCATATGGAACAATTGTTTACAATATTTAAGACAAACATAATTCCCAAAATTAGAACATTTAGTAAAAACCAAAACACCACCGTTCAGGACGTAGAAGTCAGACTCACGCTTCACGTGCATTCTTCCTTGACGTCATGCAGAACGCATTCCCTATCCCTACACGCACATACACTTAACGCCAAAATACATGGAACATCTGAATCCTTACATCCATATAAGCCATTTATCTGCATAAAAAGAAGCACCTAATTACACTAAGAATCGAATTCATGGCATACATGATTAATTCTACCTCATTATTCTCTCATGACGAGCCACAAAAAGATATGTGGCTCACATAATAGCCATACGACAGGAATATGTTTCAATGATCGTAGGGCCGCGGCTAGTGGCCATCCGAGCAGATTGAAGACTGATCTTCTTATTCAGCGGCACAGATCGACGCATAGCATTCCATCATCCACAGAAACAACAGCTCTGTCTCCAATTGACAGATGTGTGAGTATTTTTTCGATGACATAACATGCAGGTTACGTCCCCCTACCGACATGCACACAACTATACCGAGAGAAAATTCAGGCCAGACGATTATTGAGTATTTCCTTTAATGAACCACCACGGAATAAGCGGCGCAGAGGCCACACCGTCTTTGTATATAAACTGATGATAAGCAACAATTCCCATTTACAATTCTGCATTCAGGCCGACAATAATACTTAAATATTTTTGCTGTGGTGATAAATTTTAAAAAACGTCACCTCCCTGTATATATATAGCAGCAAAGAGTACATGACGATGACTTTCGTGCAAAAGCAGTCTCGGGAGCTTCCTCAGTATGACGTAGAACGTCGTCATGGTAACGATCACACATCCACCCGCACGGACCGCGAATAGACGTCGGACACCACGCTACGCGACGCAGCTGACGAAGGCGCTGGCGAAGGCAACTGACGAGAGTTTCGGCACGTGATAAGCGCGCATTACTCATCAGGTTTGCGTTTCGGCTTCTTAGGATTGCGGGACCGACTTTTGGCCTTACACAATGGGCAGATCGGCGCGTTTCGGTGGATCTGCTGATGGCAGGAGAGACAGGCCTGTGCGGAAAGAAATCATTGAATTGATCTTTCTGTAAGGGGCGTAGAGGCTGCTGCATAGCCAAATCGAAGGAGTCACTTGATTTTAAAGATCAGGAGATGCATTGTGATTTTCTTAGCATTGAGCGACGACAATGAAATATCATTTTTACCACTAGTATAGGTAATAATACATAGAAAGCTTCCTGCGTCATTCTAACCGAAACCATGGATAGACACATGAGAGGGCTGGCATAGCAATCCTCTAGTCTTTAAATGAAATAATATGATTTAATAAAATTACGAATTAAATATAAACTTTCAAGGTCTGTCGAGCATATATATAGTTAGGATGTAGTTACCTTCATGGGTGGAGGTTGTTGTCTGAAGGCGGCTGACGGTGCCGAGGGCTGCCTGATGTCCGGTTTGACGTTCTGTGACAACCTGTGTTGGGGGGGAGGCAAGGAAGCGGCGGCGACAGAGGCGGCGGCATTGGCAGCGGCCATGGAGGCAGCGAACAGCGGCTCCTGCACCTCAGTCTGGTACTCCATCTTCTGCTTCTCGAGGATTCTACACGCCATATACAATGAACAGTGTGATTTACATGTAGCCACGTTGGTGTTTGCTTACCTCAAGAGAATATACCACAACCGTACTGACTGCTGATAATATCCTGTCTAGAAGCAGGGGAAGTGACTTGGTTGCTATATTTTTCTGTTTATTTCGCTTCAGTATTAGTATTTATTTTACTTAGGAACTGCCACGTGGTTGGATACACTTGGCTGCGCATGATGGCACCAGGTCTGAATAAACCAAACGTGCTCTCCGACTGCATACTTTGAAAAGGGTTCCATTTGTCATCTCTCGAAGTGAAAATTGACCACGGTTCATGCGAGAACATGTATATGACATTGTATCTCGTACGAGATGGGTTTATCTCAGCATAAATCTTCTATCCTATTCTTGCCAAGATATGTGAGGCTGAGATAAACCCATTTCACACTCGAACCCATGCTATATGCATACCTTATCGTAAGTTAACTTGCGACGAACTCTCTGGCTCGTAAGAACTGTTCTTTGTAAAACATCATGCAAAGCATGAAACACATCCATTACCATTACGTCTATAGCCCAACTCATCATGGTCTTTCTCTTCAACAAATCATTCACATCTCCAGAGTACATGGATAGCTCCAAATGGATAGCTATAACACAGGGACAGGTACAGGTAACTCACTCTAAGGACATCTTGTCCTCCTCCTCCAGGACATGGGGTAGACGTTCCAAGCCGAGAGAGGCCCGCATCATGTCTACCTCCTCTTTCAGGGGTCCATACTCCTCGTAGAGCCTCTTGGCACTCGTCAGAGCCTTATTGCGCTCATCTTCAGCCTGCTTTATGGTTGTCTCCATCTACATAACAGGCAATAATAGATCCTTGGATATCATAACAAAATATCTTTTACATGTATTATCAGTTATTGTATTGCATGTGTATGCATTAATGTATTAGAAACGGAACATATTAGCCAAAAAATTAATCTGTAATCAGTAATATTGAATCGACAATAGTTTGGATTATGGATGTAGGCAAAGTTTAAGTCCGCTGAAAGGTTGTTATATGTCTTGATCCACTGACTACGTCCCATGAGGCCAGTTCAGGAGATGATTCATGGTTAACTGCTAAAACTGTTAGCAACAGGACCAGGTAAGAAAGGCATCAGACAGTATATTAACTTTGGAGACAAAATAACAAAAACATATATAATTATCTATATCAATATGTTACTTATAACAGTAACTACACTGGTGAGGCAACAAACTTGATGAATAACAAATCTAATTGTAACCATACTGTTATTTTGGCATTGTAAGGGGAAAGTGCTTCACTTACCAAGTTAAGATCTGCATGAATAAGCCGCAATTCTTCTACATGCGCCATCTTCTCTTGCAGAAGTAGTTCAATCTCTGACTTGTATTCATGAAGGCATCTCTCTTCACTTTCAGTTGTATCCACTTCTGCCTTCAGCCGTGACTTTAACTTCTCAAGATGAACGGTTTTATTCCTGATGAACAGAAAACAAAACCATGTTATATCCTCAATAATAAATTCAGTACCACACCAGATATCTTTTTTACCTGTATGATAGATGGACTGGTGTATTAAGATGCTTTCAGACAGACATAGACAAGGCCAAGGAATCCTTGGGAATATGAGGTGAAAAGATGTAATATATACTTGCATTAAGCTCTAAAACAGCTCATCTCAATGAAATCACAAAATGAATGTGATTGGTTATGGTATAAAGTAATCATTGGCTCCCAAAAGAAGGTCTCCATGTATGAAAACAAGGGGCCCGTGTAAAACGAGGACTTTTGGGGCCCGTGTAAAACGAGGACTTTTGGGGCCCGTGTAAAACGAGGACTTTTGCAGAAGTTTGCAGAAGTTTGCAGAAGTGTGCCGAAGTACTTTTGGTGGAAGATTTGGTGGAAGGTACACATATATAATTGATATGAGCTGAAAGACTTACTTGTTTGCATACCGTACACGAAAATCCAACTTATTTGGTATCCATTTGACCGAGATATATCGACTGGTGTCGAGGGCTGTTATTCAAATGACCAATATCACCGTTTTGGCCTCCTCGAACCGAAATCTCGAGCCGGGGTGCGAGGTGTCGGCATGGGGTGTGACGGGAGGGGAGGGGAGGGGGGGGGGGGGAGAATTGCTGGCCGCGCCGACATGGCTGGCTGGTTGATGAAGCCTTGGCAAGTCGGGTGCAGCTCTCCGAGAATGGCCACCAGGGTGGCATACCGCTCCAACAAAGGAGCGATGGTACAGTGACGGGGGGCTAAATCATTCGTCCCGACATGGATGACCCAAACATCCGGAGAATCGTTTACCAACAAATGTTGGCAAAGATCCTCGATCGTGATCCCCGAAAAAGATCTCGATAGAACACGAGAGGGGAAATAGTCACCGACGTACTTCACAATGGAGTCGCCGATCACGATCGCTGATAGAGGTGCCATGGCAATATGGCAATGACCCAATGAGAATGAGAATATGACGAGAGAAGAAGTGATGAGAATATGACGAGAGAAGAAGTGATGAGAATGTGATGAGATCAGCAAAGCTAAGCAAACCGGTCTAGGTAGCAAGTAAGCGCAGCAGACGTAAAGTCAGCCAAAAGGATATCGTAGACGTCTAGAGCGACACGTAATGCAACCATCAACGTCAAGGATATATCTGACCCATCTGAGGTCTATGCACCCTTTTATAAGATCTGTTACCTGCTGAAAACAAGTTGAAACACAACGATGATTGCAATATATGAACATCACTAGGGAACATCAATGTCGGTCAGCTATGAAGCCAGTTTAACAGTTACTGCAACACAAATATGACAGTCAACCAATGCACACGTGAAGACGCAAAGAAGTCTTCAAGGAGAGATCAAGCAACATAACACCCACTTCATATGTACCGCACTTGACTCGCTCTGAAGCCAGTTTAACATTTATCAGAACTTGAAACACTTTAAACAAAATGACGCATCATAACTGCACCCGATCCAATTCCCGGTACACAGCTTCACCACAACCTAACATCGATGAAAATCGTCCACCAAATATACCTGAACTAGCGCTAATAATTTCCGTTTCCAATAGTAATTCAGGGCCGTCAGAAATAGTAGTCCCAGTAGAGGCTAAAATAGATGTCCGTACCTACAAGTCTGGTGAACTAATTCAGGCCTACGCCGGCCAGTCGCTCGACACGACTTGATCAGTTAACAAAAGAACTCACAACAACATCGCTCGCACGCACGCATGCCTTATTATTATTGTTCACTCGCTCGGTTTCGTTGTTGATACCCCGACCCGCCCGCACTTAATCCGCCCTCACCCCCCCCACCCCCCACCACCACTACCCATGCCAACTCTTGCCAAGGCTTCACCAACCAGCCAGCCATGTCGGCGCGGCCAGCAATTCTCCCCCCCCCCCCCTCCCCTCCCGTCACACCCCACGCCGACACCTTGCACCCCAGCTGGAAGCCACGGGCGCGAGATTTCGGGTTTGCCGACGAGACTTCAGGAGGCCAAAACAGCGATATTGGTCATTTGAATAACAGCCCTAGACAGAAGTGGATATATCTCGGTCAAATGGATACCAAATAAGTTGGATTTTCGTGTACGGTATGCAAACAAGTAAGTCTTTCAGCTCATATCAATTATATATGTGTACCTTCCACCAAATCTTCCACCAAAAGTACTTCGGCACACTTCTGCAAACTTCTGCAAACTTCTGCAAAAGTCCTCGTTTTACATGGGCCCTAACAGTGGCGCTCAATAACACTAGTAACTAAGTGTTCACGCGACATGTTTCCCTAGAGATATGACGTCGTCAAAGTGATTACGCCTCTGCGGCAGAGGTAGGCCTAACGAACAAAAATGGTAAATAAAAGTTTGGTAAGGTTCAATAAAATTGCAGTGTTGCTTTCTCACGTCAGTGATTTTTAGAGCGATCACGACAAATTCGTGGAAAATATGGGTCGAAATGACACGCTACGGCATTTATGACTTTGACTTTAGTTTGTTTCTTTCGAGAGCCGCTGATGTCTGCAATACCTAAATCCCTGTCACGTGTTGCGGGCCCGAGGTGGGATACAGGTATAGCCCGAACCTGGCCCAAAGAAATGCGCCCAATCTGGGACAGTCGGCAGTTTTTCGTTTGTTTACATTAAAGTGAACAATGAAACATGGGCTAAAAAAACATCTTGGCTTTATCTGATAGAAACAATCGATACCTCTTATCGTCATATCAATATTTATCGCATTCGAGTTTCCCGTTTGAGCGTGCATACCGAATCTCCTTTATTTTTTCCAACTTGTAAAGCATCTCGTTTTCCACTTCGTCCGACATCTTGAATACTAAGTCTTGTATAAATGCCGAAAACGACCCTGTAAACCAAACTCAGCTTTGTAAGCTGGTACCGCTTTCCTGAGCAAGCGGCACCACACGCATTGTCGTTGATTATTTCGATCTCCCGCCAGGGGGCGTTCTCAGCAAGAAAGACCAGTGGCCTATTTCACGTACATATTTTGGCCGGCTATGGCGCTTAGTCGGCTAAAATCGCCCATCATTTACATAGTAACTTTGGTGGTTGGCATCCGTCCGTCTGCGAGAGACGATGGATAGTAACTTTACTCGACTCAGTACCGTAGTCCGCTAAACTGCGATTGTGAAATCCAACGAGAGTAGTCCCGCATTAGAACTTTAAACTCTGAACGATTCTTCTGAAATACATGGGAGCAACCCGTAAATATCGATTTATAATAATTATCTTTTATTTATTAATATTTGAAGCTATTTTTATTGTGCTACTTTTTCTAAATTATGGTTATTTATTTAGTGGCTATGCCCACAACAAATTGTAGGCCGTGGCCACGGTCGACCGTGCTACACAACTCAACCCAGCAAAGGGGCCGAGCTGGAATAGAACAGGCCATGTAAGCGCAACGGTTTATAGATCTAATATAGTTTAATTCCCCCTGTGTTCCCAAAGTGTATTGTGAAAACTTAATCACGCATACACAACGAATGAAAGCCCACGCAAAGCATGGTTTTATGTTTATAATGTAATGTGTGATTTCCAAGGCGAAAGTCAACTGGGTGTAGAAAACCTAAACCCGGAGTAAACATGGTTGAGGATGCCACAGCTTTGTATATATACTCGTATTATATAGTTTTTCTTTGCATTTTTATCCATATGTAGATCATAGGACATCTCACTATAATACTGAAACGAGGAACAACAGACTCAAGCTTGTTTATTTCTTTTATTTATCTCTTAAACTAAAGTGGTCACTCTGTCCCAAATACTGCAGAACAGGTCTAATACAGACTCGCAACACGAGGAAGCAACTCACATATATATATGGCACCAATGATCCAGAGGGTGTTTGTAAACAGAACATATCAAATAAAGCTTACGCGAAAAATGTACAAACATCATCTACACGTAATATTGTAAAACTGTTCGTTTCAATAAATAATTGACACCAAAATATGTTCATATAGCACTGAATACAGGATTACTCGAAGTGGGGAGAGGGCTATCTTCCAGAGATATTGTCTTGAGAGACTAAACTAATATGGTAGAGCATCTTTTCACTTGAAATGATCCACATGAAGTCGCTATGTATCAGGGGGCGTATGTAACTTACAAATTCCCATTAAACAAAATATATATTTAAAAGTTACTTATCCAACGTATCGCTGATGATTAAATTAGAATTAAATATCAGTATATCAAAGTACAACCTAGATGGGAAACAAGAACACACCGAAACAGCTGTGGTTTTGCCTTAGACCTTTGGAAAGTACGCAAACAAATTACAAAATGGCCGCTTAATGTGAACTTAAGCTGCAGCGTTGCAGGTTCATTGGCCTATCATGACGGTAATTCATGCGTACAACCACGGTCTCTCCTCTTCTGGCAAATTTGACACTCATTTCATGAAAGAAAACAGTTCACAAGCGAGGCAGAAATGACTAGCATTGCAGCACAAAGGTAAAGAAAAGCATTAGAAACAGAAACATTCATAGGATAGAGGCCGAAGCAGTTTTAAGTAGAAAAAGAAAACAATTGAGAGAATGAATAAACGGGTATTCAGACAATATTAGTCACCCGGAGGAACAAGCATTTGATCTTGGCCAGAACCGCAAAAATATACCTTCCAGGGAGGTGGCAGGGTAAGCTAGAACGTATGTATCTGTATAAGTATGTTTCCAAGGGAACAGTCCAGGGAACCCACAGAACCCATAACTGTGACCGCGCCTACTTCTTAACGTCAAGGTAACTGAAATGCAGCGTCTTCTGCAGAAGATTCTTGTAACCAAAGCTCATAAAGATCCCCAAACTGTCGCATTAAAGAATCCTTTATAACAAAGTACTTGGTGCAGCGAGAGGAGATTAATTGTGTGCATTAGCTTCATGAGGGAACAATATTACTCGGAGGGGGGCAAGGCGGGAAGGGGGGGGGGGGACACAACAGAGCCACTTCAAGCGATCGCTATCATCCCTAGTGGAGATTTCAGACGGGCACTGGATCCTTGGTGCCGCAAGGCTCGCCGACGAGGCCGCCACCAGCCTCCACCTGCACCTCGTGTATGACAGTGCCGTTGAGGGCCCCGGGCAGGTGGTTGTTGTTGGCACAGGGGCCGCAGATCTTCTCGAAGTGGAAGAGATGTCCGCGGATCCTCCAGGAGTGGTAGGCGAATAGACAGCCGGCCATGCAGATGAAGACGAAGGAGATGATGATTAAGTAGCCGAAGGTCTCGATGTCCGGGATGAAGATGACGAGGATGAACTTGAGCATGTCCATCAGCATGTTGAGGGAGTTCTGGACGCCGTTGACGATGCCGCGTTCCTTCTCCAGCACGTTCTCCTGCAGGAGCTGCGTCACGACCAGGTCAACCATCCACAGACCTGCCGAACAGTGCACAGATGGCACGTTTAATTCCAGATACTAATTATAAGATGAAGAGTCGTCAACACATAAAATGCACAATACATAGTACACTTTCTTTTGAAGCAATGCTTTAGCGGCGTGCCAGATAGGTCCGTATTGTGAACGTTTAATAACGAGCGGACTCATTACTGTCCGAGGTTCGATTCCCCGTGGACACGAGCGAGACACCAAAGACAACTAATAACTTGCAGGGCGTGTGCTGCATTAGAATTAAAAATGTAAAAGAAACTTCAAAAATATTATTTTCTGCTTTTCACTATGTCTGCCCGCATCACAAGGGAAAATATGTTTGTGAGAGCTCGAATAATGCTACTACATTCAGTGCTTCACACCATAATTGGCCTACCTCGCAGGGCGATCATGACGGAACCAGAACAGGCATCCTTACCGACTCGGGAGGTGACGATACCGATGAGGAAAAGGGTGATGGAGATGTTGAATTCCTCCGACGGGAGTTCCTCCTGGCAAGGGTCGGCAGCCATCCCCTCACCGCCATCCCCACCCGCGCCCTCATGATCCCCCACTTCTCGCTTCACTGTCCTCTTGCTTCTGTCTCGTTCTTCGTACGCCACCGGCTGCAGCGCCCACCCCGCCAGCCAGTTATCAACCGGAGACTGATCGGACAGACCGGCACTGACCAGAGCGATCATACCACGGCCATCACCACCATCACCGGCACGTCCGTTCGGGGTCAAGGTCAGGACATCCTGGATCCAACGCGGTCCCTCCAGACCCCAATCCTGGATCGCATAGTGCCCAGCTTCCACTCCTCTCCTCACCCTTCCGGACGCGTCCTGCGAGCCGTTCACCCCCAGGCCGGGTGGGGGGTCGAAGTCCGACCCGGGAGTGGGGCCTACAGCGAACGTGCCGTTGGTCGCCCGGGTGCAGTTTGCGGCGGGGACAGGGGTCCGGGACCAGTAGTAGGGGTCGAAGGGACTCCCCGGGGCCCAGATGGAGGCCACGGTGAGCGTGAGGCACATAATCTCGAAGTTGAAGGCGAAGAGTCCCGTGCGCTCCAGGCCGATACGCCTGTTCATGCAGGTGAAGACGACCGTTCCCAGGACCCCCGTGACCCCCGCGAGCGCCATGGATACACCCACCAAGGAGGGACTCACACCGTTGGCGTAGATGTAACCTAAAAAAATAACGGTAAATCTAGGGTTACCCATCATGGTCAAAACATAGATATATTGTGTTTGTGTGCGCGCGGGTGTGCAGCGTCGCTGTAATGTATAGTCCAACAGTTTGATCCCCTTGTAGGCGCACCATATTTCACAATTGACCCAGTTAATAATGGGTTTTTGATATTAAAAAACAAACCATACATTAACTTAGTACATGTACATTTATATAATAACTGAACTCAATCTATACTGCGGGAAAGGGAAAGTATTATTTTTGAACCCCAAGAAAAGTATACGAAGCGGGATAATAAGACGCATATGAGCCAGACCTGGCCCAGTGTCCTATGACAATGCATCGAAGAACCCCAAAGCAATAAACACGATTCCCATACCTGTGGTAACAGAGTCGAAGCCCAGGACGGTCATGTACAGCCCGGCCAGCCCGAGGCCGGCGAACGCCACCCTCTGTTTGGCGTAGGTGGTCCAGCCGCGGGCCAACACGATGAAGGGATCCAGCATGTAGCCCAGGCAAGTCTTCTTCTTCTTCTCACTCTGAGCCTCGTCAGTCTCACAGCCATCTCCGCCGCTTGGGGGCGCGTCGCAATCCACGGCGACGTCATCGGACCGGGATTTTGCTTCTTCACCCACGTGGATTCCGATGTTTAGTTCCTCGTTGTCGCTTTGCTTTTTTTCTCCATTGAGAAGAATTTCCTCCTCTTCCTTATCCGCCTCAACCTCCTTGGCTTTCTCCGTCGCGATGTCTACGGTAGCCGGCGTCTCCTTGGTGTCCACAGGGCATTTATTGTCGCCAATCATGTGGACTTTCTCCGCGTCAGTACCGGGCTCAGCCTTGTTTTCTCCATCAGCGCCCTCCTCATCTAAAGAAAGATTCCAACACATGTATTCAGCATCCATGTACTCAGCCCCTACTACATGTGGGTCATCTACATTATCTGGTCTTGTAGCATTCGGCACTGCCCACTAGGTGCTGCAACCCCTGCCATTTTACGGGATTCATGCCTTCCTCATGACGCGGTATGACAAGATAAATGGTCCACCGAAAGAGGAAGTTACTCCGCTATACCTATTAAAACAACTGTTTATTGCAATATAATGATATTGTAATATCAACTCTTTTAGGCCCGCGCGGCCCATCGCTTCTTACCATGCAAATGCTTTATTAATATAAATAATATACCACTAAAGATCAGTCATAAAATCAACGATATATGGGACTATTCCAGCCGATCATAATCAGAACGATCACCACAGCGAAGCTTTATTACGACGCCAGGTGTGGCCACGTACCAGGCTTTATCTTGACGGCCAGCCGGGGCACCATCTTGTAGACCTTCCGGAGCAGAGCGTACTCCACGAAGACCGAGAGGACGTTCCACACGGCGATCATGATGGCGGCTACGATGAGCGATGCGTACGTCATGACGAGGCCGGCCACGGTTGGCGCCAGGATCTTACAGGACAGGTCAATAGCACGGGTCACCGCGTTCAGGTCTGCGGACGGGGTCAAGAATTAATCGTGTTATTTATGGTGGGATACCTTAAAATGCGTCTTCCAACGCCAAACAACAATTGCTGGGCATGTTGATAGCCCGTATTTATTTGGCGCAGTTTGGGCATATCTATAAACAAGTTAGAAGTTGCTGTTAATGCCAGTGTTTGAGACATTTAGCAACGGAATAATTAATTAATGCGAACGTTGCATTATTGTTACTGGTAGTTTCACCGTAATGCGACGTTTGACAGATCTTCACAACCACAAATTAATAACATACCATCAAACCATCGCTATCATTAAAATTATATTATACGGCCATGGCCATCTAAGGCATAATCCTGCCACAGATAACGTTGCTTACTAGCCAGCGTGTTCTTGTCATCGCCGGCAACGACCACAATCCAGTCCTTCTCGATGGCCAGCTTGTAGGCCATACTGGCCAAGTAGGCGACCAGGGCGAAGATAATGATGACCGTCTCCCCTATGTAGCGCAACTGGCCGTCCAGCATGACCTTGACATCCTCGTGGTAGACGAGAACGAGGCAGACGGTGGTGGCACACAGAGAGACGCTGGCGTTCTGCACGAATAGCGTGATCCGAACCGCTGGGTGAGAGATACACATTAAGAGTGTGGGAGCCTGCTACTGTGTTATGGCCAATAAGACATTTGACTGGATGAAGCATGATGCAGGTGCAGATGTCGGGACGCGGACACATGGCCTGTTGGTCTGCAGCCACACCGAAGGAAGCTCCCAGGTGCCGAGGTTTGGTTGTATATTCAAGACGCTTTAACCACTTTTGGCCATATAGCATCAATGGGAGAAGGAAGGGAGAGTGGAGCCATGTCCCTAGGGGTAACCTGCTACTCTTTACGAAGAAGGACATGGGGTCTTTATCCTGCGACCAGACAGACATGGCCACAGCAGGGCGCGAACCACCGATCCACGAGCTATTAGGCTATCAGGTGGCCAGGTGGAGACGAGGTAACCTCCCATGAAAGGCCATAGCACGTACGTGTACTTCGTAAAGTAAGCATCAATATCTTAATTGAAATAAGCCGAACACCTATTAACATACGCAGATAGACGGATGTCAACCAACAAACAACACTTTATTTTAATTTAAAACAAAAGACTAAGATAAGATCACCATGTATTGGTCTATCCAATAAACGCTTTTGGGCGGTATTAAATGGCGCCTTGCACCTGTGTTAGTCTTAAGGTAAGGTAAAGGTTTATTTCGTACTGCTGGCCTTCGGCCCATAGTACAACATATATATACAGATTATGATATTAACACCATTAACTTAATGAGAAAGACAGCTTAGTGAAAACCGATCACGGACATTTCTTGCTTAGTAGATGAAGTTTCCCAGTTTTGTTAGCTTAGTCGGGTTCTCTGTTTTCAGTATATTTGGTTGGTCTTAACTCGCACCTTTGAGTCGTCCAGTCTTATCGACCCAGTTGCCGATGACTCCCCCAAACAGCAGGATGAGCGTGCCGCCGGTGAAGCCGTAGATGGCGGCCAGACGCAGCGTGTCCTCCGCTAGGTACACCAGGTACAGTCCCGCAGCAAACTGCCACATCCAGTCACCCTGCAGAATGGACAACCACATTTTAAAAAAATCAATTCTCTCGCAAAACGATATGCCAAGAAATACATCTCGTGTATGTAGAGAATGCTACGTAGGTACGTACTTAAAAAAAGAGATATAGACAAGCAATTTATACCACAGACTAATGTCAGAATTATCGCTTTGTCCCGGGGATGTCACGTAGGTGAATGCGGTTACATATACATGTAATGTCTTATGTTTATTTCCTGATATCCATCGATTTCTTACCCAGGCCGACAGGGCATAATTGCTGTAGATGACACAAGCAGGGCTTCCAAACCAATCCCGGAACGATGCTAAAAAGCATGAGAAAATCGAATTAATTAGTTGAATAAATACTTGAATGCTTCTATGGGACATAAAAGAGAACGATTGCTGATACAACGATTGCCATAGAAGCGTGTTTAGCATAGTTACTGTTGGCTTCTAGGTGTCGCGTACCTATAATGAGGGGGCTTGGGGAGCCAATCGCCCTAGCACAGCGTGAAGTGACTCTTGTGGTCGAGGCCAAACAACCACTACATCATATTATATGTAATTAATGGACTCATCGAGCCCACAGCCATGTTACTGGCACACTTCTCTGCCCATATGGATTAAGAGCCAGATGTAACGTGAATGCCTAGGATTCAAGACTTGTCTGCGCCACAGAGAAACCATTGCCTAGCCTGCATGTAGGACATCAGCGCCACCATGTGAAGGGTAAGGGTGCTTGCGATAGCGACCGTCGCGTGCATAGGCAAGCATTAACCCATGTAGACCTCTGACGTGTGTGGTTGTCAATTCTGACCCGCCTTGTCAATTCTGACTCGACCACGGATAAACATAATGTTAGGAAATGGAGTAAGAGCAGAGGTATGCATGTGAGTGATACGGCGAGTGAGTGGGTGAGTGAATACGGTGGGCTGAGCGAGTACTACGGGATGAGTGAATGATGGTGATTTCTTGAGTATTCCGAGGGAGTGGTGAGTCACACGTGACATCGGATGGGAGCTTTTGAGAGACGCATGGGGAGTGGTCTCTGGTATAAATAACAGAGCCCACAGCACACAGGTACGACACAAGACTCAAGACCAGCACCAGGAGGAGATGGACGGAGGAGGACATAGCTGGTGACAGCGGGGTCAAGGCCGATCTCCGGGCTTTAGGCGTTGAAGCGTGGCTGCGTGGTTTGAGTGGTTGTGGGCGTCGTCGTGGTGGCTGGAGCCTGATCTGCAGGCTGGTAGGCGTGGACACGTAGCGGAGCCTGATCTGCGGGCTGGTAGGCGTGGACACGTAGCGGAGCCTGATCTGCGGGCTGGTAGGCGTGGACACGTAGCGGAGCCTGATCTGCGGGCTGGTAGGCGTGGACACGTGGCGGAGCCTGATCAGCGGGGCTGGTGTGCGTCGTGGGAGCATCAGTGCGTCGTGGGAGCATCAGTGCGTCGTAGGAGCATCAGTGCGTCGTAGGAGCATCAGTGCGTCGTAGGAGCATCAGTGCGTCGTGGGAGCATCAGTGCGTCGTGGGAGCATCAGGAGCGACGAGGGAGCATTGTAAGAGTACACTGTGAGAGGACATTTGGAGGTGACTATGAACTGACTTGTTTATTGCATTGCTTACGCACTAAATGTATAAATCTGTATTGGTAGGGGGGAGGTAGGGATTTATAGTGTGATATAAACTGTGACAATCTTTACCATGTCTTGTTAGTCATTTCCGCCGATACCATCTGCAGTCAACCTTTTTGGTTTTTTTAACACTTGTTATCGCCGGGGGGTATTTGTCCCTAGCAAGTCGTAACAATAAGGAAAATGCTTTCTCTGGTCACACTGCGCCAATTTCTACTTCATTGACATTGACTCCACTAGCGTAGTAAAGTATCATTAACTCCTAAGCCAATGTAGATTATGGAATATACTAACTTAAGTAGATGGGGGTACATACACTGTAAAAAAGTGTATGCGAAAATGAACGCTCCCCATCCACGCAGAAAATACGACCTTCAATTAAACTCCATTGTTCATTTCTCCTTCAACTATGTTGACATCAATCAATATATAGCAAATTATTCATGTTACTATGTTGTGAAATTGTCGTATATCCTTGGCCCTTCTGAACTTCAAAGCTTCCAACAACAGTCTCGACAAAAATGGGGAGCAGTTCTTCTTCCACTGCCTTCGGGTCAGAATTGACAAATAAGTCGACAACAACAGACGTGAATCCCTAGCATTGCGTGGTGTCTCCACTCATTCCTCCGTTCACCACATGCCACGATCAAACAGCTGACCTCATGTTTTTGTTTTTCACAGTCTATTTTCCCATCACCGAGACAAAGTGCAAGTTCCCTGTATGATTGGTCGGTTATTCAGGACGCTTTAATCACTTTTGGTCAATTCGCGTCAATGGGAGAAGGAAGGGAGAGTGGAGCCATGTCCCCCCGGGGGTAACTCCCTACTCTTTACGAAGAAAGACCTGGGATCTTTATTCTGCGACCACACAGACATGGCCACAGCAGGGCTCGAACGACCGACCCACGTGCCGCAAGGCTCTCGGGTGACCAGAGCACTCAATGCGAGCGCTCTAGCCCACTGAGCTGTCGCGCCGGCCCCATATGAAGTGGCCACCAAGTAAATAGCACTGCATAAGGCACACACCTGGACTAAATTAAACTTATTGCTATCATTAATAGTTTCGATCGACTGTAGTGCGTCATAGCTTCATTATCTTGAACAAATACTTCAAGCTCCAACTCCAATACAAACACTTGTATTACGTATTGGGTTCAAGGTCCTAAGGCTCTTTTGACAATAATGCCAATAGAATAAGAACATTTTTATATATATAGTCATACATGGCCATGTTTTTCTTTAACACCCTCAATGTCTTACACATCCTCAAGGTTGCGAATACAATAACTCAAAATCTATGTTTGGGCTGTCGGCTGAGTACCGAAGGAACCCTTTTGACGTATGGCGGCGATCAGAGAAAAAACTAGTGTGTCTATGTGTGTATCATACACATGTGTGTAGATAAGAAATCAGACAGGAGCGAAGGCCTTAGTGGCCATTGACACCATATCACGGTCTACTACAAAGTGTGTGTTATATATCTATAGCTGGAATGCATATCAGTCACACTGACCCAGCCAAATGTTCTGATCAATTCATCTTTTACCTACCTGTCTGGTACCTTATCAGCCCCGACCTAAGTGGCACTCCCAGACCTAACCCACTGGACTAAATTTATGGATGTGGCCTCGATGGAAGTATCTTCAGACGAACTGGACAGAGTAAGAGAAGTGGGCTATAGACGATAGGGATTCGGCCAGCTTGGACGGTGTATTTTTGTTTAACTTTTAAATATTCTCGATATCCGCTTCTTATGTTGTCATGGAGACCTGACATGCGCAGTTTGGAGGGCTGGGCACGCTAGCCGCGTTCGCCACATCGCCCATGGCGAAAGCCAACGGTATGTAGAGCAAGATTGGCCCATGTATGACGCCACAATGGCGAAAGAAATATGGTCTGGTTTTCGATCAACGATCAAAACGCAATTTCGCGAAACTGATTGCCCGCAGTGATGTGGATGGGAAAAATACAACATATATGCGGTTAATGGGATCTGTGTGTGGCTAAAGAAAATGGAAGGTGTTTAGCCACAGTCGATAATTGAAATGAATTGCTAAAGCATACCCAGAAGGGGGGGGGGGGAGGGGCGCCAAGGCTCAGGGAACAAAACCCAGTGAGATTACCGGAAGGTGTTGTATGCGGCCTTTGTGCATACATGTACAACCTGTACCAAGGAGCCTCCCGGGACGAATTGATGGAACATACCCAACATTAAGTGCCCAGGACCTATTGGCCTGTAGCCCGGCGCGATAACGATTACACCACAGGGGCCTCCAGCAACACCTATCTTAAAACAGTACACACATATAACCAGCCGTTAAAACAGACGGAGCGACATTTATCTGGAAGAATTAAGGGTCGCTACAACAAAGAGATATACAATGTGTAGACCATGCGCGGTTGGCTTCGTCAGCTTACACCCCCTTCGCGAGTACAGCATTGTTTGACAACGCTTAGCATCACTATCTAACGCACTCCAAGTCACTAAGTTCAACTTTTGGACTTTTGAACCATATGGCACGTGAACAATAAGTTTCTGTTCCAATTTTTTTCTTTTAGCGGGATATGTATACGGGGATTGGTTTGACACTGTAACCGGAAATGCATATAGTGCGTCCGTCTAAATGGTCACCGTAGCAAGGAGCCACGTTCTCGGAGATAACCCTACTCTTTATGAAAGAGGAAAATTATTTCTTATCCTGCACAAGCACGGCTTAGCCTCAGGAAATAAACAAACATCGATCGCGCTGATCACTAACGACAGCCTATGGATCAGACTATGATCACATTTATACTCCCTTAGCTCTATGATAGGTGTCAAAGTGCTGATAAACCATTGAATTTCTTACCTTACATTTTCCCGGGAGGGGGCGGGGGGTATGTCTAGGGGGTATGTCAAGGGGTAACAAGCCCCCGGGGGATGAAGGGGTGTCATACACTCATCACAAACCTCGCCGTGTGTGCGGTGAATAAGTTCACTTTCAAAACTCACCATTGAACCAGTTGGTTTTGCATTTTCGGAACCCGAGTTATATGTCACTAGCGAATTATTTCAAGTGTCCTGCGGTAAGACTAGCCCTTATGTGGCATTTAAAAGCAATATACTTTCACATAATCTTCACACCACACTGCAACGATCAGGGCCAAGACAAGACGACACCTGACTTACCACAGCAGTTCTTCTTCTCAGAGGTCTTGTCCTTCGCCATGGTCTCATTCGTGCTCCCTTGTGCGTCTTTCTCCGCGCTCATAGTTCACGAGTGACGTCACAGATTTCGGGATCAGTACTTCACGCCGGGGACTCTTCAGGTGGATAACCTGCAGAAATATAAGCAATCACTGGCTGTGATGATGCGAGATCGGCATCCAGACATGCGATGTCGCTATAAGTGAAAGGATGTGCGGTGACAGGACAAGTAAGGGTTGTGCTTGCCCTACGGACTGGAATGGCATAAAGAATTGTCATACAGACGATTTTAAATGAAATGAAATGTTGGTGTTTTAGGCCGCTTTTGTGCACACAAAGGGCTAAATTATGTCAAGCAACCTCCCGGGAATGATTGGATGAAACATGTCAAGGATTAGGTGTCCCGGTCCGGATTCCCACCCAGGACCTATTGATCTGCGGTCTAGTGCGTTAACCACAACACCAGACGATTTGCACACGGTTTGCAACGTCACAGTTATCTCACGCGCTGGAACCGGATTTTAATATGTTAAAATATGGATAAAATCATATTGCTACAAGTACAATTACTACACGGCAATTCCTCCTTATATTCTTCAAGCTTGGATCGAATCTTTTTGGGAACCTTCCAGCAATCACCGAAACATACAACGAGATACCGTCAAGTTCTTGTCTGACGTTCCCTCTTATGTGTTGTTAAGAAAACCATGATGCACGTCAATCACTTCGGAAATGCTTATATAAGGCAATATATGAGAAGTCTCACTTTGAAGGGTTTAGACTAGGCTTCATATGAATTAGCACGAGTGGGTAAGGTTACATACGTCAGTGCAAGGCATGCTATCGACCGCCATTGATATAATACATATATCATATACAATAGTATTGTCAGGTGCAAATAGAGCATCATGCTGACATCCTTACAGGAAAACATTCCAGATATATTGTATTATATGAGAAAAGAGATGTAACCTTGTAATGTAATATGTATAATTATCTATAATATTCCATCATTGGTATTCACAAACCTTATTATAATATTGCTTCTAATATGGCTGTTTTTTGTAATCAGTAATGTTTTTAAGTTGTCGGCATCGACCTATAATTGCAGAGCCTATATTCATATATGCATGTGGCTTTCGTTGCCATAGGAAAAAAATTAGTGTCATGCAGAACAACTCTCATGTGGTCAGGTTTGGCCAGGGAGGGTTTTCATAAACCATACATAGGCTACGCCAATAGACTTAGCGCTAAGTGGAACATTTGTCGGGCGATTATCGACTTCAAAATAGAGAAATATGCGCCTAAGAGGTGGATTTAGGGAATCACGAAAGTGCTAAAATTACATTGCATGGTATTTCTTGATCATGAGCACCACCACAACGAGGTAATGACGAAAATGCATTTTTTGTGCGTAAGCTACGCGCGGTCTATGAATACCGCCCCGGATCGATAGAAAACAAAAAAATGTCAAATGAGTAGATTAATTAACTGCCGGATCAACGATCGTTATTATCACGGGAACGATTGCGGTTTTGCATAGTATTAGCATAGAATTTGCAAGGCTGAAGCCCGCGATGTAACCATAACACGGTATTTACAAAAGGATGGACACACGTGGTCACGGCATACAATGAAGCGTCACGCCCGGATACGCGTCACGTACAGATGATGGGTCTTTTTCGAAGCGACTTCGATGGCACGTGACATGCTACTGCAGAGACGCGCTTGGTGGCACACCAAAAATGTCATTCAGGTCAACAAACAGAAGACCAACAGCAAATATATCTTTAAGCCGGCTGGCCGTTGGCCAACATATGCATATATTTGTTTTCACAAAAGTCCAGGGCTGGCCGCCCCAGGTCGTTTTACTTAGCACAAATAAACCAGTGGATGTTTGCGCCCAACGGTATTTGCTGCCTTTCGTTACAGACTGGTTGAAAGTTTACCATGGCGCGCTACATGATACATAACGGCGTCATGCTAGTTTGCGAATAGAAGTGTAAACCCACCTGATGAGATGTGTGTCGGGTCAGGACAAGACAACAGTCCCCTTTCGGTCTCCGATATTATGTTCCACAGATATGTTATTCATTGAATGATGATAGGTCCAGATCTCTTGAAGAAGCAACGGAGCCCTGGGCGAAATCCTACCCAGCAGCCCGCAGACAGTCCCACATAGAAAGGCAGTCCTACCCCACCCCACCAGCACCCATAGCATAGATGACTGGGTCATCATACGAGAGAGAGAACGCATGGCGGAGGGTCGGCGGCAGATATTGTACAAGATTGCTGCGTCATGAAACAGGCGGTGTGCAAAACGTCCTGAATGTAAACCCAAGTGGCCGGAGATTGTAAGGGCAGAGTGTAAATGCTAGACATGTGATCACAGTACAGATTGGGTCATCCACATGGAATGAGGACCAAAGAGTTGACCCCCCGATGACCACGGTTTGACGTAACGGTTGTCCCTCATCAACAAGGTCCCGCACCTCGTGAAACAGAGGTATTACGTCGTACGAGAAATGACGAAGTTACAAGCGCTGTTGGCGTTGTCATTTTAGTTGTCATTGCACGGATCCAATTACCGATGCTTTCAATTTTTCGACAGTTTAACGATAAACTACAATGGCTGACAAACACTAAATCTTGATCTGGACACAGCATACGGTATAACAAGGTACTTGTGTTTTTTATCGTATTGCTTTTTGCTCAAATAAATCATCATTACTGAATCATCGACCCTGAAAAGTAGGTTAGTAGGCTTTTGTCACGTGATTCGCCGGACCCACGTGATGAGATAGTGGTAAAATTTTATAACCACACGGGTCAAAGTCATATGCAACGGGACAGCGGCACAGCTCAGTCAGGTCGAAATCACATGCAGAGGGTGAAAACCTGACCGAAGAAGATACATTGCACATGTGACCTTCAATATCTACACTTCCCCCGTACGGTCTTGCTTCAAGCAAAGTCTGCGATAAGCACCTCTTCAAATAATAGATTAATATGAATATAGACGTAAGATACATATCCCATCTTCATATGATGAACAGCCTTTTACCGTCAGGTTGTTACTCTGACAGTTACAGATAAGTTCCCGAGGGGTTGTAAATCCTACCAGTCGAGATTTCGTTATCTTGTCCTGATGTACCGTCTTCGCCACAAAAAAAGACGGCATCGCCTATACAGATCAGAGTACCAGTCTGCCCATCAAAAATACAGACGCTCGCTGAAGGTCAATATCTTGAGTGAAGTTCACTCCTCACTATTTGCAGACCCAAGAGAACTCATCCATCAACATTTTGTAAACTTGACATCTGGATCCGTAACCAGAATCCTCAGGGGCACTTTCCCAAATTCCGTTGACGTTCTCCAGGACGTGTAGGGATGCCTGGTGATAATTTGACAAACGTGGGCATGATGTACGAGACAAGCCTGCTGACAGGTCTGTACTATAAGGCGCAGAACAATCAATGTTTATTGCTGCCGCTGACCCACCAAGGCATGTCATTAAGTCGATCATGTGGATCAATATAAAAAGCTAAAGTACAGAAAACTGAAAGACGGGATGTCAGCTCATAATAATTGCAAAGTGTCTCCATGGATGGTCTGAGTCGTTGTGAATCCGGATCAAGGCACAGACACATGCATACATCCGCCAGGTAGATCCATGTTCGTCTACAAGATGCGGGATTGAGTTGTATATCCAGAGGTTTGTGCACGAATGAACAGAGGGCGGGATAGCGAGGAGCATTGCAGTAAGAGGTCAATCTCTATTTTGAACTTTGAACTATAAATCACTTGCGAATACCCACGCGCATCGAATCGCTACGAAAACAACACTTGGTCCAGCGTCACATTCGACCTCCAGAGAATGTGTTTAAGGATCCGGGTGCTATTGCATAGGGCCATAACTCGTTGGTGTCATTGGCAATGTCAGTCAGACAAACAACCCATCAGAGCAACAAAAAACAAAGTGATTGAGACCACGGTCACCGATAAGATTAGAAACAATGGCTTGTTGTTGTGCCTTTGCGGCATACATCGGACCACAGAACTTCTTGGAACAACGATGAAAAGGATATTTACAAAAACAGCACTCACTGTTGTGCCATGTTGATAACCGGTGACTTCTAGAAACGTGAGACTCTCGTCATGGTACGTCGGTGACTGGAGAGCTACCGCTGACAATTGGTCCCGTTTCGTCTATGTTGAAGACATATTAAAGTTTCCCTCATATCGTTAGGTATCAACAATGTCGTGTATTTTAGGATACATTGGTTTCGGACATTTTGGTTCCAAGCCGGACACTCTGGCCCGGTGTCAAACGATACCTTAAGACGTACAGTAGGAAAGTCAATTAGATGAAGATAGCAGGTAAAATTCTTGAAATGTACTCGGTTGGTTGGTTATTCAGGACACTTTGACCACTTTTAGTTGTATCGCGCCAATGGGAGAAGGAAGGGAGAGTGGAGCCATGTCTCCGGGGGTAACCCCCTACTCTTTACGAAGAAAGACATAGGATCTTTATCCTGCGACCACACAGACATGGCCACAGCAGGGCTTGAACCGTCGATCCACGCGCCGTTTGGCTCTCAGGTGACCAGAGCACTCAATGCAAGCGCTCTAGCCCACTGAGCTATCGCGATGGCCCCTGAAATATACCCGGATCCGGGGGGCTTCTGATTGTGTTTTCTTCTGAAGTTAATTGGATTACACGATGTATACGCGAAGTTATATGCCAATGCCAGGTGGTACATGACATGAGTTAATCTGAATTCCTAATTTTTAATCTAAATGTTAATGTTAATACAAGTTACACCCTCAGTGTGCAAATACCAGCCATTATAGAGGTGGTCAAAAAGTCGCCTTGGGTGGCGTCATGTACACCAGAAATATACCAAGTCTGTATACATCATGCGGCGATGTATCAAATAGGAATATACCGGCATACTGCCAACTTTGTCAATCCAGGCCTTCGCATTGGTCTTAAGCCAACGTATTTGAGTTTAAGGCGGAAGTGGTCGGTCAAGACATCAAACGGTGAACAGAACAGGACCGGCAGATTCGGCACGTTTCAACCAAATATGGACGTTGGCTCTCTCGACTTTCTCCCAGGATGCTTGACCAGGCGAAACAGGTTCACCGCCATGTGCGCTCTTGAAAAGCGTGTCACGAGATCCTAACAGGCTTGAAGCACTGATTATTGTAGGTCAGTGTGGGTACTTAATGGAGGTTATCAATCCGGTCCGCGTTCTACTTTCTGACTATGGGGCCAGACTAGGGAGCCCGTCATCAACACATTGGCGGGTTCGTGTATTGATGGAACTGCCCCAACCTCTTCGGGCAACTCTGCGTCATATACGGCCGAGTGAGAGGAAGCTTTGCACCACTGACCCAGGGCGGAACTTTAAAAGAGCGACACATCAGGCCATGAGAGCGGTTTTCGGCTCGTACATTATACTACATTGCTGCTGCTGCTATCACTTGACGCATAACACGTGGCGTGGTGTTCAGCATCTGGGATGCAGGAGGAATTACCGGCAAGATGCTGAATTCCGTCGTGTTTGCCGCTTACTAATGTGAGTGATGTACCTAAAGGACACTAAGTCGGTACAGGCGCGAGATCTGGGGATCGTTTCACTAAGTTTTAAAAGCTCTTAACCGTATCTTTTACATGCTAATTTCACGACAGATCCGTAATTTTACGAGCTACGGATATAAGCTTTATACTGCGATTCTTGGGTTGCAGCCTAATTAATTTTCTATCAATATTATGCAACAACATGTTTGCGATATATTTATGATAAATTCAACATTTTTCATTTCTATTCGGGCCGGCAGTTCAATGTTTTAATTTTATGAGCCAAAGTTAGGATATCCTAGTGAAATCACCCTCTGGTCATATACTTCGTGGAGACGCTTCGGAGATCTGCAGTTGGCGCGCCGGGCCAGACAACCACAACCGCGATGTGGTGAACCTCGCACTGAACCCGTCATATCCCGGAAACTTGGAATGTACACCAAACAAAGTTGGAGAGATGGAGAGCCGATGACGAACGGTGTGAGCGAGGGAAACAACAACAACGCGTGGCCTCGCGGGATGGATGGATTGGGGTTTTAGGCCAACGTCGTGTACACATGGACACAAGTGGGCCAATGAACCTCCCGGGGTAATGTTGTGAAATTATGACACGGTCTTGACGGGCTGACATGACAAAGAGGAGCCATGAACGACTCTGAAGCTGTATTATAGTGCCATTTGAGTGCGGGATGATACTTGAGCGAAAACGGCCCATTTCGGGGCATCCCTCTATTTATAAAACTCCATCTGTTATACTGTCTTTTCGGGCTGCCAGAGAAGAAGTCGTATAAGGCAGAGGTCACTGTACCGGTTTTTAAACGTTGGACCTCTAATATTATCTGTAGGCCGGTTATTATGTCTTGTGGGAATTAAACCTTGAATAAATGATCCAATTCCCTTGTGGGCACTATCGGGAAATATGCCACGAACTTGTTGCCTGGATAACTGTCACTGTTACTGTCACACCCGATGTGACTCATAAAGACGATCTGGCGGACAAACAGTGCACCCACAGGCATTTTGATGACGGCTCATAATTATCACAGGCTGTCCAGCACACCCTCATGAAAAAGTAGGACAAAAGTAGGAATGGAAATACAGCAAAAGTAGGACAAAAGTAGGAAAATAGAAGCAAAAAGTAGGACTCCAATAGCATATGTAGCAATATTATTCCGGATAAACAAATAACAAAAATTTATATTACTGAGAAAATGCTTTTTTAGAATATTTCTTATATGCTGCTCAGCTGTACCTGTATTTTCATTATTAGAACTTGACAGACGCTAGTGTTGATTTCAAGATATATCAGGACGCAAAAACAAAATACCTCTGACTTTTGCAATAATAGCAGCGAAAAGCACACTTTTACAGCAATTCACGACATTTTGAAATTGCGCCTGGTGAAGGAAATACCAAAAAGTAGGAAAACGTAGGTATTTTGAAGCAAAAATAGGAAAAATAGGATGGAGACAAAAAAGTAGGATCACTGGACAGCCTGTTATCAACTTCTCACAGAACTGAGAGCATTCTTACCGCCAAGTGGCCATTGATATTCGGTATTATCATTGTCAAGAATAATTCTAAACCATCTCAACTTATCTCTGCGACATGGCTTAAGATCAGATGAGCATCTGGCGAATCTAGCACATTATTAGTGACGCGACGACGGCGGTCACATGCCACGTGCCCGGCGCATGTAGCTCAGGTGAACTATTTAGTTGCTACCGGTAATCAACGTCATTCACGCCTGGATCTGTTAAAAATCCTACAGTTGCTAACTGGCCAGGGTTAACAACATAAGTCAGGGCCTGAAAGTGGGGGCTTGTAGGGTTCAAAGGCCGAATTGGTGAGATCAGGTTACAGGAATTGGCAAGAGAGGTGAATTTAAGTATCCGGTAAGTTTGACTGAGAAGAACACTTTAAATTATGAAGGTCATATCATGCCAATGTATGGTGGGAGGGGGGGGGGGGTTCAAGAGTGGACAGAACCATGTAGCCGGGGGTTAACCCCCCAGTTCTTTTTGAATGAGATCTTTATTATGTAATATAGACATTCGCCCAATGGAACTTCACTTGCAGTCACGGCTTGAGAGATTTTAGGTAATCTCTGTATCAGCCTCGCACGTAGTCAGGACTTGATACATTAAGATAATCATTGCATCTCCTTATACAAAGTCAAATTATGATTACAGTTCCCTTGTAATTAGGTTTTGAAATTACAGTAAAGAGAGATATCTACTTCACCAGTAATAAATCTTGTAGCAAAAAAATTCATTCATTTCCCTTCCATTTATACATAAATATACCATGCATGAATGTGTATCATATGCGGTGCAAGCATACAGGTATTAAATACCCCTTTCTTAAATGGCAAAAAAAGGATTTGAAATATAGCGGTACATTGTTGGGCAAGGACACATGAGGCTTTATTTTGCCAGACATGTTGATCACAGGCATTAAATATTTATATACACTGAAGGACTTTAATTACGCAAGATATTGTGCGCGTAATTTTATGGTCCGATAATTTAGACATGTGTTGAGTTTACAGGCACAATAATTGATTCTGTAATACGGTGCACCGTAAAACGTTTGACTCGCTTAACAATGTCCCCCGATTTTTACCAATCCTTAAAATCGCTCACTCAAGTGAGTTAAGGGCTCTAAGGAGGGAGTGGTGAGCAATATTGGGAACCATCGGGTACCTTGGGTCATGGCTATAAAAGACTGACACAAATTGCACCACTATCAGTACGCGTCGCCATGCCGCGAATGAGTCAAGCCAGTCGTGACCAGGGTATAGGAATGCTGTTGACGGGAGCCACGCAAAATGACGTCGCCAGAAGGTTTCGGGTAGCTCCATCAACCATAAGCCGTCTTCTCAGACGGTTCCAGGACACTGGCGTGACACGTGATCGACCCCGACCAGGACAGCCACGTGTTACGACGCAAGCGCAAGACCGCTATATCCGCCTGACGCATCTCCGCGACCGGTTCCGTGCAGCATCACAGACGGCATCGGAGACCAGGGGTCGCACTCGACCCCAAGTAAGCGCTCGAACTATCCGCCGGAGGCTCAGAGACCATGGGATCCGACCTTATCGAGCAAGGGTGGGTGTCACGCTGGACCAACGTCGGAGGCGCATCTGGTTGTTATTTTCAGCGACGAATCGCGATTTCTGCTTTTCCGACATGATGGGAGGTATCGGGTGTATCGCACACGGGGAGAACGGAACGCTGGGCCTTGTGTTGTACAGCAGGAGCGTTTTGGTGGAGGTGGCTGGACGATTTGGGGTGCCATGCGTCATGGGTGGAGGTCTGAATTGTTTTTTTTGGAGGGAGCATTGAACGCTCGGCGATATGTCGACCTCATCTTACGCATCCATGTGGTAGCCTACGTCACCAACAACCCGGGGCTGCTGTTTATGCACGACAACGCCCATCCTCACGTGGCACGCATATCCATGGACTTTCCCAACGAACATAGGGTGGATGTTCTGGATTGGCCGCCATATTCGCCCGACATGAATCCCATCGAGCACGTCTGGGATATCCTGGGTCGACGTATTCGCCGTAGACTAAACCCGCCTCAGAACCTGGCGCAACTGCGTGTCGCTCTTCAAGAAGAGTGGGAACACATTCCGCAACGAGAAATTAACGGTATGGTCACGTCTGTACTGCGCAGGCTTCAAGCATTGCAACATGCAAACGGTGGCCATACAAGATATTGAGGGGTCATGACGTTTGGACGGCTGTAGTCGAAGCAACTCGGGCGTCATCACCGCGACCTGTGCTCATTTCTCTAGCAGAGATATCGATAATTGTAAAACTATTAATAAAATTATTCAATACCTTCACTTGTATCTGTCGCACCCCTTACAATTTGAACTTGCGTAATTATAGTCTTTCAGTGTATTAATAGGGTATCAATGTGGTAATGGGTTGAGGAATTGCCAGAATACATTTATAGCCATATCACTAGCTTGATGATGAAATACAAATAAAAAAAACACCCACCAACAGCTGGTGTTCTGTCTGACCCTGGATGATTTTGGCTGTGTCTGGTTATTTCTGTCGCTTGCTTCTACCTCTGTCCTAACTCATCCGTACATACACTGATGTAGCAAGATGAGTATAGTTCAAAGGTTATAGCTTACCCTGAAAATAAAAATAAAGTAATTGAGTGCACAAAGATTAAGAAGTCAATAATAGATTGACAGTGAACAGCTAAACCATTAAAACTACTTTTTTAAGTCTTGTTTGAGATAAACTAAATAACACTAGATTTCTGTCAGTTTTAAAAAAGATAATAAGCTGGTAAAACATTACAAATCACTAGGTATATATATTTTTAAAATATCTAGCTTTACCTGATTGAAAACATAACTCAATTATGGCTAAACTTAAGGTTCTTTATAATTAAACTTAAATTTAGAGAACTATTACTAAACCATCTCAAAATGTACTACTTGGAAAATATATCGCAAATGATAAATATTTTAATTTCAATATAAACTGTCAATTATTTTACCAAATAGGAAGAGTGGTATTTTACATATATTTTCTGACATATTGGTGATATGTATATATTATATATATATATTAGTGATAATTCAAGTTATAGTATCTAAATAAATATGTATCTATTAAACCAAGCTTTTAATTTGTATAAAAAGAACTTTTCAATACTTATCACTAAACAGTCTCTTTTCTATAAATATTGATGATTGGACAGTTGAGTAATTTTATAAAATTATTTACCCCATACCTCTTCCCTTCCCTGATGCTTAAAGTCTATCTCTCAGGGGGAGATTTCTTACTAAAACACCTCAAGATACATACATATTTCCAAATGGTTACTAAAGCCAATTAATTATCTAGTGATATTTTTTCACTTCTTATGTCACAAAGACATGTTAACATCTAAACCCAACAAATAAACTCAAGCAATGAAATATCTATTTCTAAACCCACAGGAGTAGTGATGTGTGACACCACAAGATGAACTAAATTACAACTGATGTCCAAAATACCAGCATGTTCCTAAAACAAATTTAGTGCCCGATTTGCATGTTGGTATAAGGTTTATGCCCATTTTGATCGCTGGATGTTTTGACTGCCAATGGGGTTGGGGGTTAAATTTTTTATTGGGCATGGTGTGGGGAGTTTTGTGGTTAATATTTAACAGGGTATAGTCATGCTCACTTGAAGAGAGATTGAAATAGCTGGGTCTCATACCCCAGCCACATATGAGGCTTTCCCATTCACACTTCCACAGTCAAATCATCCAGCAGTCAAAGTGGGCATACACCCTCAATGAGACATCTTGCAAAGGCAGATAAGTACTTAAAAGTGATAAATAGTTTCAATTGTTTAGATACATTTTATAGATTTAAGCTTAGGTAAAAAATTAATCTATACAGCTTGTCAGGCAGTAGCGAATCATTTTTGTCTAATGCTTGATTGCTGATGTTTTCTAAGGAGCTGGTGCATAATCTTAGGCTCATTCTTTTCAGAAATTCAGGCTCTTTTCACATGTAGTGAACTTGCTCTTTCTCCAGCAACATCTGGTCCAAAAATGATTCATGTTGTAAGATACTGTATTAAGCTCACTGATCACTTTAGGCAGTAGCAGATCACGCCATCTAGCAGCCAGTGAATCAGGTATCTTAATGCAAGGCTATCTCAAAAATCTAAAATTAGGTTGTCAACAATTTATTGTTATATATAGTTTATAATGTGATATAATAATTTATGGCTTATTTTGACATTTTTTTAATTCATCTACTGATATTGAGCCATTGATTTATGCCACCTGGCTATAAAGCTGCGTGGTAAAGCTTGACGGCAAAGACAAGCTTCACTGGTCAGCTACTGCAGAGACAGCAGCGAAGTAATTCAGATGAAAACAGCAACACTGCTACTTTACTACTTTACAGAGGGATCTTATTATTTTTTTAAAGGTTCAAGGTATATACAGCTACATAAAAAATACCTTGATTGTATACAGATATATTCACTTTAGCAAGATCGAGTGATCTGTTGAAATGAAAGTTGTTATTTCACGTTAATAATGGCAGATCAAAGAGCCTGCTACCAGAAGTACATTTGAGGAAAAAACAGATGAAAACATTGGCAAAACCTCAATTTTTTAAAGATTACATTTTAAGTCAGTCGCTACTGCCTATGAATAGTATGATCTGTTACTGTCTGACAAGCTGTTCTAGTCATCATGTAAAGTTATAATTCGCTACAGCTAGTGTATCCAGATAGATCTATGTCAGAATTTAGAAATGTGCCTATCCTTTTACAAAAACCTTGTGCAAAATACATGCTGGAAACAAGACCCAACGGAGTGGGTCTCCCGAGGTTTGTGCGTATAGCTAATGATATACAGAATAGGGCCTGCGGCGACGTCACGTACGTGTTGTGTGCGACCTTAAAAAGGGTCATAAACACACTGTCAGCTGTTCAGTTGCATGGAAATTGAAAGACATCTGTTAACGCATATCTTTAGTAATTTTACCTGACATAACCTTATTACCAACCAACAAATAGTTACCTTGCTGTTACTACATATATATTTCTGCTTCCTTCAACGAGGAAGACAGAAATTTGCCTTAAATGGCCACCGTTAGCTCGTACGTTCACTGACGTCCCAAAGCAACCGTGGTCGAATGCAAAAATCGAAGTCACATGACCGACGAACCCGCCCGAATAGTTACGACACTTGCCGGAATAAAATTGATGTCGAGTCTGAGGAAAGTATTTCATGTACGTGTGTAGAAACGAAGGGGTCGGCTAGAGACAGAACGCTTACACCAGGGGCGTGTGCAAGAATTTTTGAAAAAGAGGCGAGCATTATAAATTGTTCAGACATTTAAAAAATGCGCGAAAAAGCCTGAGACGAAAGGGGACCGTGGTGCACAGAATTTGAAAGGGGAGGGGGGTTAATTCGAGGTATATCTGATCCCGCTAGCTGCATATGTGCCCCCCACCCCTGACCAGGGGGCGCACAATTTGAAAGGGGGGAGAGCATCCTATATAGGGTCTATATAGGGTCACAATTTATATACAAAAAGTTACTTGGCACTAATGGTTACAGTTGGGGTATTCCTACGTCGGAGCTATAGTGGACAGTGAAAAGCGTTAGTGGCCCGGGTCTTGCAATCGGGATAAAATACATTTCTAAAATTAAGTGATGACATAAATATATAAAGTGGTTAGGAGAAAAAAAGAAGAACGGACCGGTGCGTAGTTCGAGCGCCATCAAGCGAATCGGAAATAAGGATATTACGCGGATCACTAGGCCGTGGTGATATATGCCGTGCATGTACATGTAGACACAGCAGACGTACCCGATGTATATTTGAACTGTACGTGTTGATACCTTCCTTATTGACCACCCCGGGTGACGAGTTTTACCAAGAATTATGGCTGGATTCAGAACATTACACAGATGAATATGTTGGGGGTGGGGGTGGAGGTGGGGGTAAGGGGTGGCTATATATATAGGGGTTAGGATCGAGGAGCTGCAACAGGCGCCCGGCGATCGAGGTAGAACTATTTTGGTACCGTGTTCTACTCCATCACTCGAATGACCTACGTATGCGTCATCACCAGCTGAAATGCGCTGCCTCTATGACATGGGTCAGGGGTTAGGATTCTATTGATGATTACTCCATTATCAGGCTATTGAAAATAGGCCCCACTGTAAACATCGATATGGTTTACCGGCCTCAACGATGCTTAATCGCCATGTACGTATTTGGCGGTGGGCTGTGGAGTAGAGTATATAGACGATGCTGGTCTCATGACTGGTTTCGAATATTTACTTCGATTAAATTAATTTGGTTTGACATGAGACTTCAACGTTAAAGCGCAATTTATGGTTAAATTTATTCATAAAATGGATATACAGTAGAGTCAATATTGAAGCAATCTGGGTGGTTGTCAAAAAATATATGGCTCATACTATATATGGTGGGTTTGGTAGCCTACTGTCTATAGTGACACGATATTTGAAGAAACTATGGCATAAACTCTGAACGATAAAAGCTATAGTTTTGGCGCCAAGTGATGTAGTTGATCATGCTAATCATACATATATCTAAATAAAGGCACTGAGATGGATTGTTATTTCTGAGAAAGGAGGTATAGGTGTTTGATGTTTTGAATTTATAATATATGGAGAAACGTTTTACCCTGCTATGTTTTGTAACGGAAATGTTGCCAAAATGAACAATTGATATGACTGCCCGTCTCATGCGTACAGCGCACCGGTACAGCGCACGATCTCTTAATCATGTGTAACGGAAACCTTTTACATTTGCGTCACGAAACGTCGAATGATCGCCGCTGACTACTGCTTGGTGTGTCAATGCCTCAAATGGAATAGTGGAAAATGTTGTCAATTGTCCACATGAATCACCAACACATTTTTTCAAGGAAGCTTCAAGCATAATTTTAAGGTGGCATGGCGCAACCCAAGATCAGGCCATTGGCATCCGCTGGATCTGATCCGGACAAAACGACGTGCCGTGTCCTAAACACACGAGCGTATCACAGCGCAGATTGCGATACCGATAACTCGCTTGTCTTATCAAGGTAATGATTACCCCTAGGAAACTCTATACACCACTAAACATAGATCTCAATCACGGACTGACTCACTTGGCACGCAGGAGAGCGACAAGCTTCGTCAATTTCTGCAGACCGGCGATGGAGTAGACGCTGCCAGCTAATGTGATGTAGAAGAATGCTGGGAAACACTGCTTTCTGACATTTACTGCACTGCGATGACAGCGTTCGGGCAAATGAAATCTGACAACAGGGATTGGTTTGCCATTCGCTCAGCAGAGATGGAACCAGTTATCGAAGCCAAAAACGAAAAATGCACACAACACAACCTAAACAAACACAACCTAGACAAACACGTCTCTGTTACTGCTGAGGCCGGTGAGAAACGTAGTACAAAAAACAGCGTGTTATTGCGCCAATCAATACTGGATAAGCCTCTGCGACCAGATCCGGGAGGTAATATGTGGGCAATTAATGTACACCGGAATTAAGAAACCCTGGGCCCCACGGTCACTAAAACCACCGCCTTAAACAGTTGGTGCCACGCCAAAACAACTTTAGCTCATATTTATCTTCCGTGTTTCCGCGCTTATATTATCGAGCTATAACGCCCCAAATAGTAGAAGGGAGTACTTTCTCCACTTATTTTCGCACCTACAAATTTAAAGTTGCATATCGAGCTCTTTCCCGCCAAAACTAAGCCCAGGCGAAACTTATATCAAGATTTGCAGAAAACTCGATTGTTTCATTTTAGAAATTCAGAAAGCTGACAAACATCGCCGTTTCGGCTGTGATCTGGTAAACGTGTCTATCCCGTGACACCACAGAACTCTGTCTCGGCACTGCTACTTAATTATGTCTAAGCACCGCGAAGCACACAAACTGAAGACGTTTACCACTAAAATTAAAACTTCTGGTAAACTGATATCGCGGTAAGGGCTATTGTACTACTGTATTTTGACGTCTTTAGTTTTGGCGGTAAAGATTCTGGGAGTTCTGGGAGCGAGGAAAGTGACGTCAAAGGGGAACACAAACGCATTTGCTTTGATATTGAGACTCAGATTCTCTCTGCTTATTGGCTTGAACTCAACGAAAAGCACTTAACCATGAGAACAATACACGCCCTCGACAACAGATGTCTTCGCACTGCATCAAAATAAGGGAACTTTTATTCACTGACGAGACAGTGCTGGTTGCGCATTTAGAAAGCCAGCTACAGAGACTCATGGATCGCTCAATGCGTGTGCATTATTGGATTTGACTATAAGCGTTAATTAAAACAGTCGTGCTGACCCAAGGGACTATCTCGCCGCCAGTGATTACCCTAAATTATATATGCCTTTAGAATGTGTTAAATTTAGCTATATAGTAATTAACCTGTTAAATGTCGAATTATGTAAACATTTCATTAAGAAACAGGTGCAAGTGGAGCATCGTGCCGATATCTTTACAGAAAAAAAACATATATATGGTATTATATGAGAAAATGAATAGAACTTCGTAATGTAATGTAATACATCTATATATAATTCTGCATAACATTCCATCACATATAATGATATTCACAGACCTTATTCTAATATTGCTATATTTGTGTAATCAGTATTTTTTTTATGTTGTCGGCCTCGACCTGTAATCGCATTGCCTATATTTTCATATTTTCATATTTTCCACTCCGTGGCTCTGCCACACTCACCCACTCTTTGTTTGTTTGCCTATGCGCAAACATCAAACACCCTAAGCGACTCATCATCGCTATAACTATGACCGTACGTTGCAGTCGCTCAGACTGTGGTCTTCAGTAGAGACGTCAACGAGGTGCCCTCAGTCACCTCCAATTGCACTGCGGGTCCGTTGACGGACTGTGCTTTCCAGCTGTCGTCCTCTGACTCCGACGTGGGCCGACTCTAGGCTCGTCCTCTGCGTCGGATTCGGAGCTCGCCTGGTGCTGCTCGTCGTCTCCGTCGGATTCGGACCTCGCCTGGAGCTGCTCGTCGTCTCCGCCGGATTCGGACCTCGCCTGGCGCTGCTGCTCCTCGTCCTGTACGACTGCGTCTTCTCGTACGATAGCCGGAGGAGGTTCTCTGCAGATGACCAGACATTCGTTGCTGTGGTGGTCCTGCTCTCGGCTCAGGGGCTCTTGCCCTCCGTTGGCGACCGTCCTGCGCCTGACCGCGCACATGTGAACACGGTCGCGGTTCCGTGCGGTTGACCTACTTGGCAACCCCAAAACCGTCTGCTGGCTCCACCAGGTACACGTTCTTCTCGTCCAGTCTTCGGACGACTCTGTAGACTTCTGGTCTGTAAGCGTCCTGTATGTTGTTTCGACGCTTCACCCCTCGGTTCCGCAAGTAGACTCTCGCACCTACTGTCAGGGGCACCTCCCTTGTCTTGGCATCGTAGTACCCCTTCCGTTGTGCAGCGGCTTGTACAAGACTTGCATTCGCTAGGGCTTGTGCCTCCTGCATACCTCGGTGGTGTTGCGCGACCCAATTCTGCTGGTCGGCAGGTACGTCGCCCTCTGGCCCAGGCTGCATCTCGTCCCACAGCGAGTCCGCCGGAAGTCGGGCATCCGTACTATACATTAGGTAGAAGGGAGAGAATCCGGTGCTGCCGTGGGGTGTCGTGTTATAGCAGAACACCACCTCCTCAATGTGACTTGGCCATCTTTTCTTTTGATTCGGGGACATGGTGCGCAGCAGGTCGTGGAGCGTGCGGTTGAACCGCTCACACTGGGCGTTTCCGGTTGGATGGTATTGTGTCGTCCTCGACTTCTGTATTCCGTACAGACGGCAAAGGTCCTTTACAAGGTTTGACTCGAAGTCTCGACCCTGGTCCGAGTGTAAGCGTAGAGGAGGGCCAAACTTCCTGAACCACTCTTTCACCAACACCTTGGCGACGGTCACTGACTTCTGGTCTCTGGTGGGAACTGCGACGCTGTACTTGGTGAAGACGTCGGTGAGGACCAGGACGTTTTCTTGTCCACTGGAGGATCGTTCCAGCACTGTGAAGTCCATAGCGACGACCTCTAGCGGTTTGGTCGCAAGGAGGGAGCCCAGGGGGGTTTTCACACGCTCAGCCTTGGTGAGCGTGCACCGGTAGCAGCGGGCGATCCACTGTTGAACGTCTTCGTGCACGCCTGGCCTGTAGCATCGCGCGTGTACCAGGGCAGTTGTTCTGTCGACACCCTGATGACCTTGGTTGTCGTGCAATCCCTCCAGCAAGCGTTCCCGAAGCACCGTGGGCAGTACCACCTGGTACAACCTTCCTTGCCCCGGATCCTGCACCTCCCGCACCAACACGTCCTTTAACAGGTACAGTCGGTCCATTCACAGTACAGTTCAATCCTTGCGCCTTGGCTTGGCTTGGCTTTACCCCTGACAATCGCCACTGTCGGACTTTGCCAATGACCGGATCGTCTGACTGGAGCTTAGCCATCTCCGCTCCCGAGAGTCCGGAAGACTGGTTGCCATCGGCGCTTGCGGCTCGTCCCTTCTGCTTCCGGATCGGCTTCTGACACGGCCTTCGCACCCGCGGCATTCCGTAGCTCAATGGGAACTTGCGCACACTGCAGAACCACTGCAAAGACATCTCCGACCTCTTCCCCGTCGACGTCCCATGGTCGCCGCTCCTGTCTCGACAACGCGTCGCTTTTGCCGTTCAGACGTTCTAGCTTGTAGCGGATGTCGAAATCGAAGCTGGCCAGAGCTGATTCCCAGCGCTGTTCTACAGCCGGAAGTTTCGTCTTAGTCATCAGGTAGGTGAGCGGATTGTTGTCCGTGAGCACGATGAACCTGCCGTGCATGAGGTAATCGCGGAACTTATCCACAACCGCCCACTTCAGTCTCAACAACTCCAATTTCTTCCAACTGTAGCTTTCCATGTTCTTTTCACCGCCACGGAGACCTCGACTCCCGTACGCGATCACCCTCTTTACGCCCTCTTGCTCCTGGCTGAGCACCGCTCCCAGGCCATCGTGAGACGCGTCAATTTCAACGATGAACGGCTTCGTGAAGTCCGGATAGGCTAGGATGGGAGTACTTGTTAAGGCTTCCTTTAGGGTCTCAAAGGCCTGGGTGTGCTCTGCAGTCCACTTTCCGTCGAGAGTCACCGAATTGCTTCTGCGCCCCTTCTGACCATTCAGGGTAGTGGCGACAAGGTGGTTGAGGGGTGCTGCAATCGCACTGAAACCTTTCACGAAGCGGTGATAGTAGGCCGTGAAGCCGTTGAACGATCGCAGCTCCTTCAGGGTCTTCGGGATCGGCCACTCCGCCACTGCCGCTACTTTGTCCGGGCTGGTCTCGACGCCATTCCCAGACACCACGTGACCCAGAAAGGAAATTTGTGGGCGGAAGAAACGGCACTTGTCCCCGCGTATTTTCAGTGAATGCTTCTCCAGTTTGTCAAGTACAATTTCTAGCCGTTCCAGGTGCTCCGTCATGTTTCGACTTAAATGATGATATCATCGATATAGACCAGGAGCAGTTGGAGTTTCATCCCGGAAAACGTGACCCATAAGTCGCGCAAAGGTCGCCGGCGCGTTCGACAATCCGAACGACATGCGTCTGTATTCGTACAGCCCCATCGGCGTCACGAAGGCCGTCTTGTGTTGGTCTGCAGGCTCGACCTCCACCTGGTTGTACGCTGATGCCAAGTCCAGAGCCGAGACGACAAACAGCACCCTTCATCGACTCCAGCGCTTCTTCAATTCGCGGGAGCGGGTATGAGTTTTTTTTCACCTTGGCGTTCACGCGGCGGTAGTCGACGCATAGTCGCAGCTCGCCGCTCTTCTTTCGAACGAGTACCGCAGGTGACGCAAACCGCAGACGTGCTCTCGCGGATGACACCTTTAGTCAGGAGTTCCTGGAGGTGCGTCTTCACTTCTGACCAGTCATGAGGCGGGATTCTCCAGTACGGCTGTTGAACGGGGACGTCGTCCGAAGTCACGATCCGGTGGCGTATCGTCGGAGTACAGGTCAGCTCCACTCCATCCTTCGCAAAGACGCCTTCGTACCGCCGGAAAATACTTTTTGCCCGCGCAAGCTCAGCCGCTGTCCCCGCGAAGCTCTCCTCCAATCTCCCGTCGATGTTTATGTCTGTCGCAGCGACCGGGCTGATACGGGCTTCCACGTCGCTGGACACGATGACCTCGTTCGACCGCACGCTCATGCCGATCTTCCCTACTCCGACATCAGCCACGGGTCGAAACGTGGCGATCCTGGTGCCCGAGCGAAGCGTCACATCGACGTCTCCCACGTTCATCACCTGCAGGTACACTGCCCGACCGTCGCCGTTGACAGCAGTGCTGCCCACAATCAAGTGTCTCACCACTTGATGGGACAGTGGCTCCAAGATCGCGAGTCCATCTCTGGGTCCGGTCACCTTGATGCTTGAGATACTTCGCGCTGGAGCGATCTGCGCCTCCGGTCCGGCAACCTTGGCAAACCCAGTGTTTTCCCTTCCTGGCTTAGCCTCCACGGATTCCTGCAGTAACGGCTTGTAGGCCGGGATGTGTTCGAGGACGTTGGTGCCTATCAGCACCTGCGTGCGTGCCCGAAGCCCATTCGACGCCACTGTGTCCTTCGTCACCAGGACGGTCACGTTCCGAAACTTCGTCCCGTGCAGCTCCACATCACACACGATTGCACCCAGGTACGGGGTCTCCAGACCATTGGCCCCCTGAAGGGAAAACCACATCCTTTCCTGAAGAGTCACCCCCGTCGGTCGCAAGACTTCCCTGAAGGCACTCTCAGCCACAGTGGTCACCATAGACCCCGTATCGATGAGTCCGGTTAAGGACACACCCCTAAGTACAATAGGTGTGGTGGGTCGCCTGCCAATAGGCGCCACTTTCGCAACGGGCGAGCCAGATGTTTCCGCGCCACCCACTTCCTGGCTCATACCAGTGGGCGGCCGTCGTTTGGGACCACGTTGCGGTTGGTGGGAGTCGATTCCTCTTGTCTGCTTTGGTCCGCTTTGAGCTTCCTGCAGTCGCGCTTGGAGTGTCCGACGTGTCCGCAGTAGTAACATTTCCTGTCGGATACATCCCTGTTGAAGCGCGACTTCCCCTGAACCAGCTCTGCTAGCAGCTGCTGCTGCTGGATAAGCTGCTGCTGCTGCTAACGCTGCAGCTCCACAAGCTCCGCCAACTTCTTCTCAAGGGCCGACTCCACGGGTTGCACGGCGTGGACCCTAAGGTGCTGCGCCTTCCCTGAAGCCCTCGGAGCGACCGCTACGCCGTCCTCCTCCCACCTCTCGGCCTTGCGCCGCAGGTCCCGGAAGCAGGTTAATGGGTGATCCCGAACCCGGCGTTTCAATTCCCGGCGGAGACTTTCGTCGAGCACCTTCTCCGCGAAAGCGTCGCGCAGAGCCCGATCCCTGCTGGGCAGGCAATCACGATCTTTGTGAAGGGCCTTGTCTAAGGTAGCCATCAGCGTATGGGCGAACCCCTGCAGCGAATCCCCTTCCAGCTGCCTCCGGCTGTAAAAGGCGTCTAACAGCTGAGCTGCGCTGCGCCTCTTGCCGAACGTGTCGTGCAGGAGTCCGAAGAGGTCTTCCGGATCTCGCTTGTCCCTCGGGTCGGCGTAACGGACTTCAGTCTTGGGCGGCCCATCGAGGTGGCAGATCAGGAAGTCCGCGGCGGCGTCGCCTTCTAGCCCCTGGGCCTCTACAGCCGTCCTGGCCTCCAACTCCCAGTCCTCCAACGCCGCTAGGTCGCCGCTAAACTTCGCCAACTTCCGGGGGGTGTAGACCACACGGGTCACGGCCTCCGGGCCCGCCCTAGTGCGAAGCCCGTTCATCCGCTGCCGTAACTCGGCCAGCTCCTGCCGGATCCCATGGTCTCCTTCCCTTTCACCTCCCTCGACCGCCGCGACCCTACCATCCTCTCCCTCAACCGCCGCGACCCGACCAACCTGTCCCTCGTCGCCTGACATACTGGTATACTAAGTACACAATCAGATACCGATCACACACGTGAGACAAGGACACTGACGTCGAGGTTCACATCATTTAGGGCTCGCTACCATGGCAGGTTACAACCAGTACGTACAAATAACCGTGACATATATATACAATAATAACATAATAATAAGGTCAATCGTTCACACAGTTCCGGTGTCTTGGACGTAGCTCCACGGTCCGTTGTTGGCTGCTGCCTGGTTGCTGTCCGCGCTGTTCTGGCCGCCTAGCATGTCCTCGCCAGACTGATCACTGCTCTCTTCACCCTTGGACAACTCCCACCCCACTTCTGACACCAAAATCTGTAGCAAGATTCGATTGGTGGGAGCGTTGGTTGGGCAAAGAGAAGCAACTACAGTCTGGCCATGTTCATGCTTTTATTGTGGTCTACGTTGGACACCAGTCCTAACAAAGCACTCGCATATCGACCCGCGGGTGCTCGCTGTCAGCTGCGTCCGGATATACCGGGACACACAGCTACCTCTACGTAACGTAGGCTTTCTCTTCTCGGTGTTGAAACTGACGTGCAGGCCTGTCGGTCGCGGATGTTTCAGAAATTTGCAGATCACAAATGGTTACACCTGATCCGGACGGCATCTCATTTTCGAATAATCCCACATGCAATCCAGTTTCCGGCGAGGACCACCCGCCGTTCGCTAGAGGGCGCTACGCTACCGTCAACCTAACTACTTACACACTCGCTAGATGGCGCCACTGGAGCAACTCCGTGGCTCTGCCACACTTTCATTGCTGAAGGAATAAGAAAAATAATATATACATGTAACACGGCCTATGGCACACAACAACAGCAACGGATCACTGATGTGCTGGCTGGCAGCGATGATTTTATTGGTCTATAAAAGGTAAACGAGACAAAGAACACGTGGTTACATATAACTTAGAGAATACCTTGTAAAAAACCCCGTAGTTTACAAGGTAGCACAGATACAACTGATAACTGGCAATTAATATAAGATAATAAGTCCTGTTAAATATAACAGAGATGAAACGCATATGCCACCTCAATTACTGATAATTGACAATTTATTGCACCCTATTAATGCTATAAGTCACCCATAACGTGAGCAACTTTAACAGTCTACTGGTAATTAAAGCAACACGTACCTATAAGAGGCCCTATCCTGTGGTGCCCTCTCCACGCCACACAAGGAGAAGGTTCCAGCTCACTGGAGCCCTTGTGGCGGCCGCACCCAGTCTGGTGAGGACTGAGTTCAGAGAGGGACGAGAAACCCGCGCGCACTGGCTTATAGGATGAAACTCACTCCCAACATGCTTTGCTCAGACCTACTTATGACGCTTTAATTGGTCCCGTGTACAAACAAAACCCACATGGAGACAGACTCCAAGAAACAAATCGTTACGTGACAAAACCTAAGCACACTTAATGGGTAGGTACTGGCATGATACAAAGTAAATACAGATTTGTAATAATATCTGCGGGAAGGATATTTCACTCCGTTACATACATTCAGTCACCCAGCAAACACATAACGTTTTTGTAAATTTTCTAAAACGGTTACACGTATTTGGAACCATATTAAAACGTTAAAAAAACCTTATGTGTTTGCTGGGTGCAGACCCCATTTATCCGAGACTCGATAATCGGGAAATCCCGGTATCCGACACAGTCCGGATTTCTACAATGTTATTTGCCCTGTTTAATCGGACATTCGCATTCCGACACCGACACGGCTTTTCTGCAACCAAAGTCCCAATTAAATTCGCGGAAAAGCCATCCCTGGACGAGGAAATAAGGGACCAGACGAGGACAAGGTAACGAATGCTGAATTGTTAGTCAGTCAGGGCCAATCTACCAAGCATTCCTGCTCTGGTCAAACAAAAACGTCTTCGTTGGCTTGGGAACGGTCATCGTCCATAAGATGAACGCATTCCAAAGGATGTGCACCATATACGAAGACATCTGGCCACGTAGACGGTCAAAGCTCCGGTTTAAGGATGTTAAAATTTGCAAGCCTTACATGAAAGATCTCTGCATCGATTCGAATTCTTAGAAGGATCTAGCATCCCAAAAAAGGGGATGGACAGAAGGAAAATTAATGCTGTTTCTGCTTTCTTTGGCAATTTTTTCTTCACTGGCAGCTATTTTAGGGTAGTAAATTATCATTACTCATAATCCAATGTAGTTTATGAAAGATACAAAATAACTTAACTAGATGAAGTAGCACTGTAAAAAATGTATGCGAAAATGAACGCTCCCCATCCACGCAGAAAATACGACCTTCAATTAAATTCATCGCTCATTAATGCTTATTCATACATGTTGACATCAATCAATATGTAGCAAATTATTCAAATTACTAATGTTGTGACATGGATGTATATCCTTGACCCTTCTAAACTTCAATGCTCTCGACAATCTCGACAAAAATGGGAAACAGTTATTTTTCCACTGTCCCCACAGAGGTAGTGGTCGATAGTGGTGGTCCCGGGGCACTCAGCCATAGAACGCTAATCCGGCAACTTCCGAGACAAAGACTAATTGTTATTAGCTATTGGCAGCCCCCCCCCCCCCCCCCCCCCACCTCCCTTATACTAATCCGGCATGCCAGACACTGCCAAGACGACTCCACCCCGCTCACCCACCCCCTCCCACCGTCTGTTTTCGGACGCCGGCCGGCTTCGTCTGCGGCCGGTTCGGATGTACACCCTTAGGGCCCCTGAGGGGGGGTAGCCATGTCGCGTGTCGATTTTAAGAAAAAGGTCCATGTCGCGTGTCGATTTTAAGAAAAGGTCCATGTCGCGTGTCGATTTTAAGAAAAGGTCCATGTCGCGTGTCGATTTTAAGAAAAGTTCCATGTCGCGTGTCGCTAAGTCTTATGTCGCATGTCGATTCTAAGACAACCCCAATGTCGCGTTGTCGATTTAAAAAATCGCCGTGTCGCCGTGTCGAAAAAGTCCCTATGGGGCCCTACCCTTGGCCTTGGAACGCCGTCTGCCGAAATCTGTAGTGGCGACATCTCGCGGGCGTTCTTGGTATTTTCTGTTTTTTGCATTTGCAAGTGTGATACATTATTATACGTCATGTTGCTACTAGAGACCGATATGCCGCTGGGACCAAAATACTTGGAAAGGTAAGTGCATTTGGCTGTTATGGTATATTTTTATGTCATCTATGGGTTACAGCAGACACTCCCTACTTCCATATGTACCATTGTGCTGTTTAAAGCTTTTAAGACGCATACCAAGTGACAAATATCCGCCATAGTGTGACATTCCACTTATTATCGCTCAGGTTCGCTGACTAAAGTTAAAGACAGTCATAAATGCCGTAGAGACACGTTTCGGCCCATATTTTCCGCGAATTTGCCTTGATCACTCTCATTTTTTTTTTATGGCACAAAAGAATATTTCTCCATGAGATATGATGTCGTCAAAGTGATTATGCCTCTGCAGTGGAGGTAGGCCTAATGAACATATTGTTTCAAGCAAAATGGTATATATTTCTTAAATGAATCTTTTGTATCGTAAGTTATAGCTATATTTCTATAGTTAGAGTTCATATGATTTAGGTCTATAGCTGTTAAGTTGGGTTGGTTTGTTGGAACTATTTATGTAAATATCAGTTACTCATATTGACACCACGGTAAGCGGAGTGACAAGATCTGTAAAGTGAATGGCTGCAGCAAAACAATGCATGATTGGAAAACTAAAATGGATTTTACAAAGTAAGTTTCAGCCTTTAACCCTTTCCTGGTCATAGCGGCCGCATGCCGCCACCCACGGATCAGGGCCAGTACGGCCATATACGGCCGCAAAAACAGCCTTTGAAACTCCCGCTCTTGCTTCATAATTTTTAGCCAATGAAAACACTTCTGCTGATTTACCTCAGGACAGACATTACCGGAAGTTTATAGCACATGGTATAGGGTCTGTAAGTGACGTCACAGACAGCGCGCGCTCACCTCTAGAAAGAACCGTTCTGGGTACAACGCGTCAGCGGGTCCCTATACTTTACTATGGGCCTCAAACTAGACTCACTGATGTTTGAGATATGAATGCAATGTTAGATTTGAAAACCATATGGAATAAATGTTTGGGGGTGTACCTTCATACTCGTACTAGTTTTAAATCGCAAGACGCTGGTTTTCTGTGCGTTTCACGCCATTACAAAGAGCCCCCTATGCTTTGTATATGGGGCGGTGAAGCGTCATGTACCCAAAACCGAATTCGCTGGAGGTGAGCGCGCGCTGTCCGTGATGTCACTTACATACCCTATTGTCAGTTTTTGGGAAGTTTTCAAGTCAACATTCATTGATTTTTATCATTGTCTCTGGAGTTTGGACTTTGGACTTTTTTTGTGTACCAAAAAGACCTGGCAGCACTTGGTCTGATACTTGTCACATTGTTTCAACATATCTGAGGAAAGTAAATCAGAATTTGATGAAGAAGATGTTCAGCCGGTGAGACATGTCATGTGGCTGGTATTGAAGGAGATGACAGTGATATTTCCATATCTGACATTGATTCCAATGAGTCAGATCCTGAATCTGATCCAGAACAAGATGGCGATGTGGAGGCGTTCACCAATCAGCTGCGCAACGTTGATATCCAGCCATTTGAAGAAGAAACAGGACCCAGACAAATATTGCCAGTTATATTTAGTTTACTAAATAATACTAAATAATATATTAGTTTTGTTTTTAAATCATTGTGAGCATGTTTTGAGCACTGCCTGAGAAGAATTGTAAATAGTCCACATTTTAGCCGAGGGATCTTCCTGCAACATAGTTTATGGGTGCTAATTCTTTATACCGTAACTTTAGTTGTATTCAATCTATTGTATTTATTGTTTTTGCATTTTAAAGATCAGTTATTTCTGCACATTTCTTACGCAGTATGTTTAGATGATATATGAATATTTTTTGGTGAATATGGGAGATGGAAATAAAATAATAGAGAATTTAAGCGAAAAATGTCTTCATGTCTGATTTGTCTCCGGTCGTAAAAATATTTAATGAAGAATGAAATTTATGTGTTTTCATTATATGATGCACCAGTGATCTAGCTAGCCTGTGTTCAAATTTCAGGTAGATTGGTGAATAAGTTTTGTAATAACGAGTGCAAACGCTGCAGCACCCCTTCTCAGAAATTGCATTAATCCACATGTGTGAGGATTAATAGGATTCTCTAGCAGCTTATGGATCCCAGTAATCCAATCCTCCAGCAGGCAGAACTTTTAAAGAATTTGACCAGGATAAGGTTAAGCCGCCAAACTTCACCACATGAACTAATTTGTCAATCTGTAACATAATATGATGAAATTTCAATTTCTGACACATATACAGGGATCAGGCATGGGGTGATTACAATGTAAATGTAATCAATTACCATTACTTGGACATTTCATGATTGCGATTACAGGAACTATGAAAGTAATCGATTAAGATTACCATTACATTGAAAGTAATCATGATTACAATCATGATTACTTTCTATGTGTTTTCATAAATGGGCTCTGAACTAGACCTTCAAGTAGATATTTCAACAAACAGTGGATACTGGAATAGCGAGGCCACACATATTTGACGGGAACGAGTTCATAAGCAGGCGATTTAATTACCAGCAGTTTGTATGAATACTAGGCAGCTTGGTTGGGAGAGCGGCAGATTTCTGATCATAGGGCTGTGCATTCAATTCCCGACAGGGGGGAATTGTTCAGGGCACTTTATGTAGGTTACAACCCACAGTAATCACTTGATGAAGAAGAACCCTCGATCATAATAAATTATTTTAAATAATCTTAATTAACACAACTTATGGCCTCTATGTAAAATGGCAGGTAATAGAGTAAACCACAATGCTAGTGGATACGGGGGTGTCTATACCATACGTTGCCGCACCCTAGTACTGAACCCAGTCAAGTTCGTTTTATAACAACATCTCTTCCAATCCACACAGAGAACACTAACACAAGCATCTAACACCATTCCATCAAGCCCCGGCCCACCCACCCACTCCCAATAACACAGGTGGCTCTGGACCATCCCTAGTTATCCAATGCAAACAAGATAAGTATGGGATTAGAAGGGATCGAGTCTACTACCCAACCAGCTTAATTGTTATGTCTGGTTATGTCTCGGATGGGGCAGGAAGGACCCGAAGGGTAGGGGGTGTTTGGGAGTGGGGAGTCTCTACAGTAGGACTGCAGTGGCCAGTTTCCATTTATGATACTGACGAGATAGAAAGTGTGAAGCTCAGTTTGGAGACTAAAACAGCCTGAGTGAACCTTGTAAAGTTCCATTAGCATTAGCAATGTAATCGATTACGATTACATTGCATTTAAAACCAATTATGTAATCAATTACGATTACTTGGAAAATGTAATCGATTACAATCAATTACGATTACGATTACCCCATGTCTGACCGGGATGGGGTTTTCCCGGAACTGGTGTCAACATTGGCCACTGACAACAGAGTGCGAGAAGTGATATGTATCTGTATTTCAGTGCATTTTTCTTTCAGTTCATATTACTGAATGGTAGAATACTTTACCTTATATTTCAATCATATATATATCATGATGCATATGTTTGATTACGGACACATTTGTTTCTTGCAGAGAAGTACTAGAATGGATCTAGTATATGCTTTTTAGTCAAGATTAGACTAAAGGATGTTATCAGGAAGAGATATACGGCAAATTTTATTGGCATCAGACTTGAAAGGTAAGGTTATTCAAATAATTAAGAGCTAAATGGAAAGCTGTGATCATCAGTTTTTTGTCTACAGCGATTCTGATAGGTATATACGCCCTAGCTGCAGCATTAGTCACATACAAATTTTAAGTGACGCATTTTATTGAGCTGTGTGGGCAACATGCATGTGGACGCATTGTAAGTATATATACAGCTGGGTTACTCTCTCCACAATCAAAATGCCATATGTTGCCTTGTATCTACCATATCACTTCAAAAAAGTGTTCCCATGCTTTCACCAGATGGCGCATCTCTCTCTAGCTTTCGCCCTCTGAACATGTAAAAGTGTTTTTCATGCACAGCAAAATTTAAGGCAGGGAGTTGTATAAAGAAGGGACTGTATAATGCAGGAATGACCGTATATAGTGCATTATGTATTGGTTAGATAATTCAACATAGCTATAAATTTGTATTACAAAACAGGTATACAATGTGTCACAAGCATGAGGTATAAATATTTCAGTACAGTATATGTACTTTATAATATAATATTTCTTCTATCTTTCAGAGGGTGGTATCTCACTTTCTTTGAAACTTGCATCTGGTCCAAAATCTATTCGGCAGGTAATTATATTATAACAGTCTTGATATTTGTACTGCAGTATTTCATTTCTTTAATCATGTTAATCGCATATATGTATACTTCATAAAAAATAATGTGCCTATATATGTTACAAGATTAGCATGAGCTGTTTAAGACAAGTAGTAATTTCATTTATCATAGCTAATTGTTAATTATGGATCCATGGGCCCAACTCTCTTGGGCAAATCAGCTCATATTTTGGTGAACCCGGCCTCAAATTTGAAATGAAGGAGAAAATATGGAAACATAAAATCATAGATCCCAGCAAAAACTGGTCCCTATAGAGCAGAATAATGACCGGCAATTAAGAATAAATTATGTGTTTTCACAGCTTTCGCTGCAGTGTGCAAAGTACATGTACCCGCATGGGTTTCATGGGAAACGCGTGAAACTAGAGATCAGGGCCGCGATTTACGGATGAATTGCGACTGTTCCAAGTCGCGCAGTAGACCATGATCTTAGTGTTTCATGAAAAATAGCATCCAAACACATTGATATGCGTCTTGCGACGATTGTTCGAAAGAAAGCCATGAATGGAGTTGGAATCGCAGCTATTTACATTAGCGATGATCACACGCTCTTGTTTTTATCACACACTAGGTGTCATTTCCGGTTTGAATACCGCTTCCTCATTGGTCAATCTCGCACATACCTTGAAATAGGGCTGGCGCCTGGTTAAGCGGCGAAATCGTGGTTGGAGGCTAAATTTTATAGTGAGCTACAGACAAGACGGAAAACTCTGTAATTTTGAGGATATACACTTGGGTGTTATATATGCATCGGTAAAGCGGCTTTCTTTAAATGTATATTTGATCAAGTAAGTTTCACTCCGGAATGACACTCATCTCATTAGTTAGCTGCTATAAGGGTTTGGAATTGACTATTATTATTGCAATTATCGTCCATTTAGTTTCTGTCATATGTATGTTTTTCAGGACGTAATTAGGCAAAACGATAATGAAAGTAAACGTCAAGTGGCAGCTGCCATTGAAATCCAAAGATTTTACCGAGGTTACTCGACAAGGTCAGTGTTCTGTTTAATTGTTTGTTTGAAGTATTCATTTGTGGTGTAATTTTTTGGAAAAAGCTCGAATAAAAGTACTTATGAGAGTTCCATTTGTATATGATATACATCCATATTAATATAAGCATGCCTTTATTGCAAGTAACAAGAAATAATTTTGGTTGTAGGTGTAGAATCTTACGTTTAGTGGCGCCTCAAATAAGCTATACAGCGCTGTGTACAGAAAGCCACACACTCGTCTCGCGCCTGAGTGATGTCAGAACGCCGTCTCCGCCAACCAAGCCTATCAAGGTAGAAATGTCCAACCGATATATTTCTATAGCTGTAGTGATCGAGCTTTTCTGATGTAGTTGTCAAGTATTGATATTATACAGTAACGTAAAAAATGATGACGCTTATACTTGATAATTAAGCATTTGTTATATAGTGGATGAGGATAATATTTGGCGCCAAATCAATTAATATATATAGATAGTACCTGTCCACAAACATTGATGTAATAAAATGTTTGCTTCAGTGGCACAATTAACTGGCTATAGGAGCGTTTGCGTTTCATTTTGTTGATATAATATGGTGTTTAGGGGGGTATGCACACTATACAGGGTAATACCGATACCACTGCTACTAAAAGTAGACCAGAGACCCCGCCTGACGTCGAAATGGCGCTACCCTCTGGCCATGTCAGGATTACGCAACAGGAATCTTACCTACCGTAGGCTACTTTGATGGTTTTACCACGCTACATAATAAGCATATCCATAACTCCTCCCGAATAAATTACGGCCTATTTATTTCAATTGTTCCGTGGAGATCTCTCTGACGTTTCTTAGTTTTAATCAAACTATCGAAGACTCACACGGCTAAAAACAAAATAATTATAATGATAATTTGGGTGACATGCAGATCCTATGACTTTCGTTTGGAGACTGGAGAATGTGGATGTTTTATGACAAACGATAAGTATGATATTTCTATAGTATCCCAAAACTGAATCAGAGCCACAAACTTTCATTTTCCAGGTCCGAACAGGAGTCGAATAAAATCTACTTCAGGAAAGACGTGAAGCAGACTGGGGCGCCAATGGGCAAAGACAGGAAACCGGTCAAAGTAAAGTCCCCGAAGCGATATAACTACGAACAGGCGTGCATCACAATCCAACGAGCATGGCGCAGACATATTGTGAGTGTTTTAGAATAATCTGAAAAAAAAATTTAAATGCGCTGAATCGAACTTTAATTGACGCAAATTACTGTGGCAACTAAATATTGTAATTAAATAAAACAATTGAAGCAAACCATTCTGTGTGTCTTCCCAGGCATATATATTGATGAATATATGTCTAATTGCATTCTCTTAATATTGAATGTATTTATTCACTTTGCCATAGTAAAAAGAAATAATAAATTGAACAACTGTATTCGCGCCGATAATCTTCTTTGCACATAGGAATACATTTTCTGTTTTAGGACATACAGGTTTACAAGTACTATCGTGATCTCATTAACTTCAAGCAGAAGGGAGATCCAGCAATGATGCTTCGTTGTATCAACCCGAACGAGGCTAAACTGCTGGATGCCGCCACTGGAGTTCACATCAAGTTTAGATTAGCTGGAGTATGTCCTGTTAGCTGGGTTTTTATCTAGTATTGAGAGATTCATAGTACATTTCGTTTATTGTGACGAATTAATGACAGAATGAAGCCTTTTCAGAATTACAAGTTAGTTTTGACATTTTAAATATTTTTATTTGTTTGCATTTTATATAATGTTTTATATAATCGTGCTCGTACTTTAATATTGATTTTGAGCCTGCCTTCATGAGTTGGCGTTTAAACTATCGCATCTTCTTTTCCTATACACCAATATAATAATATACCAAAAAATAGTAAAAGCAACATGGCCATATCTAAATGACTCGCATGTGAAATGAGGATAGGTATCCATCACAACCATAGTTTTGCGAGGCCTCTAATATTGTTGCAGAATAGATTTCTACCCAATGTATACTACTAAATCGTGATGCTTTAATAATGGTACGGGATACTGTTACAGAATCTTCATGCTTTCAATATTTTTCTAGGATAAATTTCCGCCCAATATATACTACAAGATTTTCACGCATCGACCAGTGCAAGATCTGTGTGCTAACAGCCCCAAGGACTACACGAAGGCAGACAGCAAACAACCGGTAGCCAAACAGATTCACAACAAGGGGCTCCCCGTGCCCACCCGCGGTCAGTACTGCGACAGCCCATGCAGCACAGTCCTTGTTCATGGCAATATATTACACCGTGGCAGCATTGGGTGGCAGAATAAAGCATCTACCATTAATCTATACATATTATATTCATCCGCTCAAAGCTATGCAAATCGCGATGGAATGGTTCCATTTTAAAAGGGAAGCCAAGACCAGCGATGAATGATCTTTTATGGAAACTATGAAAACCAAAAGAATTCATTCCCATAAGAATGTATGTTTTATTAACCGGATAACGGAGTATAATCATCGCTTGAACGCTAACCACTGCCCCAGGCATAGAGGCATAGGCTGATGATGACGTCACGGAAGATTAGTCCGATACACATTACACCCCCCCCCCCACTCCCCCCACACACACACCATCCTCAACCCACCGCAACCTAGTCATAGGTTTAATGTTCCAAACGTAAGGTTAGATGACAGTCAGTTGATACTCCAAAATCGTTACCCAGTGTGGTCAATGACGAAGGCATTAAACAGTTCGCGCCTGTGAAATACATTATTTGATCAGGGACATCCCTTTTTCTTTGCTAGGGTTCGTTTGCAAAACCACATATGCACGTCCCACAGGTGAATGCATCATAGAACTAGAAACTTCTCTCTATCTGCTGCATGGCTTATACTTGCATGCACATGTGCGCTATCAAAACTCCCATGACGTAGTGATCCGAAGAGTGTCTTTGATCCTGATTGGTTGATAGGATGCTAGGGGGATTAAATGTCTGCCCCCACCAAAAGTACACAATAGGGGTTTGGGTTTTAACATTTTTTTTTTTTTTAAGGAAGCCTATCTAGATTATATTCTCTCATTGGCACTGCCCTTACGGCAGGAATTGGCTTCCCCTTTAATGTTGATACCATATAGTTAGTGTATTCTCCGCCATAAGTCATGCAAGTGAATCTCGTTTTATGTGTGCGATACCTCACGAGATCAGATTTTGGGGACAACGAAGTTATATGCGACCTTAATTTTTCACTGCGCATCTCACTCGCTCCCTGCTTGACGAATCAAACGCGGTCATTCTAGTCACGATTTAGGACGTGCATGGAACCGGCCAAACTGCGCGGTGAGCGAGGCGCGAAAAGGGTGGGTCCCTTCTAGATCTGTATGCAACTTAAATAAGCACCTGTTAACTATCTAGTGACAATATATTGTTGAAAGACACTTTAAACTTTATTTCCCCCCCTATCAATAACTGCGGTCAGTAGACTTGGCGCACTACAGCCCGGTGAATACCCAATGTTTGCGCTGGCCTGACGGTGTTGCTGACGGCCGAATGACCGATGACACGCGGAATAAACCATAATTCGCGAAAATGGGAAAACGGCTATTGTTTTCGAGATATCGATTTATCTTTTTCAAAGTGAGTAATTGACGAACACATATCGAATGTTTCTTAGCATCATACTGCTGATGCATATGGGTGATTTTATGAGCAGATATGATAGAGCCACTTGAGCTCAATAATACTTAATTGTTATTTTACGGCAAATGATTTTATTACAATTTTGTCCAAATCAAGAAACTAATCATGTAGGCTTTGACAAATTATAACTAAGCTTTATTTAAATAAAGTTTGAATGGGAATAACATTATAAAATTTAAGAAGAACTTAACTGTATTAACTTAAATATTGTGACATTATATATATCCTTAATCATGCCCTTAGTATTTAGCAAATATTTGATGTCAAATAATGTGTACAATGTACCTACATTTTTGTCTGAGATATATATTACACATAGATATAGATATAGATCTATATAGATATAGATAGCACAAAAGTAGCTATGAAAGGTGCAATTTAATCAAAATGTTATGACTTTGATGAAGTATGAAAAAGATATACCTATATATATAAGGGTGTCTCATGTTTTGTATCTTATCTTAGTTTTTGTATCTGCTACATTTGAAATACCTGCAGATTTTATTTTGTACCATATGTTGTCAACCCAATTAAACTGATATGATAGAAGCAAATCCAATGCAAAGAGACAAATAGAAACTTGGATTTATTATCATCATGTTTATGCAATGTATGAGCAAAAAAGTAGTGAATCATGAAGGTTATGCACAGAATTATTATTGAAATCTGTATGTTTTACATTGCAGATTCTTCATGAAAATCTCCATATATAATCTATTTAAAGATGCCACAATTTTAAAATATTTTTTGTTTCCTTGTGTGTTTATGTCAAAAGTAGCAAAAGAAAGTGTAATTTAATTAATCAAAATTAAAAAGAAATGTTACAATTGAAGATTTATGCAGAACTAAAGCTATCAGTAAGCTGAACGTAGACACATCAGCTATACAAATTAATAATTTTTATGAACACAAGTGTCCACCTATAAAAATCTAAAAACTTGTTTTATAAATTAAGCCTTAATTCCACCATTCCCACATAGAGGAAACATAGATTATCTATTTTTTCTAGCATATGTGAAAGAACCCGTTAAACTGAGGTATGACTGTAGTCCGTTGCATACATGTATATACTTCTTGAAATAGTAAGTTTGCCGCATCAGTTTATCTTAGAAATGCTACACAATCTATTTGATCCAAAGCATTATACCAGTCAACCGATAAGTACATGTAATTAAGCTGGCTCACTCTGTGGAAATGGAAAAGTGACAGTACTGGTTTATTTTGTGGTTCTCAGGAATTCTGTTTGTAAAAATACCCATGACAACTATGAATGTAACAGAACTGAAGCAATTTAGAAAGATCATCTTAACACAGTAAATTTACAACGTTGTTCTTTTGAAATTTGCCTATTTGAATGGTAGTTGCATTCAGGATTGAAAAAAACTGTAATTTTTGACGGCAAAGGCTGTCCATACCTGTCACCCGATCACTCCAGATCAATGTAAACATTGGGAAATCATCTACCTGTTGTGCGCCTAGTTTGCTGAATGTGGCCAGTATTATAGAAAATGACATGTTTAAAATGTCATCTATCAACATATCGACACGAAAAAGTTAACAGTTCTTTTTTTAAGACGCACGAAACACGGATTGCGACCCACCCCTTGCTCGCCGCGCCGGCCGCGCAGCCTGCCTGGTTTCACGTATTATGTCGTAACTAGTATGACAGCCCTCTGCGCGCGATATCCATTGTTACGCCGGGAGCGAGTCAGGCTGCGCACTGAACAAAAAGCACGTGTTCGTATGTTTGTCCCCAAAATGCCAGGCCGGAAGTAGAACCCGCGAGAACTGACATGCCCTATTACTACTAACTGTACTACTACTACCGCTACGATTACTATTACTGCCGCCGGCTGTCGCCCCGTGGCCCAGTGGGTTTCGTGTTCGGCTATTGTCTAGTATGCTTTGCCAGGCCAGGTTGCGCAAATGTATACTTTTGTGCGTGATAAAGATCTCATGTCTATTGTGTTTTTCTTCACAAAGAGCAGGGGGTTAACCCAGGGGACATGGCTCCTCTCTACCTTCACCCTTCCATTGTCGCGATATGACCTACATAGGTCAAAGCGTCCTACTTAAATCGACCAACCAACTATTTCTGCTAATGCCATACTACCATACTATAGCTAGGTACACGGTATATGTTCCAGATAAGTGTGGCTGGTATGAGAGAATTGAGAATAATGGCTGGCGTCTCGTCTCGGATCGTCTCTTGCATCACATGACTCCTGATCAGGTCACCAAGACTACGGCCCAGAAAAAAATCTCATTTCATCACAACAAGGTATTAAAAACCCCGATCGATACTCTGTAACTGATCGACGGTGTGAGTAATAGGGAAAGTAAACTGGGTGTATTAAAGTGATGCACAGTTGCCTTCATCAAAGCTTTGTTCTTGAGACGTTTTGTACAGTATACGTACCCCAATCATCGATCGCGCTTGGTCGTACGTTGGTCTTTGTGACTGTCGTGGTTTCTTGGACGACGTCCGTGTGGATAACTCGAGTTTTAACGTGTACCCTTTTTTTCTGAAACGATATGTCTAAAGAAGCAGTCTGTAATCGACCACGAACCAGAAGCGGTCCCACGATATAATGGAATCAATCTCCTATCCTTCCAGCTGCAGAGAAAACAAGATATGGAGAAAAAAAAGAAAGAAAAGAAGCTGGATTGGCTGAAGAAAATGTTAGAGAGCAATGCATATTTTTTAATAAAATTTGATTCAACGATAAAAATCAATAAACGTAAAGGACAGAAATTGTAATACATTACCCTGCACAAATGTGTAAAATGCCTCAGTGAAGATGAATCTAAACCGCGGATAAATAGATCCTTGGTTCGAATCCGGGCCCGGGCACGTAATCTGGCATAAGTTCCACCCATTCAGCATCCTTCGTCGTCCCCGGGAGGTCCTTGGCTTAGCTTAGCCATTGTGTCGTGTTCACAAGGCAACCTAAAAAACATTTCTTTGCCGCTCTTGCCGTCTGGCTGTTGTAGGTACCGGGAAGGCATGGTTCGCGCGGCGGCCAGCGACCCCGAGACGGTCGCCCTGGTGGAGGGAGCGGCGGCAGGGTTGCTGGCCACCGTGCAGGCCCAGGGAGCCGACACCGTCCAGGACTGGGAGGTGGACGAGCTCCTCGACTGGACCACGGCGCTCAACTTCGACGACTATCTCACCGACTGGAGGAGCGTGGGCACCACCAACTTCTCCGATAATGCCAAGGGTAGGCGTTCTGTCTGCATCATGATATATGACCTTTGAATTCCTGAAATTTGATTATAAAACCTAAAATTATGGACCCTGGGTTAAGAAAAGTGCTGCCCAAGTCAGCTCATTTGATCTATTATAGGCGTGCACTATTGCCGTTCTATTGCTCAGCTCTATTGTTTAGTCCAACGTTGTAAGCTTTTCTAACAAACAGTCAACGTCTGACATGAAAGTTGTTTGTCGATCCTGCAATAGCAAAATAATCATGGTAAATATCAATGTTGCGGTCATGTGCCCAACCTGGCAGATGCTATAAATTACTTTTATTCCATTGTTACGTAATGAATGAAGTGTTTAAAAGAAGGAAGGGTTTTTTTGGGGGGTGGGGGGGGGGGTCCTATCAAGCCACCCCTTTCTTCGTCCAATAATTGGTATACGTATTTATTGCGAATGCTTTTACTTTCAGGGGATAGATTGCAGGTTAAACGAACTTCGTCTGATCCATATGAGCTAATGATTGGTCGAGGCGGGGGCAAAGACAAAGAAATGTCGGCGTTGCGTTCTTTTAACACGCCTGCTTCTAGTGTCTACATGATGCACTGACTGGTGCCAGTTTCGGGACCGCTCCCTTGCAATATGCCTTCCAATGAATACTTGTCTGCGGTGACTAAGAGGAATGATTAAACAATACTGTTGAACAAACGAATGTATCCGTGGTTACTGCGACAAACGATACGATTCTAAAGTTGAACATGTCGGCGGAGACCGAGGCAGATGATGCGAAACAAAAGGTTGAGGAGACGCTTGTGGCGGTGGTGACCGCTGCTGAGTATACGAAACTAAATATTGAGCAGACGACTGTGTCGGCGGTGACCGAAGCAGAAGATACGAAACTAAATGTTAGACGACTGTGTCCGGGGTGACCGCGGAATATGATAGGTATAGGAAATTAATAAAGGGAAGAATTACGAGATAGATCCACCGCTGATGAGTTTTGTATATGCTGTAGGGATCTTATTGATATGCTGTGATATACTGTCTTGCGGTATATTATGGCTATATATAAAGATTTGTGATTTGACACTGACACAATTTTATCAAAATAAATCCTGAACTGCACAGATTACTTGACATAGGTGTCTATTCAAATGGAAAAGAGACGTAGCTGGCTTTTGTCATGTTATATGTCTGTGGCGCCAGTGGCAGCAAATACAAACGTACGGGGACGCTTAGGACTTTCATAAAACTGAAATGATCTATATAAATGTAACATTGCGATAGTTCTTGGATATCGGAGTTCGATAGGGTACCGAGATTTGTGTGACTAGCTTTGACATGACGATGTTTCTGCCAAAAGTAGCTTGTGTAATACTGTGTCAATGATATGAGAATAAAATGTAATTATAATGACTAATGTCTGGCTGGTGTGATTCCTTCCACAAGCACAACATGGTTTGCTCGCCCGACACCCAGTTGATCTCTGATCTGAGATGGTGCGGGGCCGGCCCTGTAGCTCAGTGGGTTAACGCGCTCGCCTTGAGGGCTCTGGTCACCTGAGAGCCTAACGGCACGTGGATCATTGGTTCGAGCCAATCTGTGGCCATATCTGTGTGCTCGCAGGATATAGATCCCATGTCCTTCTTCGCAAAGAGTAGGGGTTATCTCCGGGGACATGGCTGCACTCCCTCTTCCTTAAATTCTCTCACTGATTCGTTTATGACCAAGTTGTTAAAGCGTCCTGAATATACAACTATCATTCTGAGACGGCAGGCTCGGCACAGTGATCTCCACACAGTCGTATCGCAAGGGTGCGCGGGACGACATATTTAATGTAAGGTGTAACTTAACTTTCCACAAATAGTTATATTTATGTGGTGTTGGTGTAAAGTGGGTAGCTATATAATACACAGATACTGTGGTTGTCTTCACTTTATTAAAGTAATGCTATGCAATTTTCATATAAGGCCTACCAACCTCTTCTCCATGTCAAATTCTGTCTTGAATTTAAATACTGAAAGCCTGTGGGCTATTTGGAGAGAAGCAAATTTGTTCACCGGAGCAGAAGTTAGTGACCGGCTTTATATCCCTACGCGCCTGTTCGCTGTTCGGTATTCTGTGTGATGTTGACCGCCACTCGCTAGGACGTCCGCGCGCGATAAAATAGTCCGCGCATTTTATGTTGAAATTGTTGTTTTAAAGACTCAACGAGATATAAAACATAGTTGGCCTCCGTCCATCTGCGAAAGACGATCGATTTTGCTGCTTTGTTAGATTATAAGTGATACGATTTGCGTCGCGGCATTGCGCTCATGACTGAATAACCCTATCTGTGACCGACAGAGCTTCCCGCAGTCGTCGCATCGATGACCTGTCGGTAGGTCTTGGTTTGTACTCACTGGGTGCCTAGATTGGCGTTTCAAGTCTAGTTTGTCAAACCAGAGCCCATCGTGATCGGCCATTCCCTCACGCACGACACGTGACCATTCCCTCTTTTCGAATGCTGGGTCCTCCCAAGAATTTGTATCGATGCCGAAAGCCTTCATGTCACGCTTGCAAACATCCTTAAACCTGGGCTTTAATTGGCCATCCAGTTGGCTTTTTGCCATCGGAAAACATATGTATCATAATTTTGAGATATGTGTAGTCTTGATTCTAAAATGTAAAAATATCCAAAATGTCGCATGTAAGTAGGCTGTTTTAAGACCCAATCATAAATTATCTGGGAGTGTCGTGGCTGGGGACACAACGGCCTCCAAATATCCATTCTCTTCCTCTATGGTGGTGTGGTGCGGGATATGGGCAGACGCTCATGCATGGGACCAAGCTCCCCGCGAGTCGAAGGCAGAGAGTGTCCTGGGACAAGCTCCCATTCGCTAGGTGGCGCTGTTGTCGGTCGGGGGAAAATTCCAAGATTCTTGAAAAACGGTCAAATCAGTTGTAATTTCTTACAACATTATAAATTTCAAGAATTAAGCATTATTGCGGCCTCGAAGAACAAGCCGCTGTCTGGTTTGATTGTTTCACTAATTTGTGTGAGGCTGACGACACCAGCACGTCAATAACCGATGGTAGTCAATTCGAAGAAGTAACAAATGAGTATGTACGAAACTACGTAAGTCAGTTGAAAGTTTTAACGGCTGACGATCGAAACGTTTACGCCTTCCGATATAGAAGGCGGACTTAATTAAGAAACTGAAGCTGGGGAAGAAGGGCTACCACGATGGTTTGACCAACGAGCATCTGATGTTTGGAGAGCCTAGCTAGCCTTGTAATTTGCCTGACAAAGTTGTTCAATGCCATTTATGCATATGACTATGTCCCACTGGAGATGAAAAGAGGATTAATTCACACCCTATGCAAAGGATCGCGGAAATTCGAAAATGACCGAAAAAAATACAAGGGCATTTCGCGGCTAACGGTTATATGGAAGTTGTTCGAAAAAATAATATTGGTAAAAAAAAATTCAAAACCTGACTAGCGCGCTGGTTTAAAGTTTCTTCCTGCTAATCAGAATGCATACCAGGAGTCGATTGCAGGTTGCATGCTTCTTCCGAGGGGCAAGAGTGCATCCAAAATAATTTAGAAACAAATTCGCGTTTATTTCTTTGCCTACTCCATTCATCTAGCGCCTTTGGCACGGTGTGGCATTGTGATTTATTGTTAAGTTGCACGAATTTTGTGTGCGTGGAAAATTCTGGCGTTTGCTATATGATTCATATAACAAACATGATATCAAATGTGATTTGTAACGGTGTTGTCTCCAAGGATATTCCCATATGTAGATCCATAGGGATCGATTATGGGTCCATATGGTATCATATGATTTTCATTCACGACTTGGCAGTTTAAGCTTTTGTGCCATTTTTTGGCAAGTCCTCGCATATGAACGTTCCCTGAGGAACTTCTGACTTGACCCGCTATAGCTACTGGGTAGGTACCTAGTGAATACGCACTCGTTAAAGCTTTATTTTTTCGTTCTCTAGTTACTTTTTTTTACAGTTGGTGTTAATGTGGGTTGCGCTGCTTGTATTTTGATTTCATTTTTCATGTAACTCTTCAGCAGATGGAGAAACTAAATAAAGTTCATTATTATAAGGATCATTGGGCGGTTTGTTTTGTGTGGACATTTAATACACAGTTTGCATAAAGCGCATGGAGCAGTCCTCGTGAGCAATGATTTGGTAGGCACACCATATGGGGTTTACATCCAAGCAATTACAGATGTTCATGTGATTTCTAAGGTATTGGTTCCATCAGTCAAGGTTAATAACACACTTGAAAGTTTGAACGAAAATATATTTTTATTGTGAATTAATACTGTATCGGGGCTGTGGTTGGCACGCGTCTATATCAATACATAGCAGAAGTTTCCTTTGGAGCAGGTAGTTATCAAACCATTGACAAATGGTCTTCAAGGCGTATACGCGATATCTAGATTCTACGATATCCATTTGTTTGCTTCCAATTTATTTTGATCTATAGATATCTTTTTTGATAAATATCTAATGTTGACATTACACGATCAGTCAGATCGATATATATCACATCAAACAAATGACGGAGCAGTACGTCCGATTGTTATTTCCGATGAATGAACGGCTGAACAAGCTTATCAGCAGCTCTTATCAGATAAGAAAGCTGTTGTTTGATATTTGACCTCCACACGTCCTTTAATCTACCACGTCCAGCATGATAGGAGTCTCGTACTCAGAATGTCGAATTCCGAAGGAGAAACTGGGAGCCTTTTTCTTGTTATCAACCTGAAGAAAATATAGCATTGTTAGGTTTCTAAACGAATATATCCATGAATCTCACGGGGATGGTGGGGGCAGGTTGGGGGTGGGGGCGGGGCAGCGATATCAGATGGCTCTACTTTGTTCCGTCTGGCTATGCGAGTTTCACTGGTTTATCAAAGTAGTAAATTGTGTATATATATATATACATATATATTACTGATTTTGGATGCTTACAAAGCATGCATGTACCATAGTGCACACTTTAGTTTATCTGGGGTTCGGCTTAGGGAAGGTTTACTGTACAACGGATGGTCACGTGTTGAGCTGCTGCTTACTATCTGTGGGTTGTGGGAGCCTGGTCCAGGTTTCTGGGTGGAGTCGCCTGGCATGGTTGCTCTGCTGCGTAGTGTGTAACCAGGCGCCTTCCTTTGGTAGATATCAGGGTCGATAGCTCCGTATGCGCCCGGTCCGGGCGTCTGGAAGATTGTACAGGTTACATCATAATGGGTAATGTTATATGGATTAGAGATACAGCGTCGATTATTTATGAGAGATACAATTACTGTATTGGAGATAGTGTTGATTGTTTAGGCGAGATACAGTATAAAGGTTACATCATAATGGGTAATGTTATATGGATTAGGGATACAGCGTCGATTATTTATGAGAGATACAATTACTGTATTGGAGATTGTGTTGATTGTTTATATTAAAAGAGATACAGTATTAGAGATAATGTTGATTATTTATGAGAGATACAGTATTATAGATAAAATGTCGATTATTTATGAGATACAGCATTAATAGTATTAATAGAGTCTGTTATTTGTTACACCACTATTGCGGATGAGGTATGTATTATGCATATATCGTGGCTGGATCACAATGAAAAGGAAAATGGACTTAATATCTTGATATCAGCTTTGTGACAGTTACGGTTATGATCTCGCAAGATTTGTGCATAAAGCTAATGTTGGATCTTACATTCAAGAACAAAATAACTGACATTGCCTACCTTCTGTAAGTCCTCGCTGAAGCCGCCCACTTTGGGGCGTCCTCTTTGGCTAAACACCGGCGCCTGCCGCTTGCCGCTCTCCACGGTGGAACCCAACAACTTGGGCAGCGAATAAGAGTTGGGGGCTGCAACGCGGGAAGAGAACTGCGTGAACCCATGAACATTGACCGATCACATTTGCATTAGAACAGTTTTCCCTTGATATTCGAACAGTTTTCCCTTGCCATAAGGGCTATAACATGCAAATTGTGAATCCGTACAGATTTTATGAAACGATTAATGCAGCGTCGTCTCGGATATCACATCCTTTGGATTGTTCTAAATAACTACTGGTGGTTTGTCGATAGGGCTTTGCTAACGATGGAATTCATTTTTCAGTGGCTTCTTTCACTAATTAGCTTCCTTTAGCTGGATTGCGACTTCCGGTATTGGAAGAATCTGACCCTATTATCATTTACCGTGATGCTTGATCATTGACCAGTTTAACGTTCGTTTCATGCGCTGCTTATAAGTGCCGATTTGTGAGTTTAGCGTTCTTTCTCATTGGCAAAGCGGAAGCTGGATCAATTAGATGCATTGCTTGCCCATTTTACTGACCCGATGACTATCTGATAACTATAACTTGTGCTTAATTCCAAGCAATAACTGTTGTAGTAACGTTGATTTTTGCCCGTATAATGATGTCGAATTATGTCAATTACGATCATATGATATATATTTCTGACTTCATATAAATATTATTGCCTAAATATTTCAAAGTTAGGTTAACTTACCTGGATTGTTATCACTGTTTCTCAGGTTAGTTCGGTTTCCGAAGCTGTGCTTCGGCGCGTGTTTGCTGGCGGAGGGTCCCGCACTCTCCGGGGAGTACGCACCGGGCCCCGGGGTTCGAAAGGCCTTCAGTTCGGGCACGCGACCGTAGAGCGAATACTGCGGAGTGCCGTCCTTGCCCGAGCGGGTGACTTTAACGTCGGGATAGTGGACGGGTCCCGGGCTGGAGTCCTTTGTCAACTGGCCGTGTTTCACCCCGAACTGCCAGGAGGGGTACTTTCGGTGCTCGCTGCGGGGGTCGTGTTGGCTGGACCCGACCAGGGTGGGCAGGCCGTAGCAGGGTCCAGGCCCCCTCAGCATGCCCGCAATGGGTCCCCGGGGTTTCGTGTACTCATACATGGTTTAACCTATGTATTCAAATAAGAGATCAAATGTATATACCAAACTGTATACACAACAAATAGTTAGTGGTACAGTATTACCGTTAACGATCAAGTCACCATGCAGTCACCAGGGCACATTCTACAACGCCACCTTTCCTCCAATGCGTTCCCTCCCTCCTCCAATGCGCTCCATCCCTCCTCCCCCGCGTTTAGCCCTGCCCCCACCATAATGGATTCGTTAAAGGTACACATATATGAGCAGTAGGCCTACCTGAAAAGCAAATGGCACTAATTGGCCCATGATCGTCAGAATGCAGCCATGTGCGGTGCAGGGCAAAACAACCAAATAAAAAAAAACGTTCCACTATTTTATTCCCAGCCGATCCAGTTTGCATGGTCAATGTGGGTATGGAGGTTGAGGGAGTGGTGGTCACGCAGAAACATGTTTAACAGGCAGCCTCCGTTTGTAACTTGCTCCGTCTGCCCTCCTCTTAATGGTCGCAATGGACTGCGTGGTCGCTCACACGCACTCACATGACGGCTTCTGCATATAGGGCAAAAAATTACCTCCAGCGCTAACAAAAATTGTCCCAATTATACGTAAGGGAATTGGATATACTATGCTTTAGTCGTTCCTGTTGTTAATAGTATATATGTACCTATATCACTTTTGGATGCGTCAAATATCATATTTCGCCATAGCGTCACACCCCAAATATGGCAACTGGAAAATTCAGCTTTGAGGTTAGGACTTGTTATAATGCAATATAATTAGTCTAAGCAAAAGCGTGACCAAAAATCCAAATCATGACAGACAATTATTATATTATATAGATGTTGCCTATGAATAATTTCGCAGCAATGCAATGCATGCAGACGTTGTGGATGAATCTTGCTGGAAACTAGATCTCTAAGCGGCCGTGTTAAAGCGTTACAGGGCCAGTCGGCTTTCTCCAGGTAGCATTCGTGGAAGCGTGGGCATGGGGTGTGCTTCGAACCAATCAACTACCTGTAATTCGAAATGAATCCCCCCCCCACCCACCCCCCATCCAATGATAATCACACATCGCCTGTATGGACAGTTGTGCTCGTCACTTTTTAGAGCTTTCGCCTCTCCAGGCGTCGCCAGTTTTTTAAAGCACCTCCTCTCACCTTTCACACACACAAGGGAACCCACAAGAAGCAGATTTTTTTGTCCCTACATGCGAGCATATAAGTAAGAAATTTTAAAGGAAATACGAAATAGATTCCACATGCACACATGTAATGTGCTATGTTAAGCAACAGGAATCTGTATAAGCAATGTCTGCTCTCCGATTGCGTAAATAAACATATGTTTAAACTAAATAGGTCCCGGTTCTAAGCGACACTACCTGAATACTTGCTCGAGATAAGCCTAATAACCACGTTAAAATTAAACCATATAGCTTAACCGCATAGCGACGGAGCAGGCCTGCCACTTAGTATGTGTGGTAACTTCATGTAGTAAATATTTACGTGACAAAAACAATTTCGCTAATACCTGAAGGGCGCGACAGGTCGCAACATAACATGTACTCCATCGGGATGGGATTATCCCCTCCACATTACGAATTCTTGGCATACATAGGCAAGCCTAACACCCGTGTTACAAGGTGTGCATGTTAACGGTCTACCAAAGACTGGGCCTCGGGTCTACAGATGTTTTATCGGCTAATATTCCATTGCATCGCTAAATGGTTAATGCCCTCAGCTTAGTCCTTAGTTACCACGGGGCCGCCGCTGCGCAGATTTAGTCTGTAGGGGGGTGTATCACTTTCAAGTGACTGATTAAGTGTTGTCGGGCACTAAAGATCAGCCTATTCGCATACCCCATGGACTTGTTCTGGCCAGCATCGAGGGTTTAACAACAAGCAATTTAGTATTATAATACATATACCTATTGATCGCCATATATGTGTGTTCATGGCCGGTGGTCAGTAGCAACCTACTCGCACCGATTAAAAGTTGAGCCAATACAAATTTGATCATGTCCCGGGGCAGGCATTACGTATAATTAGGTATATACATATATGCCGCCCAAATGACCCCTTTTTCACCTTTTGTCTCTCAATCTCCGGAGCAGAAATGCAATTTCTCTCGATTTTCCCATTTAGCACTGGTCTTTTTTTCAAAATTGCAGCTCTTGACTGTATATGCCACTTGATATCGAAAGTGATCAAATAAAATTTCAGTTCTTGACTGTATATTCTCGTTGATCGAAAGTGGTGAAATAACTAATCTCCATATACTTTGCCATGACTCTCAGTGTCAATGTTGGATGTCGCACTTTTCTCTCGCTTTCCATATGCCCTCTATTGCATGGGCGGAACCTCCCAGCCACTGTCCTAATGCACCGCCCCCTCCGGGATGATTACAATATCAGTCGTCCGGGAACATTGTGAAACCTATGGCATCGAAGGCCCGTGGGGGAGAGTTTACCCCCCCCCCCCCCCCCACACACACACACACATAGCGGGAGCGAACAGGCAGGCCATGGCTGCCTGGATGTCCCCCCCTCCCTCCGGTTATAACTTTTTTGTGACTCTCCTCAATTTGTACGTTCTTTCTGACATCGTTTTGTTGGCACACTTGCATTAAATTGAGTTATGTACAATATAGACATGATAGATTTAATTATTTCTACTCTGTTTTGCAGACAGATGACAAGAGAAACTATAGAAACAAAGTGGTTATATATATAATTACTACGGTCCATATCTCCCTTTATAACTACGTCGGTTACACTTATGTAGATTGATGTTTATGGACGTATACAAGGCATACGTTACCTTTGTTTATATTTTACTTCGCTATAAGATAACAAAAATATGTTTTTGTACTTTCTGTTTAGCGTTCGTGAATTGACCTGTGTCTTTTCATGACATATTAACATTCAGTTCTCTGAATACCCCTAAATGTAAACAAACCCTTACCAACTGGTTAAAGTAGATCAACATACGACGTTAGATCTAACGCTAAGAAGACCTAACCAGATATACAGAATTATTGCGTGACGAACACACATATTAGAACGGTTATCAATTTTGTCAATAGGGCCTCATTTTACATAGCAGTTTACGTCAGACATAAACACACAACAGGCAAGTGAAACACGCAATTTGCATCGCCGTCGGTCTTAAACAAGCAGCATTATTATTCATGAACCAAGTTGAGTGTTTACTAAGCTTGGGTAAAGCCTCGCCTCCCTTCATCTACAAGTGGGAGTTATGGTTTATTATGCCGCGGATGTAAGGGGTCTGGAAGGGGTAAATGGCGACACGAGACCCAGGCATATTTGAAAAATCGACATTCGACATTGACCCCCAAATTCCGACACTGAGGATGTGAAAAAGCGACACAGAGTCTTGGAAAGATGACACTGAACTTAGCCAAAAAGCGACACGGAACGTCGTCAAAAATCGACATTCAAAACTGAGAATTTTGAAAAATCGACCCTGGACACTGCCCCCCCCCCCTTCCCCCTTCCAGACCCCTGCTGTAGGTCTCTGGTGCAGGCTGGCGCACAGGGATGCGGTGAAGCAGAATATAAAGCCAGCATGTCGGGCATTTTGAATGAAGTAACAAGTGTTGTAATTAATCCTGTGCTCTTAACGCTTAAACAAGGTTACCGCGGATTTAATTTTGTATTTGTGACCAAGCTAACTAAAGCATTAGCAATAACGAAACGGTTAGCTGATAACATTATATAGTTTGATATGATCAGTGCTTACTTTCCAGGTACGTTACAGCGAATGTTTCTGTCAACATAAATCCGCTGTAAAATGTCCTTAGACGTATAAGATGATTTCTGGATATGAAATAGAAAATAAATTTATCTCAAATGAACATATTTAAAGGACATATTTATAACACTATCTTTGTCTGTTCTCATTTTTGGGGGTTCTAAGTTAAGTGGCTCCTGTGTGAAGATTAGTAATAAAATATATTTTGGACTTAATTCGTAATTTATCGGGTAACTGATTTTTCATCTAGTTTAGGGAGATATTATCTAATTATTTCTATCGCAAGCTAAGCGACGGTTTAATGTGTCTCATAATGTAAACACATGGTATATATTTTGCACACTAAATGAAAAAAAAAGAAAAACAGTTGTGCTTACGCTGTGACGTGTAGTCGTTGGCGGGTGACTCGGGACTGCGGCTCCTGGGTCGAAGGCCTGCCAGGTTACAGCGAATATTCCCAACGTCTATAGCCGCTTGATAATCTTTATCCTCAGTTGGCAGTGCCCTCGTTGCAAGGCCCAGTCTAGTCGCCGGTTACCAACCTTTTACAATGGCCAACTCTAGCCCCGCACCATCCTTTTTAACCCTTCCACCCCTCCCCCCCCCCCCCCACCCCTCACCCAGACAGGCCCCCTCGCGTTCAATCGCGCGCGTTCAGTCGTATGTTAATCCGTTGCCACGGACGGAGAGGGCGGTTAACGCTTATAGGAACCACAGCCACCACCACCACCCCTGTCACACTTCGATTAATGCACCACCCCCGCTCCGCCCCCCCCCTCCCCCCTCCCCCCGCTCTGCTCCACCTCCCCCCACCCGCCGGTGGTGTAACGTCATCTTCTGGTGCCTTACATTACACATCGATAGACCTATAACGACAACAAAACAAGATCCATGCATAAAACAAGACTAGTTATGCGGCCGTTAGAGTGCCAGTGCAGACCTCCCACCTACAGACATATTAATGGGGTTAGTTCTTTACCGGCCATGCACCCACTAGGGGTATATACCTTCCCACACATATATACATACAGGGTGTGTTTCCTATATACATGCACATGACCTACCAGGTGTTATTGAGCCAATATCTACAAAACGAGGGCGATATAGCCACTCGATCAGGCCTGTACAAAGTACGAGATGGAGTTTCACGAACGCGCCGCAGACAGACCCCATGGACGCATTCTGCGGTGGCGGCGAAAAAAAAAAACCATAAGTAAAGCCCGTAATTCGTTTGTTCGTTCTTGCGTCACTCAGGGCCAGTATTCCTGATGGCAATGTAACGCTACGAGTACCTGATTTAATTAACTCTTCTTACTTAATTAACTTAATTGCAGTCTTGCAGTCAGAGGGTCACAGGCCAGGGTCACAGGCCAGGGTCACAGGCCAGCGTCACAGGCTAAGGTCACAGGCCAGGGTCACAGGCCAGGTTCAGAGGTCAGGATCACAGGCCAGGGTCACAGGCCATGACGAACAAATATTTCTGATCTGTAAGTTACGGCAAGGTTACGAATAACGACCTAGGCGTACATGAGAGCCTTCTCAGAACGCAGCGGCGGATCCAGCGAGGGGGGGGGGGGCTACTGCGGCTTAAGCCCCCGTCCCCCACACACACACTCTAGTCAAACCGCAGAAGCCCCCCCCCACCCAACGACAGGCTTAGCACCCGAGAATAAAGAATCCCTGTCCTGTGATGGTGAAGAAGGGCTACCACCCCCCCCCCACCCGCTTCCGCCGCCTATGCACTATAATCGCGAAGTTGAAGCCCCTTCCCCCCACCCCCTAATGTCTGGATCTGCCCCTGGAACGTGATGCAAAACCACTTAAGTCTGGATCCGGAACTCGAATGTTTGGCTTCAGATATCTAAAGTAGTCTGAAGTACACTTCGTGGATGTCGATAATGTTTATGCATATGGAATCACTAATTGGGTTAAACATGGCGGCGGGAAGTTTTCGTAAATTTATTCCGGAATTCACACAATTGCTGTCCCAAAAACGGGAAGCGAAGGGTCAGTGTTACCTAATATGTTCATCATACAACAATTTTCCACTGTTTAAAGTAATAGACACATCGTCTTCTTTTGTTGTACTGTTAGTGTCAATTCTGTCATTAGAACCATGTGCGTTATCATATCCTTGTTTACTTATAAAGGCAAATGAGGGCATCGATATCCAAATTTTGACGACGTAATACACAAAAAAAGTCGTACTTTCCCACATTGCATAGTACTTTTAGGCTTTTATATATTCATGACGTAAAGACGTCATTTTCATGCAGAAACTTTTCACAGATTTCAGGAGGAATATTAAAGACGCTAAATAGTTCCACCACATACAGAACCCCCCCCCCCCCCCCCCACCACATACAGACCCCCCACCTCCCACCACCCACCCATACCGCCACATGCCACCAGCTTTTGTGGCGCACCTAACCCCGCCCAACGCCACCATACCCGACGTAATGTGGCCTATAGGTACAACGGTTGCGCTGAGGGTATTACTCCGCTCCGCGCGGTGAAACGGGTCCGCGGAGGTCATTTCTTCGCTCCGCGCGGTACATTTCTCCGCTCCGTGCGGTAGATGTCTCCGCTCCGTGCAGTTAATTTTCTCCGCCCCGCGCAGTTCATTTCTCCGCTCCGCGCGGTATATTTCTCCGCTCCGCGCAGTACATTTCTCCGCTCCGCGCAGTTCATTTCTCGGCTCCGCGCAGTAGGCCTATATTTCTCATAGCGAAAAAATTACCTCCGCAGAGCCGTTTCACCACGCGGAGCGAAAAAATTACCTCCGCAGAGCCGTTTCACCAAGCGGAGCAAAGAAATACCCTCAGCGCCACCGTTGTACCTATGGGCCACAGTACCGACGTCAGTTTTCAGAACTCCCCAACAGCACACTGCGCGACCCTGATTTGTGGAGCTTACCACCCCCCCCCCCCCCCTTCCCCCCTCTCCTCTCCTCTCCCTCTATACAGTATCAGGTGTGTGCGACCTGGTGGCACTAAAGTGGTAGCATAGGTCAAGTTTTTCAGCAAAGAGAGTTTCAAAATGTAAAATCGCAAATACAGCGAAATCCGGTCTTCTATCGAGTCCTGTCTTAAGACCTTTAGCGGCCAAACTAATCTACTAATACTCTTGCTTAGGCGTGTAGGTTTTATGGCTAGTTAACCTAGTCCGTCGACTCACCTATGATGCAAATCCTAACACCCACCCCTACCCCGAATATCACCCAGATCTGATTGCTGCCTCCATCCCTCAGCCCCGCTGATCAGGTTATAGCTTATTGTGTGTTTTTTTTATATTATTGTAGAAATGCCCAATCATAATTTACGTTATGTTTGACTTCTAGTGACCGTATTTATTATTATAATTGCATCGAAGTATATCGCAGCCTTCTTTGGCGGATATATATATATTATATATTACGACAGAAAGATGAATAAAGTATAAACTCAATGAGCGATACAACACGAGCATTAAGGACTACATGCGAAGACAGCGCTAGACATCAGTTACCGCAGTATCCAAGTTAAGCGGACTCCTGCGGAAACAGCGCTTGACATCCTGGTGTCTAGCGCTGTTTCCACATGCAATCCGTTTAACTGTAAAATTGGACACTGCGGTGTGGGATGTTGTTGCTTTGATGACGGTTTGGACATTACTACCAGCATGACTACTGGTTTGCCCCCGATATCTGATATGGTGTTAAATTCGGCAAGAAGGCGTTGGGACTAATGTTATTAGTGTTGGCACCCAGCCAGATAGTGGCAGTGGTGACTTTGCTGGTAAAACGATACGCACCCAGCGACATTGTTGACACATATACAAGGCGGCTGCTGGGGCATGCAGTGGGTGCATCGGGTGCATAAGTGGGACAGACACACAGACGGACAGCTTCATTTTATTAGTATAGATATCCCTGAAATTAATTAAATTAAATGCGTAATCTAAAATTCATTGATTGGGGCCTGTACTGTATCGTCCCGCAAAAACCCTTTACCGCCAGCCACCCAAACCAGGGGAGCAACGTGCCTCTTGCCCCCCCGCCCCGCCCCCAGACACGCCCATGCCAACCAGGCCGGGCAAGGAGATAGACCCCTTACAGCATGCTGCTTAGAACACACGCCCTGTAGATTAGCATTTCGGTTCGAATGGTTAGTTTTGAGTTTGACCGCGCACGTTTGTTCCACTTACCAAAGAGGTAACACTTCATCAATTCAAAGCGGATCAAGCCTCCGTGAGAACAGGTTTCTAATGTAAACAGTAGGCCTACAAGTTCTTCCCAGGCCGGCGGATGGCGGTGTATAGGAAGCAATTGTCAAATTACCAAATTAATTCGTATTTGAGGGTATATGATCGAAGGAACAGTGGCGAAAGTGCATCAGTAAAAACCGTGATTAGGCTGAAACGCTGGATAAAGAATTACGATAATAAAAACGATTATAAAACGCTTAAGATGATGTGAATTACGGCTGATATTAGAATTACTATAAGGTAGGTGTTATTAATTTATACATGAAAATTGCCGTTTCACGCGCTTGAAGCGTTTAAAGCGTGTGAAGCGTTTTCATGCCTGGAGATCGTTAGTCTCCTCCACAGCCCCCCGCTGCGTGGCCCGCTCACTGAGATTGGCATGGAGCGAGCGGAGTTGGGGCTGTGGAAGAGCCTAGGAGGTCGGCAGTCTCCTCCACAGCCCCCCGCTGCGTGGCCGGCTCACTGAGATTGGCATGGAGCGAGCGGAGTTGGGGCTGTGGAAGAGCCTAGGAGGTCGGCAGTCTCCTCCACAGCCCCCCGCTGCGTGGCCCGCTCACTGAGATTGGCATGGAGCGAGCGGAGTTGGGGCTGTGGAAGAGATTAGGAGGTCGGCATCTCCTCCACAGCCCCCCACTGCATGGCCCGCTCACTGAGATTGGCATGGAGCGAGCGGGGGTGGGGCTGTGGAAGAGCCTAGGAGATCGGCAGTCTCCTCCACAGCCCCCCGCTGCGCTCTTTCACGAACGCCAGCCGTATCTCTGGACGGCTCATCGACATGTTGCGACCTTGAAGCATATCGGCGCCATGTGAGCCAGCGCTGTGTATATAACGATCATTATACAAAAGGCCGCTTACACGTCTGAATGATAATGAGAAGACTCAACCTACGTCTATGCATGTTGCTATGTTCGCTGTGCATACATAAGCCAAGGCACACACGTGGTTCCAACTTTTTGTCACTTGAGCTAAGCAATCGTTCGTTGGGCTAATTATGTCTTGAGGCAGCTGGCGTTATTTCAATAACAGTTGATCATCGTGGTGTTTATATAATCCTCTTTCTCCCTCTGTTTCATGTGTTCATTATTCAGTTCTGTAGGCCTAAACAAATGGCTACATGTTCGATCGTTTCAGGACTTCTTTTGCATGACAAAAATACACACTGGAAAAACTTCTTTGGCATTATGTCATAAAAGATAGATACACCTGAACTATATAAGCTAGATTTGACAGTCTGAAAACAGGTAATTTCGCGACAATTAGCTCACAAGGTATGCGTTATACGAACCTGAGCATGTATCCTTTATGTAATATTGAAATTAAAGGGCAAAACGCATTAGGAAGACAGTCAGCGTGAAAAACGTAGGTGATTCAATGCAAACAGATGTTTATTGACCACGAATATAATTAGTTTGTCTTTCCGCAGAGCACTAGTGTAGTGTAACAGAGATAAGACATCAGGGTGTCTTTCACACTGTATAGAACAGCAAATTGACTTGTCTTATGATTATCTATGAAAGCGCCTGAAACACTTATCGTGCAGTCCAACATCACATTTGGCACATTTTCGGGTGGTCTTCAATTTACATAGGGCGCAGCGACGCTGCGTTGGATTGATCACGATAATGTGATCCCGCTGATCCTGACGCACCTCCCGGGGCACCCTCCTCTCCATGGCTGCCAGGGCTCCCACTGGCCTGCCGACCGCGGTAGTTTTTGGAATCTGACGCTTGGAAATACACCTTACAAATCTCTCTGCGGAACTCCAGGAAGTCCAGGGATCTCTCTGCTGCTGCTTGACTCAGTCTGTAGAGGTGCATTCTGGACCGCAGCCTCAGGCAAGAAGGCAAAGCGTGGCCACCACCATTTGTTGGTCCTGACTGACATCCTAAATTTGTTGATGTTTTGGTCCATCCGATCCACCCCACCCATATTGGCATTGTAGGCCGCATATCATCTGTGGCTGGGGGATCTCCACTCTCCTTCTCTCAGCCCTTGACCACCTTCGTGCGGTTTGTACCGGGGCCATCCCAACGCAATTGGAGGCCAAGGTGACGACGCTGTTGTCGTTCCAGGTGACTACCATAACGCCATTCTCACGGTAGTACATGCTGTCGTGGGATCCCCGCGGTCTCTTCGTCAGGTCTTTGGCCTTTGAAATTGGGCACTTCTCTATCCTATCCTGTGAGCGAATAATTCCAACCAAACCAGATCCGCTGTTTGACGCCGCATCAACCAATTTGAGGGACGTAAAAAAAGTTGTCCTGTGTGAATAATATACGGGCGCTGAGGCAGTTCACTGATAAAGTCTACGACGACATCCCCGCCTAGCCCCAGAGGGCTATGGCCTCCACCGGCTCCCTGGTAGGGTTCGCACTGGATGAGCTAGCCCAAGCGTGTGCATAAGGACCACAACTTGAAGCCAAAGCGGATGGGCTTGCCGCGGATGAATTGCTTGGCGCCATGTCTTCCGTAGTACGGTATCATCGTTTCGCCTACGGCCAGATTCTGTTCCTGTGGAAAGTAGTTCAGAAACTTCTCATTCAGCGAAGTATAGAGAGGTCGGACCTTCGCAAACTTATCACCGGGATTCAAATGGTCATTATCACAGATGTGAAGGAATCCAAGTATCTCTTCGAATCTGTTCCGGGTCATGGCTCGTGAAACGGCTTCATTGTAAACATCAGGACTGTTTTCCCAAAACATTCTTCGTCTGGGTAGTGGAACGTGACCGGACGTGAAAAATATTGCCGGGAATACTTTGAATTCCTCTCGGGATAATTGGAAGGTGTGATTACCTTTCTGCCGGGCATATGTCTCTGAGAAGCGAGTAATGCTACGAATCACTTCCTCGTCAAAAAATTTTCGAACGCGGTGGTGGGTGTCAGTCCATCAAAGGCAACACGCGGAGGCGCATGATCCCACACAAATGACGCCAACCTGCCCTGGTCGATGTCGGACCGTACCCAGTGTCTTAGACGACCAGCTGCTGCTTGTTGGGCTGGTGGCTCACCCTCTCCAACCTCCATCGCCTGGTCCGACTGGCTATCTTTGACGTTCCCCTCGTCTGCATTGCCGTCATCCCCAGCAATCTGCTGTCGCCCATTACCCCTGCGCAGCACGGCGGTAGCCTCACCTCGTAGTTGGTTGCCAGACAGGCTGTTGGCGTTACCCCCAGTATCTTCGTCCCCGCTGTCTTCATCGCTCAGTGCAGCGTTTTCGGGCGGACACATAAATATATCAGTCCTGGCAAACTCATCATTCTCGTCTTCTATCATGGCGAACACTTCATCCAATGTATAACGTCTACAAACAAACGTGACAAGCATGGTTGTTACATTTTCCTTCTATTTGCCATAGGCTTATCAATGGGCGCATTTCTTTGGGCCAGGTTCGGTATTCCGCCCCGGGTCCGCAACACGTGACATGGAACTTCCGGGTGTGCCGACCAATGAAATGCACACACCGTTCACACCCGGTGCACGTTAGGGCACTGGAACCAACCTACTCTCATCACCTTTCAATCAGCCGCCATCTTAATTCTCCCGAATGTCCCGGGCTGTTTTGAACGGGGCACATCTGCATACCGAACGGATGCGCGCGCACCCATGCCCGGGTGAAAGAAGTGTCGGACGGGGGACCGATGCGTAATGTACGTATTAGGTCCACCGCAGGGATACACACGGGTTACCAATGAAATGCGCCCACTGTGCCCACTCGTGTCCAGCGTCGCATTTATGGGACGCCAGTTTGGAAGCAATTTTGTGTAAGGAAATATTTTGAAGCAGATATTGTTAATAAGGCATATCTATAGTCCTACTCATAGGTTATAAAATGCGTACAATAAAACTACGGTTTGATTATCGGTGTACCGTGCGGATACCTTACCTTTTTGCCGATGCCATATCTACAACTTGACTGCTAAATGCCACCGCGTGCTTGACCTACATTCCATATGACGCAACATTAAAACGCATCGCGAGGTCAGAGCACGTGCATAGTGCATGACACAACCCAGTGACGTTATCTGGTGGGTAATCTAACGATGTACGGTTTTTTTTTTACGAACTGAAATACGCGTCTCAAAAATGGGACACCGGGCTGTAATGGGTTAAGATTGAGGGATATAGAATTCGAATGTAGTTATAATCTCATTCTAATGCATTATAATGCATTCTAGGGTCAAGACTATCCGGAGCATTCTTGCGCTAAGGTATCAGCTGGCTACGAAACAGGGGCGGACCTAGGGGGGAGGGGCGCGGTTAGGGGGATTGCATGCACTGTAAAAGTCAGGTTTTCGGAAGTGCATCGTGAAGTGAAATTTTAGTGAATACATCCCCCGCCCTCCCTGGTCGCAAGCACCCCACCCCCCCCGCTCTAGATCTGCCCTACAGGTTTGCACCCGAACATGAATTTGACTGAAACAGAACAGCTTTGTATAGCTTTAATAATCAACACTATTTTGTTTGGTCTGTAAATTAGACTTCACACAAAGCGATTTAAGTTCATAGACCCATATCTTTGTGCTAACGCGATCTTTCCGTTAGGTTTTTTTTTTGTCTGCTAAAATGCCTCGTCATAACGTTTCCGAACGTGACAAACCAACATTTGTACTGCCTGCCACCTGGCGAATGTTTTGCAAGTTAGATGAGTAATTTGGAGGTGTGAGACCATCTGTCACCTCAACTTTCGACTCCACATCGTACAGGTGATTGGTACAGGTAAATTGGACTATTGGAGAATACGCTGTTCAAGATGGGGCTGTTGTCATCCCTTGTGTCGCTGGTATATGTGACTGCTGGAAGCGCCAAGCTGGTTAACATCAACAAGGATGTCTATGGGCACATGGTAGGCTTTGTTTCCTTTGTTGTTGCGAAATGATTGACATGCAAACTTGCTTTGCCTTCCGCCCTTTGCCTTTGCCTTGGCTTTGCATTTGGCCTTTGCCAAGCGACTTGGCGCAAGTGCCCCCAGGCAAGCCGGCTTTCTAGGGGCACAACGTTGTCCATGCAAATTTCTTTAGACGCCAGTCGGGAATCGACTGCAGCTTTTATCATAATCATAATGTGTGTCCTAGAAAGCGGGCTTGCCTGGGGGCACTTGCGCCATTACCAAGCGTTGCAACCCGGGCCCCTTCCAAAATCTTGGATCTGTCTCTGTTGCCTATACACATAGTAGGTGTTAAGCTTACTTTAGCCTACAGCAATATTTTCTATGAGAAAGTTATTTAAAGCAATATACTTACATGCGCCATCTTAGATTTTTTACATTTTAGAATCATGACTAAAAGTATCTCAAAATTTAGGATGCGTATGTTTCATATCTCTTTGAGTCTGTAAAACAAACACTTCAACATAAAACTGCGCGGTTTATTTATATCGCGCGCGGACGTGATAGCGAGCCACGGTCGACATCACACACAAAATAGCGAACTGCGAACAGGCGCGCAGGGATATAAAGCCGGCCACCAACTTCTGTTCCGGTGACCAAATTACTTCTCTCCGGATAGCCTACAGGCTTTCAGGATTTAAATTCAAGACAGGATGTACTTATTTGACATGGAGAAGAGGTTGATAATACAAAAAATTACGGAATATATTGCTTTAAGACTTATCAGCAATTTTTTTTTGTAAAAAATTGTATTTAGAATCTATATTTTTATCATATAAGCTAGCTAGTACACATAGATCTACATATATTGTCTGCAATAAATAACCAGATATGTGCATGGTAAAGCCAAATTGATACATGCTATATGGGAAAGTACATGTGACTTTCTTATGTATACATAATCAAAATAGGTACATTATATCATTTTTTTACTTTTTATATATATGATATCATAATAAGTTATATACTTCTCATTGAGTTTACATTTATAGACCGTCAGACAATTTGTTAAGAATAGTTTTCTGAAATATTTCGAAAATCATAATGTAGGGGAAAATTATTTGTAGATCTATATGAACAGCTTTAACTACTAAATATGCCATTTACGATGATAAAATAATTTTTAATTCCAGACGGCAGGTTTCAAAGATTTCGCTGCAGTCTTCCCCCTCAGATCAATGGGTTGTAAACCAGAGCCCATGGCATATATGCAAATAGTGGGCTTGGCAGAGGTGGTTCTTGGTGTTATGCTTCTTGTTGGCTCTCCTGGGGTACGCAGATTCAGCGCAGTCTGCCTGATGGTTATCATGGCTGGAGCTACACACACCCTGGTGACCTTGGACAAGATCAATGAAGCCATCTTACCAGGAGTTATGTTCTTTGTTCTAGGCTTGATTGCCTTTCAAAGTTCATCAAAAGTTAAAAGAGATTGAATTACTGTTGTGGCAGCCTAATAAGAAACTATAGACTTATGGACTATACCAGCAGTGGATGGTGGTTTATAGTGCAATATGTAGGCCTACGCATTCATAGTATCTGTAAAAACAGTTTTTGAAAATAGAAATTTTCAATCTGGTCTGTACCTAGATTTATATCTATACAATACATGCCATATTAATTAATTTTCTTTGATAGTTTTCTGGTCCTATAATATAGTATCACCCAGTGCAGTGCATAATAGCAACCAGTAAATGGCTCCTTTGAAGTGCAGCAATGGGTTGTAATGTCAAACAAGTGTCTTTGGGAATGTGAATAAGTATACACTTATTATGCCCTGACTTAGGTTTGTACATGGAACATGTGTTTTTCATAGCTATCAGTGAATATTTTTTATAAACCTGTGGGGCTGTTTGGCTATGAACTCATTTAAGTAAATTCTGCCCTATTTTTTTTTTTTTAGTTATCCTTTTTTCTGTGGTTTATTAATTTTACTGTCATGGTTTTCTTGAATTTATATAGTTATTGTTCATTTACTACTTGGTATTTCAGTTATATAATGTTTTCTAATTCTCTTAACGAAAAAGTAAACCAAAGTGCAGAGCTAACATCAATGGTTAGCAATGGTCAAGAACAGTGATGCACTCTATAATATATTATAAAGTGAAAATCCGAAACAATATACATCATGTTGATCGAAACATGCATGAGTTACATGAAAATTTTTAATAGTTCAATATACAGTTATGGATGCATGTATATCGATTGTTGTATTAAAGCATTATGAAGAAGGTATTAATTTTATACAATTGTGTATACCAGTACCTCTGCTTGTTGAAATACTTACTCTCAGGCTGTTGTTACACAGATGACCATCTTAGTGTGAATTAATTGAAATGTTATTGGTGAATAAAGGTGCTGTACTACTTCATAACATTTAGATTTTTCTAGTATATTTAAAAAAATAACCCCTAGGTTGTTTAAAGGGATGCCATCTTTGTTTAGCGAAATTCAAAGCAAGGCTCCAGTTTCCCTGGCTACATATTCATATGGTAGATTATTTTAGTACATGCCGGAGTGCTACACTGACAAAGAATTTCACACAAAACCTAGAAAAGGACTGTTAAAGCTTGTACGATTCTGCTAAACACTATATTGTGCTGCTGGTATAGATACAGTAAAACCTGTCGAATACGTTATACATTGTATTGTTATGTACATAAAGATGGGTCAGATAATACTTACGTCATTTGTAACCATGTACATACTTCCTTGTATTTGTCACTAGCCCCGTAACACGTACGCCCCCTCCCCGCCGCGTTTCGGCGCGGCCCGCCGTGTTACAAAGTGAACTTACCACTTGGCTGCAGAAATAAATAATATTAATTACCCTACAGGAAATATTTGTTTTCTTCACTAATTTACTCCGTGGGCGAGTAGGTATCATGTTTGGCTGTTGTCGAGTGTGCTCTGCTTGGCCTGCCCACGCGGCCGATGCCTGCATGGTTCTAACTCCACCTGTGTAAATGTCCATGTTTGTGTAGAACATTTCCATATCTTTCTTCGTAAAGAGCAGCGGGTTACTCCCGGAGACGTAATTTGTCTCATCTTTACCCTGACCAATCCCATTTTCGCGATGCAACGTACATGTAAGAGCGTCCTACATAACAACATAGTGTGGCAGGTCGATGGGCGGCCCGATGGCATAGTTTGTAGTGTGGAAGGTCGATGGGCGGCCCGATGGCACAGTTTGTAATCTGGTAGGTCGTTGGGCGGCCCGATGGCACAGTTTGTAGTGTGGTAGGTGAACGGGCGGCCCGATGGCCCAGGTTGTAGTGTGGTAGGTCGATGGGCGGCCCGATGGCATAGTTTGTAGTGTGGTGGGTCGATAGGCGGCCCGATGGCACAGCTTGTAGTGTGGTAGGTCGATGGGCGGAACGATGGCCCAGGTTGTAGTGTGGTAGGTCGATGGGCGGCCCAATGCCACAGTTTGTAGTGTGGTAGGTTGATGGGCGGTCCGATGGCACAGTTTGTAGTGTGGTAGGTGGACGGGGGGCCCGATGGCACAGTTTGTAGTGTGGTAGGTCGATGGGCGGCCCGATGACATAGTTTGTAGTGTGGTAGGTTGATGGGCGGCCAGCCGGCACAGTTTGTAGTGTGGTAGGTTGATGGGCGGCCCGATGGCACAGTTTGTAGTGTGGTAGGTCGATGGGCGGCCCGATGGCACAGTTTGTAGTGTGGTAGGTTGATGGGCGGCCCGATGGCACAGTTTGTAGTGTGGTAGGTGGACGTGGGGCCCGATGGCACAGTTTGTAGTGTGGTGGGTCGATAGGCGGCCTGATGGCACAGCTTGTAGTGTGGTAGGTTAATTGGCGGCCCGATGGTACAGTTTGTAGTGTGGTAGGTGGACGGGGGGCCCGATGGCACAGTTTGTAGTGTGGTGGATCGATAGGCGGCCTGATGGCACAGCTTGTAGTGTGGTAGGTCGATGGCGCAGTGAACACTTTTACTCGGCTAACATATCATTGCAGTAAAAATGCATCACTTATTTGGATTACGGCACGGAATCTAGGTAGATACGGAATAAACGCACAGACGACGCAAATGGTCTCTTTTGCACTTAGACCATGCATCGTCGATGCAGGACACGTACCGAGTCTGCGTCAAGCTATACACTGACAGGCCTACTTAATTGTAGAGTGGGTTGGACACAGTATATGTATACACAACCAATATATCACCTCACAACGCCCATTCTATCTAACTCGCTACAGTTGAGCAGTCTGCGTGTCACCAAGAGGCCACATGTGTACCCAGCAAGAACGAGGCCGTTTGAACGTCTGCGACGTCGTGTCGGGGTCAATTGCTAGATCATTGCTCAGGGCCGCTACGTGCGATAGGCTCTCCCACAACCGCTATGTGGCGCACTCACTAAGATTGGACATTGAGCGTGAGGTTGTGGAAGAGCCTACCCAGCTAACACACAACGTTCGCACACGATGCTTTTTGGTTGTAATCACTTCATCTCAAAGTTAACATCAGGATAACGTTGTTACAACGTGTGTCGCAAACATCGAAGTAATATTTTCTAACCTTTATCCCATAAAAATATAACATTTGCCATGTGTAGTGACTAATAAAACTTGGCTGCGTGTAGCAGTTGTTATAAATATAAAATGGTGAGAAATCGAGAGTGGACGTTTTCCCAACGTTAGGAGAACGTTACCTGAAAAATTAGACATCATGAAAAAATATGTAATTGATGGTATTTGGCAATCATGCTTCTGATTAATTCATCATATACGCAGTTGTTTTGCACAGAAGGCACAATTTTAATACTGGACTGAATGTCGGAAGTTATCTGAAAACGTTCGGGCAGCGTATAAAAAAGCCCATACATTTTCACGTTATCTCAACTAAAACCAGACCCCCCAAAAAACGTTGTCGTGACGTAACTGAGAAAGAGCCTACTGAAGGCGAGGGTTATAGACCAAGAAGTATTGCCGTCGAAATAGGGGTCACAGGGGCAAATCCATTTCAGGTGGCCGCTAACATGTGTATTCGCTTTCGGTAAAAAAAAAAGGGGCATATCTAGAATGCGGCCCATCCAGGCCCAATTTAGCCTTCATGTGCACCAAATCGGCTTAAAACGCGTCATTTTGAAAGAAAAATTTAGTGGGTCTGTTTCAACAACAAAAATGTCACTCCATAAACATTTGATCAGGTAGCAGTGGCAACCCTGGGTCTTACATGGGACCCGGTCACTGTTATCTGGCCGACTGGACCTATTTGAGATAAGGGTTTTTATCTTTGCAGCTGTTAATAACTGATTTAGGCATAATCAATTTCTAAAGTATTATCTACAAGACCCTGATAATTGCTATGACCACTGCATATTTGTAATATTGTGGTCACTTCACCAAAGTCCTCAGCCGTCGGAATATCAGCACCGAGGCGTAAGAGGGTCGGGCAGCCGGAGGGTATAAGTACCTTATCAATGTCTGATCAGAGAGGGTCCCCTTTGAACCCTAAGATGCGGTGTTAAGGTCGAGATCCTTTAGAGGTACAATATTAAAGTCTAGATACGTCAGACAGACCCTGTTAAAGTCTAGATACGTCAGACAGACCCTGTCAAAGTCTAGATCCGATACACTGTTAAATTCTAGATGTTAAATTCTAGATCAGATACACTGTTAAATTCTAGATCAGGTACACTGTTAAACTCTAGATCTGATGCACTGTTAAAGTCTCGATCCGATACACTGCTAAAGTCTAGATCCGATACGCTGTTAAAGTCTAGATCCGATACGCTGTTAAAGTTTAGATCCGATACGCTGTTAAAGTCTAGATCCGATACGCTGTTAAAGTCTAGATCCGATACGCTGTTAAAGTCTAGATCCGATATACTGTTAAAGTCTAGATCCGATACGCTGTTAAAGTCTAGATCCGTTGGAGAGACACAGTTAAAGTCTAGATCCGTTCGAGAGACAGAATTAATGTAGAGATCCGTTCGAGAGGCAGTTAAAGTCGAGATCCGTCCCCAGGATACTGTTAATAGTTGAGATCCGTCAGAAATATACACTGTTAAATTGAAGATCCGCTGGAAATATACATTGTTGAAGCGGAGATTCGTCTGAAAGATAGGTTGAAGTCGAGATTCATATAAATCATGCACTTATTGAGACCGTCAAAGTTCGACCACCCCCCCCCCCCCCCTCGGAAATTGCTGGGAACGCCCTTGTTCAGATAGCATAAAGAACCCATCCAAAGCCAAGCCTACCGAAAATGTAAAGCATGCTATCTAGATCACATTTTCCGATTCCTGTAATGCCTTTAGTTTCCTCTGCAGTTCTAACAAGTTATGCCAAAGTTATGCTTATAGTGCTTTCGACCAAATCGCAACCTGTAACTACATGTAAATTGGATGATCATAATTATAGATTTTTTTATGGCACTGCATTGCTTCACAATGTTGATATTGCGGAGAAAATACGTTACAAATATGGTAGCCCCATCATAGCGCACTCTCCACCACATACTGTGGCGCCACCTGGCGAAAGATGGACTGAACATGCACTCTTCCCAAAAGACGCAACGCAGCGCTACGGCGGTTTCGCCAAAACTTTATACGGCATCATGTATGAACTTGGTCTGTTGCGAGTAGTCGGTTGCACCATATCTATTCGTATTATTTCTCTGATGACGAATAAGTATTATCAAACTTCATCTTATTCTTTCATTTATTTGGACACTAAAGCTGAACTAAATGGCATGTCGCTTGTACACATCCCGGCCGCCAAGTTGGATACAGAGGAGGCTCTTGATTTGTGACGTCATCACGCCTAGCTCCGTCGCCAATGAGACATACCATCAGATATCGAGAAAATGAAACTATCAAGAATCTGTTTCAAGTTTATTGCTCAACAATATTTACAACGTATGCGTAAATCTGCTTAATAAAGCAATCAATGTGTGTTATATTACGTACATATCCAATATGTATAAATAAGGAAACAAGGCTCGGACTTTGAAGCACCATAAAAGTTTAACCCAGGCACTCCATCGTTCAAATCTCAGACACTCATCACAATTCTGAACAACTATCAATAAGGAATGCGCAAAGACAGTCCACAAGGTTATTCTTAACTTTGTTACTTTTGACTTCCGGGCATTAATTCAGTCGGAGTGATGAGAAGATTTAAAAGGCGCGTGCGGCGGCTGTCTTCTCCGATCTTGTTGATAGTAATTCTGAAACAGCAGAAAAATGTATCTATAGCTAAATATTGTGGCTGGAGAAACTGAAAGATAAGCGCGCTACATATATATCTTTCTTCTTTTAGCCAGCGCTAATTCTACACGGCAGGGAAAGGCTGGCTTTTATTATGCTCCCAGTCTGTTTTATATATGACTTAAGCATGAACGGACGTGTACACGTTACTTTGCTTGTTTACTATTAGATGTAGGTAACTTAATTACCGGTAAGTAGTTTACATGTTGATGATACTCTATGGTTCTGTTGTGGCACGCAATAGATATCAGATAGTGTGTCTTACTTGTCCTTTATCCCGACTGTGATATCTTCTTTCTATTACCTGCAATATTTCAAAAATAATGTTTGCATTATAGGGATTATTTCAGAGTATAACCATTCAATTCATTACACACATACTAGGCACTCGTTCATACGTATTTATATCAGAATCAAAGGACTAATACAAAAGTTCGCTAACAAGACAATGTTCCATCTAAAATAAGCGAAATAATACGTTCTAAAGGCGTATAAAGGAAATACTAAGACTGCAATAAACAAAGTATGGGATATACCTTGTCAAAGAAACGGCTAAGTCTGACGGAATTGCTGGAACCAGGGGCCAAATGCTTTACCTGCGTACAATCCTTGAAGGCAAACAAAGCATCAGTTAGTTAATAAATGAAATTTTTATTGTATACATGTATTTAGCAATACTCAAATAATCATATTCCCAGAGTTATATTGTTTTCACAAAACACTTCAAGCCGACTGACATAATACCATTCACATGGTTTCGCAACAAAATAAACGTGACGTTATAGTAGGTTTGCAAACAAAATGGAGTTCTATCAATACGTGTTTAACATTATACGGGTACATTCTGCTGTAGATGTATTGGAGCCGACATGCTCGAGCAGTCAGCGGTCAACTGCAGTCTAACAGGTCGTTGGGGGCCGTTTCCCCGTGTCATCTCATTGCTCCCCTACTCTTTGCGAAAGAGGACACGGGATCTTTATCCTGCGACCACACAGGCTCTCACGTGGCCGGAGCACTCGAGGCGAGCGCTCTAACCACTGAGCGATCGAGCCGGCCCCGAGACACTGTTCGAAGGACGAGTACCAGATTTATTTCGTCGGCTCCACACTCCTCGGCGATGGTCGAGGATCTCTTCAGGGACACGTCGCGGACAGCCTCGGCGATGTCCAGCTTAGTGCCCACCACTAACATCGGGATGGAGGACCCAGCAAACTGCTCCGGGTCATAGTCGTAGCTGGAAACCCCATTAGGTGAACAGAAATATAAAATTAACTCATTATCTGTATATAATGTGCATATATATAACGTTTACATTACGCCAGCTGTAATAATCATCAATAATAATTTGGATTTACACTGTGTCTGTCCAAAGGGTATTCCTAATTAAGGAATAGGAACAATACATGGTGAGTTATATCTGCAATATATTACATTACAAGACTACTATTCGGGCATACAGCTCAGCGATTTCCCAATAAAGGATCTTTTCTTGAGCGTAAACCACATAAAAATAAAAGCTAAAATCAACTGGTCTGATGCAGGTATACTATACTGCAGTTTTACACAACTTTGGGGAGACTTTAACATGTATAAGCCAGGTTCCTTTCGAAGCTCTCCATTGATACCTCTAACGACCTACTCACTCATCCTTCACTCCCTTGCCATCCTTGTTGAGGACTTCCGCTAACCATTTTCGCAAGTTCTGCTGAGACTTCCTATTCGTCAGGTCATGGACAAGAATAATTCCTGTGGTGGAAATATAGAATAACACACATAATAATAGACCTACACTTACATGATCCAATAAACTTACCGACATTTATCTCATCTTAAATCGTCCATTTACAAACATAATTATTACTTTTATTTTTATTGGTACTATATCTAGGCTCAAGACCCTTGGTATATCTAATGGACAACTGAACAGCACATCGAAACAGCATTTATCCAGTTTCAGCATCAAATTGTTTATATTTACTCCCAGATGCCTAAGGCTGACATTTCATTTATATTTTTTCTCAAGAATCAATTCGGGTAATTTATTTAAGGTTGAACAATCAGGTTTTGGGTGATTGTATATGCAAGCATATCTATTTAAGGTTGAACACTTTTAACCAAGATAATGTCAGGACAAATGGGAGAGTCAAGGTAGATAGCAGCTATTTACTTGGAAAGAAGACACATATGGCCTTAAATTTGTGCAAAAATAAAACTCAAAAGGATGTGAACCATGATTGACCAAAGTACTGAACATATTACTTTCTAGACTAAAAGGTGACTCCTGATTAACATGCATAAAGAACCTCTACAAGAAATGTACTTTTGTGCAAACTTGACCTCTGGGTTTGAGTGGTATTTAGGTCTATGCAATGTAGGTATCTAATACATACCACTGACAGGATTGTAGAAGATGCCTCGACTATTTTTATGGGATGATGAGCCTCCAATATCCCACAGCTCAACAAAATATGTCTTCTCAGCTGGTGTTCCAACTTTATAATCATGAAGCTGAAATGTAAATCAGGTTTACAATGATATTGCAACACACAAAACTCATATGTACATTACATCATCACATCATAGGAAAACCCTTTAACATTCAGCATACATCTCAGTGTTACAAGGAAACTACACATTTCAATAAATGTTGATATTTTATTGATGACAAAGCATTCAGATGACACATAGAAAGGATACACATCATAATACCCAGTGGTACTCTTACCTTTACCTCCACAGAGCAACCTATTGTCCAGTAAGGATTTCCTATAGGCTCATTATGGCAAATGAGATGAACTAAGGAAGATTTTCCAACTCCTGCAAGGGGCATCAAATGAAACAGTTACACACATGATGCTTAACGTTATAACAAACTCTAAATTATACTTCATTGTATATCACATTTGCTTACCACTAAATTTGTTTTCAATTGCTGGAAGATATAAATAACTTGAATGTACCACCCCTGGCCTCTATTGTAAGTTTGTAGTAACAAGATTAAAACAGTATTTCAGCAGCAACACTTCCATGATAATTGAATGCTATTACAGTGACATCAGGGGCGGATCTATGAATTTGCCAACAGGGGGGTTGCTCTCTGAAAACTTGCAACCCCCCTAACTTGCAACCTCCCCCCATTGTTGAACATTGTTGATAACCTCGTTAAATAAATGAAGTTTACACAAAAAAACAACAACTCCCCCCCCCCCCCCCACCCCCCTGGATCCGCCCCTGGACATTAAGGGACAAAGACACAAATGTCGCACATAGACCAAATCACAGATAATCATCAAAGGCTCCATAGTTGCCATGGCGCGCGTGGCTGGGGCAAATATAGAGCATGTATTGTTCAGAGCATGTTTGGCGCCATTGCAACTATATAATCTTATGATGTATGCCTTAGTATGTTTATAAAATTGTGTTTGCTGCCATTGGAGTGTCAGCATGGAGAAATATTCTTTGTGTCTTAAAAAAGGATAACAGCGCAGTACACACATAAGTTTGGTATCATTAAAATTGCACAGTATTGCTTTCTCATGTCAGTCAATTTCAGAGCGATCGCAGCAAATTCATGGAAAATATAGGCAGTAACGCGAGTCTATGGTATTTAGGAGTTTGGCTTTTAGTCACTATGATGAATAACCATGCAATTATCCATAAAGCATATGTAATATGATCACATGACATACAGATTATTGCTGTCATATTATTCCTGTAAAATACAGGCTGGAACTGAGACCTAACAGTGGTCTCTCGAGGCAAGGGCTGGGGGCACAGGCACCGTAAATGAAGTGACACAGGCCAGTGGGGGGGGGGGGGGGGGGAGTGGAAGTGGTATGCATAATAGCCAAACAGCATAACGGCTGAATCGATCTCACCACCCCCTACCATAAGTGGAGTGGTGGGTGGTCGGGGGTGGTCAAGCTGCAAGGGGATTAGTCCGCAGCGATTAAGGGGGCAGAGGAGGCGGGGGAGGGGGGTTGAGGGGATTAGCCAGCAGCGATTGAACTGTCTGTTGTTATTTGCGCCGTCTCGCCAGAGTGACTGCAAGGCTATTGCGGGGTTGTATACAATGTTCTGGGATTAGTGTGGTCGATTGTATGGAATAATAGGCAGCGAAAGTTTATAGAGATTTATAGAGATTTAATAACAAATTTATTTAACATAGACCAACAACTCCTTTTATACCCAATTTATCCATAATCAACCAATTGGTTGGATTGCTTTACTCAAACCTTTAGGCAGGTAGACAGTGACAACCGCTAAAGACAGCTTTGGCTAAGGAGCCAGGATTCAATTACATGCCAATGTGACTATGGAGTTGGTTATCAAAGGGCTACACGTTCCAGATGGCAGGGAAATCGTAACTAATTTAATAAGCCAGAGAATTTAACAAGTTGTTATCAAGGATGCGGCGTTGTGTTATGGATTGTTATAATGCAGTTTTCAATTGGCTGTATATACAAGTTATCCACCAGTAAAAATGGGTAAAAGCCAGAAATTAAATGCGAATTCATAATCATAAACGAAAGTGCATGAAATTCTGGCCTCTTGAATATCCGCAAAAATCCTTGCTCTATACCCTCATTGTTATTTTAATTTATGTTATCAATACTCATTACGGAGCTCCTCGTAGTCAATTGGCTGTGTACAAAAATCTGCGTTATATCCATACTCATTACGGAGCTTTAAGGGATTCCCCCAAAATGTGCAAAAAGTTATATTCCCTCAGGAAGCCGAGCCTGGCCACCCACCCCCCACCCCACCCAGCCAGTCGAGGCGCACAGACTAATCTGCTGGCTCACTACACCCCCCCACCCCATCCCCCGTCTCCCCTTAAATCCTTCCGACCTTTGGCAATTTGGCTATTATGCTGTTATGAGCAGAGTGTACACGGGGGGGGTGAACCAGGGTTACGCACTTACGCCGCTGAAAGTCACGGGGCCGGGGCTACCCCACAGGCACAGTAAATCAGTGGAGGGGGGAGGCTGGTGGGGGGGGGGGGGGGTGGGGGTCAATGGCTAGTCAAGCGCGGTAAAGCCTAAGGTGCGATATTGGGATTTGAAGCGGGTGCCTGTCGCTCAGTTCGAGCGGGAGTTGGACACCTTGTGTGTTTAGTATGCGTTGTGGGGCCCCCTACCCCCCCCCCCCTCGGCCTCCCCCCTCCACTGATTTACTGTGCCTGTGGGCTACGCTGACCGCGGAATCAGAGAATGGTTGACCAATAATTAGAGGAGGAAAACAATATTCGTGCCGCCCCAATAGCTAGTTACGCCTCTCCACCTAACTCGGTTTCTTCTCATGCGTATTAGGCCTACCAGAATCGCCAACAACAAGGATTCTAACTTTGTCATACGCGGCCATGTCGAAACTGACTACAACATCCGGTGATTATAATTACCGAAAATGGTTTTCTAACCTGAAACCCGCAGTGTATATTTTTGACGATTGATGTCGCTTGGGGTATCTGGACTGTCCATATATTATGTCTGTTCTGTGACTATCGGTCTAGGTAAGATAAAATAAAGTTTTATTACAAGTCGGTGTATAAAAATCAACAAAGACATTAGCACAAGTAATATATATTGACCGAAATACTTAGGTATCTGCCACTAAGATTGATAATTCTTAAAGTTGTATGTCGAGCTCTTTCCCGCCAAAACTAAAGAGGTCAAAATACAAATATAAATCCGTCCTTGAATCATTCAAGACTTCTTTTGTCTATACTCCACCCATGCCAGACTGCCAAATAGTGTCTCCTAGCCTTGCCCGTTATATCAATTTACCACAAGTTTTCATTTTAGTGGTAAACGTCATCAGTTTGTGTGCTTCGCAATGCTTTGTTATAAGTAGCAGTACCGCGACCGAGTTCTGTGGTGTCCCGGGATAGACACGTTTGCCACACCATAGCCGAAACGGCGATGTTTATCAGGTTTTTGACTTTATAGAATAAAACATTCGAGTTTTCTGCAAATTTTGATATAAATTTCGCCTAGGCTTAGTTTTGGCGGGAAAGAACTGGACATGCAACTTTAAACTCGTACTTCAGTGAAAGCGGATTGGTCAAAGGATATTAACATCATTGGATTCTTTGAAATTTCCTTTAACATGGAGAGATAATTGACCGGAAAGTGACTTTATTTCTACATGACGACAGCAATCTTTAAGTAGGCCGACTTCCGTAAGTCACATATAATGCGCGAACACCGTACGGGAAAATCTTATTTCGACATCTTTATTCTATATCTTTGGTGCGATCATAGAATGGCTTCCACACACCAGGATATAGAAGCCCTGGCTGGATGGGGGGGGGCGGGGGTTATTGCCAAATGACGAAAGAAAAGTTTCCCTTACGTTGGTTACACTTGACCAATGTAACCGCATCAGATAATCTTTAACTCTCTGAAAGTGTTTTTGCATCGATCATATCAACTTGATATCAGCCACTAAAGCATTATAGGGGAGGGGGGGGGGGGGGGTCACGACATATGTGGTTGTGTACACCGTTGTCTCTATTTTCCCCAGAGCAGAAGGCTGCATGCATTTCTCTGAACCCATTTCTCTTCGTGTGCCTATTTGAAAAAAAGGAAGAAAATACTTTTTTGTAAATGCTTTGATATAAACGATTCGTTAATGATGGCGTAATTACCGCAATTTTACAAGTATTTATCTTTACTATATCTCAGTATTAATTCTTAATCTCGTCTAACTTTAGTGAACGCGAGGGCAACTTATAAGTTGTATTTAGTTCGCGGAAAGAAAACGCGCTAGCTTTTCGGGAAACAGTGCATCTTCGAATCCTCTTTAACAATTTCGGTATTTGGTTAAATGTTGGTATTATTTACTTTTAATATCGCTCAACCAAAATTGACCAAAGGGATACAAAACCGGTCCTACAAAACCTGCCTTGTGCGAGATATTTCTGTATTAATAGAGAATCCGTTCGCGCTGAAACAAAGGTAAAGCCTACTGTTCGGCCTTACTATCGTCTGACGTTTTTTTTTTTTAGTCTATGTTTCTCTCTGACGTTGTGAAATTTAAATAAGCTTACATGTAGAAAAGCGTGGGGGCAGATTGGCGTGGTCATAGCCCTAGATTTCAGACGTTAAAGTTTGACAATCGAATAAGGGACTGTACCAGTTATCCGATTGTCTGTAACCCCTGTAACATCTGAACTTTCAGGCTATGTGCGCCCTAGCCCTGGTACATGCCTCTCTTACCACGCCTGTAAACGGAGCAAGGGTGAGAGCCATGCCGTTCACTAGGCCTAAAATTAGAAATGGCGGACTGGTGGCTCAAGTTGAAGGTCCTAACAGAATAAATATGCAGTGCCTACCCGTCAAGTTGCTCCATTAGATTCCTGAAGCTTTTATGACTTTCGTCTGACAGTCATTTCTTTGGTCGATAGTGTATTTTCTTGTAATCCAGGCGATTTGTATTCTCTCTCGCTTTGTTTTCAATGCTCCGCCATTTGCCGGACGTCAACAAACACCGCCTGGCAGCGAGTGCTCATGCTAAGTTTGTTTACTTCCAGCGAGCGGTTAAAGCTTCCTGAATAACCAACTAACCAACCAATCAACCTGGCGCCCATTAATTTGGTGGCAGGGGAGGGTAGTGGTGGAGAGGGGGAGAGCTGAGAGGAGGAGGTGGTCCAGGGATTAGCAGGATGCAGACAGGGCATTGTGTAATCGTGTAGTGTTATTTGAGGCCTTTAATCATTATTGCAGTTCATTCTCATCCAAAATGGGGTATAAATCCTGGCCAACTGGCGTAACCTCATAACTTTCTCAACCTATCTGTTTGCAAGATTGAGATAGCTGCTTGATGTATTAGATGCGATGAGAATGTGACACCTTGCCAGGAAGGGTTGCGATTCGAGAGTGTATGGGTGATGGCAGTCCTCAAGGCCAACATCCTGCAGGTTGCTGCCATCTCTCTGGCCGACATCCAACAGGTCACTGCTATCCCCCAGGCCAATGTCTAGCAATTTGCTGCCATCTCCCAGGCCGATCTCCAGCAGGATTCCGCCATCCCCCAGGCCAATATCGAGTAGGTCACTGCCATCCCCCAGGCCAATATACCACAGGATGCTGCCATCCCCGAGACCAACATTTAGCAAGTTGCTGCGGCCCACCAGACTGAATCCCACAGAATGCTGCAATCCCCCAGGCCAATGTCCAACACAGTGCTGCCATCCCCCAAGCTGATGTCTAGCAGGACACCCCCAGGCCAATGTCCAACAGGGTGCTGCTATCCTCCAGGCTGATGTCTAGCAGGAGACCCCCAGGCCAATGTCTAGCAGGTCGCTGCCATCCCCAAGGCCAATATCTAGCAGGCCGATGTCTAGCAGGATGCTGCCATTCACCAGACCAATGTCTAGCAGGTCCCTGCCATGCCCCAGGCCAATGTCCAGCAGGTAGCTGCCATTCCCCAGGATGATGGCGCAAATGTCTCTGCCATACCCAAGGCCAACATCCAGCAGGCTGAGGTCCAGCCTGACGCTGCCATCCCCCAGGCCAATGTCTAGCAGGTTGCTGCCATCCCCGGGATGATGCCGCAAATGTCAAGTGTTGCCATCCCCCAGGCCAACATTCAGCAGGTCGCAGCCATCCCCCAAACTGATGTTGCATTGACCGCTGTAAATAATTTGTTTATTGTATCTATGTTGTTGTTTCTTAATTTGATGGAACAGATAAATTTTCAAGGGGGGAGGGGGGGGGGGGGGCAGGTCAATCTCAACACCACATGCCCAACATGGGAGGCGACATCCCTCTGACCCTATTTACCTATTTATCAGTAACCAGAATTCAGTAATAACAACCACATTATCTGTTACCTGACTTGAACTGAGAGTCATGATATCTGGATCTACTTTAGGGAGTAGGTGAGTAGTGGTCTCTGATCTCCCTAACTTTCACCCCCTACCTCGTTTCATACATTTTTGGCTTATTTTAGCCCTTATATGCACAAAAGTGGCTTAAAACACAACTTAAATTTTGTCATCTCAATGTTGACCCCCCCCGCATCCCCCCAAATGCTCAACGATCTCTTGATAGGGCATTCAGGTTTTCAATGCTAACGAATGTGCTCATTCCAAGAGATATATATGCTATAACGTGCCATAAACGAGCCACTGAAACCAGGCATGTATTGCAGGTCCGTGCCAGGATGAGCACTCCGGCCGCCACGGCGTCCGACCCGGAGGTGCTGACCGTCGTGCCCGAGGCCCTCAAGAAGCTGGTGCGCTTCATCATCCGGGCCTTCTACGACCTGGAGCAGCACCTGATGGTCGACCTGCTGGTGCACCACGCCTGTATGCGGGAGGAGGACATGATGGACCTCCTCAAACTCGAGCAGAAGCAGTTCCGCGCCGCCGTCAACACGCTCAAGAACGACAAGCTGCTCAAGACCCGGATGTTGATGGAGACGAACTCTGAGGGCAAGACGAACAAGCACCTTGTGTATTTCATTAACTATAGCATTTTCGTTAACGTAGTCAAGTACAAGCTGGACCACATGTTGAGAAAGATAGAGACGGAGGAGCGAGATGCCACCAGTCGGGCGTCCTTCAAGTGTTTGCCTTGCGCCAAGACATTCACGGATCTGGAAGTCGGGGAGCTATTCGACCCTTACACAGGTTGGTCCGCGGTGTTAGATTGTAATAATTATCCCTGCTTTCCATGTCACGACATCCTGCCTGGAGCTCTCTTGTGGTGACATTTTTTTTATAGAAGTATTGAAATGTTGTGATAAGAAGTTGTTTGGGTATGACGTATGGTATCCTGAAACATCGCCCCTTTACAGTTGTATCGTTACATTTTGAATTTCTTTTACTTCTGATGTGGTCAAATACATGCTTTTCATGTTGGAAAATAGACTTGTTTGCAGTCCCTAGTTATGAAAGACGATCTTCTCCTAAATTTGATTTACATTTCTTTTAAGAATGTGATGGTTATGAACAATAGAAAATGCCCCCCCCCCACCCCTGAACGATTTTGAGAGGTGATTTTTACATCGAATTCTGCTGTAATTATTATGCCATTTTACTATGATATTGTGTATATAAGTAAATTTGGAAGTATATATACCAATACCTCCACAGGAGAGATGCGATGTACGTTTTGCCGCGCTGAAGTTGAAGAGGAGGCCACAGCGATGCCCAAGGGCGACTCAAGGTCACTGATTGTTAAGTTCAACGAGCAGATTGAACCAATCTACAACCTGCTGCGGGAGGTGGAGGACGTGAAGCTGTCGGCCGAGATACTGAACCCGGAGCCGGCCGTTATCAAAACCTCTAAGTAAGTGTGACGTCACAAGTAACTTATAATTACATGTTTGTCTATAATAATAATAACAACAATAATAATAATAATAGAATGAGAGCGCTTTTTCTGTGCTATTCCGGTTCCGTATTATCTTTCTTCCGGATAGTCGTTTAGCGTCTTTCTTCGTAAAAAAGGGTCTGAATATCCATGGCGACGGGATTTGTTCCATTTTAATCGTTCCCATTGTCATGATATGACCTTAGACGTTGTAACACCGTGCTTAAGGCGTACCAGCTTCACGACCAGTGCAACTATTCCACAGGCACAGTAGATCAGTGGTGGGGGGGGGGGCGGCGGGGGGTCTCTACCAACCCCCCACTTATTTACTGTGCCTGTAGACCAGTCTGTGTATCAGTGACTATATAACTTACCTCACGTATTATTTCTTCTTTTCCTCCCCACCCCCCCCCCCGCCGCCCTCTACTGCCCAACGCCCACCTCACCTTACCCACCACCCTACCCCACCTCACTAACCCCCGACCCCTGCCGCCCCCGTCGCTAGGACGTCGGGTGCCGGGAGCGCGTCGCGCGGGCCGGGCCAGGGGGGTATGTGGAGCGGCGAGCGCCGACAGGTGGGCTACGGCTTCACGGAGAACAAGGTGACGGTGAACCTGGAGGAGGACGGAGGGGCCTCGGCGGCGGGGGGCAGCGGCGGCGCCGGCGGCGGGGCGCAGCCGGTCAAGGACCGGCCGGTCTGGATGGTGGAGAGTACGATCGAGGGGGCGCAGTCCGAATCTCTGCTGCAGGTCAGTGCTCACGGAGCCTGTGTAATGCTATTGGGGGTACCAGTCGGGTCATTAAAGGGTTATGACTTTAGAATAGGCACATGTCTGTGTAACATAATTATAGCCATAACTTGAAATCTTTGATATGAAAATAATGTTAACATCACAAGGTAATTTCTGTTGCTGTTCGAATGTAAACGATCATCGACTCGCTAAATCAAAAATCAGATTTGATCCAGGTATAAAACCATCTCTTTATAACCGCTGTTTGCCGATATAGGCTAATCTTGGGTATCTATCTATGTGATGAAATATATTTTTTATCATTCATGATCCACCTCTTCATGTACCAGGAGGACTCGAACCAGACTGCCAAGGATGACCAGCCAATGGCTGCTCAGGAAAATAGTGACATCATGCGCACGTTGCTTGCGCACGAGAAGAAGGCGTCCGCACCCCACATCCCTGGGGCGCCCCCTAGCGAGGATACGTCCAGTAGTGAGTCTGACGACGATCAAATGAAACCCGGACCATCACAACCTGGTTAGTGGACACATATGTATATTTTCCACTTATCGCATTCAGTCAGTTTTTTTTTTGTGAATAACTGCGGTATTTCACTTGCACAATAGACCAGGATTTGCTTGTTATCTACCCTCCGTCCCTGCTGATGAAAGAAGCTGCCTAGATTCAAGTTGGTCCTTTCAACCTGGTGGCAACCATATCATACAAAGCGGATATCCTGTTCTTGGTGGAACAAACGCGTTACACATTAAACTTACCATTTACATATGCCTTGCAACTGCAGTCTTAACTCATTTATGTGTGATGAACATGTGTCGCTGGCATGGGCTCCAATGCCATTGTCTCCCTATTTGACTTACATGGAGGGCGTTATGAGGGTGACTGTGTCGGTTTTCCTAATGTAACATGCCCATATTACCACTCAAGCAGCTCACACCACGCCATTACAAACAAGTGTTTTTGGCTGCTTTGAAATGGGGTGGAGTATAACTTGCCCCAGGTATTGGTGCCAAGGTTTGAGCCGGCAACCTGTTGATCAGCCGTCTGAGCCAGGGAGGCTCCCCACCATACCATAACTAGCGTGTTTATAATACGCACAAAATTATCGGTTTATGATTCCATCAACGTGGTTGCTAACATTGTACCGAACGAAATGTCGATTTCAGTTTCATGGTCTTTCATGGTCATTAAACCGTTCAGCATAATGTTTACATTACGGATCACGGTGAACAAGGACAGGTTCCATATATTTTTGTACGATTTTAAGATAGTGTGGCACAAGATCGAGTGAAAGCTGCTGAATTGTATACTCGTACGTTCGGTGGGCCACGTGATTCACCATGGTTACGCACTGGATGATTCCAGAATGATGGTACATTAAACTTTCACAGCTCACTCGGTAACTCGTTGGGCTTTGGACACACAGTCGTGTTTGGGTTGTAGCTGTGTAATCACTATCCCAGACAGCACACTGGGCCCATGTGTGTGCCCATATGTGTGCCCACGTGTGTGCCCACGTGTGTGTCCATGTGTGTGCCCATGTGTGTGTCCATGTGTGTGCCCATGTGTGTGCCCATGTGTGTGTCCATGTGTGTGCCCATGTGTGTGTCCATGTGTGTGCCCATGTGTGTGCCCATATGTGTGCCCACGTGTGTGCCCACGTGTGTGTCCATGTGTGTGTCCATGTGTGTGTCCATGTGTGTGCCCATGTGTGTGTCCACGTGTATGCCCATGTGTGTGCCCATGTGTGTGTCCGTGTGTGTGCCCATGTGTGTGTCCATGTGTGTGTCCATGTGTGTGTCCATGTGTGTGTCCATGTGTGTGTCCATGTGTGTGCCCATGTGTGTGTGCTCATGTGTGTGTCCATGTGTGTGTCCATGTGTGTGCCCATGTGTGTGCCCATGTGTGTCCAAGTGTGTGCCCATGTGTGTGCCCATGTGTGTGTCCATGTGTGTGCCCATGTGTGTGTCCATGTGTGTGTCCATGTGTGTGTCCATGTGTGTCCATGTGTGTGCCCATGTGTGTGTCCATGTGTGCCCATGTGTGTGCCCATGTGTGTGTCCATGTGTGTGCCCGTGTGGCCTAAAGCGCCAAACCATCTATCCATGCATGATTTAATGATTTAAATTCGTATGGCTTATTGAGATCGCTGTGCGCTGCAGTGTTCTGTCTGTCGCCTGGTTGTCGGGCGGGCAAACTATGTATTATCCCGGTTAGGGATAGGAGGGACCTCCCGCCAGACAGGCGAGATCGCTGGTCTCTGAGAGGCAGAACGCTCACATAATGCGCCCACCGTGATCATGCCTTATGGTCGCTGGTGGACCGCCAGAGTATCGGCTCCTAAATTAATATTGTTATATGTGAAGGTTCACCAGTCAATCTTGATCTTAAGGTTGCAGTAAGCGAAACGGTCGTTTTATCATGGCTCTCGATGCACTCACTCCCGCTTAGCGTTTACTACAATAATTGGCTTGCTGAACTTTAGCCAGATAGTAAGACCGGAAGACGGCTGTCTACACCCCCAAAACCCACCACTTACACTTGCACTGAATGTACCTTAACGTGTTCCTCGCAAGAAACCAGTATCATATGAGTAACGAAGAAGTTGTTTGTCGTAGTGCTCGCCTCCAAATAACAAAAAAAATGTCGACATAGACATAGTCGCCTCCCAGCTCCCGGCGGAAAAACCTTTCTACGAGATCTTCCCCCGCGGAGCGCCCCCTGGCGTGGAAGAGCGAGTGCCTGGATTCTCTGCCGCCCAAAGTGTCTGTCCCCACCACAACCCCCCTCACCCCCCCTCCCCACCCCCCACCCCCTGGGGACCACCCACATGCCCCGCCGGCGGGAACCACAACAATATACGTGGAGTTACGGACGTCTGGACTTGCTCGCGAGTGGTTTTGCCACGTGGATCACTTCAGGCGAGCTTTTAATCCGGAAGAGACGAACAAAAAAATGCCATCGAAAATTCTTTTTTGGGTTTTGGTGTTTCGTCCCTGTGACGAAGTCTTAGAAGATGGGTGGACGGAGCGCAGTTGTGAATACTGTGCATTAATCAACCCGGCCTTGATTGTTGTTTTGCCGTCTATGATGCCCACCTGTGCTTGTTTTCGTCGCTAAAATTACGTTTAAATGATAGATCAATATCCACATCGTGTTACCTGAATCACAGGGGTCTGCCACGTATATGTTGAAAGCGTGTGGTCCGTGTAGTCATGTTGTTTAAGCGGTCCTGTGGTCTGAGTAGTCCTGTGATCTGAGTAGTGTGGTCTAAGCGGTCGTGTGGTCTGAGCAGTCCTGTGGTCTGACTAGTCCTGTGGTCTGAGCAGTCCTGTGGCCTGAGTAGTCCTGTGGTCTGAGTAGTCCTGTGGTCTGAGTAGTCCTGTGGTCTGAGTAGTCCTGTGGTCTGAGTAGTGTGGTCTAAGCGGTCGTGTGGTCTGAGCGGTCGTATGGTCTGAGCGGTCGTATGGTCTGAGCGGTCGTGTGGTCTGAGCGGTTCTGTGGTCTATGCGGTCCTGTGATCTGAGCGGTCGTGTGGTCTGAGTAGTCTTGTGGTGTGAGTGGTCCTGTGATCTCAGCGGTCCTGTGATCTCAGCGGTCGTGTGGTCTGAGCGGTCCTGTGATCTCAGCGGTCGTGTGGTCTGAGCGGTCGTGTGGTCTGAGCGGTTCTGTGATCTGAGTGGTTCTGTGATCTGAGCGGTTTCGAGGTCAAAGCGGTTGTCCGGTCTGAGTGGTCCTGTGACCTGAGCGGTCGTGTGGTCTGAGCGGTCGTGTGGTCTGAACGGTCGTGTGGTCTGAGCGGTCGTGTGGTCTAAGCGGTCGTATGGTCTGAGCGATTCTGTGATCTGAGCGGTTGTGTGGTCAGCGGTCCTGTGATCTGAGCGGTTGTGTGGTCAGCGGTCCTGTGATCTGAGCGGTTCTGTAGTCAGTGTACTCGCGTGGTCTGTGCAAGCCTGTTATTTACGCAGTCGTGTGGTTCGAGTGGTCCCACTCTCCGTGTGATACGGGCATCCGAGCGGTCCTAGGGTCTGAGCGGTCCGGTTTTCTGGCATTTGATTAATGAATTGAAGTTCATGGATAAATGGGCGTTTAATAATATGAATTTAGATATGGTGCTCGTCGATAACAATATTAAATATACATGTATCAGCCGCCTGTAACACATCAGGATCACGCACTTTAACTATCACCTTCACCGATCGAGACTTAGTATGTGGTGTCGTTATAACACGAGGTGTCTTCTGCAATCTCTCACCATCCAAAAGTTAGGTACATTTCGCCGTCTGCCATATTGATCAGTGCTTCCGCTATCCTGGAGAGATCACACGCTTCTTCACTGTCTCTTGCCCTGAGGCGTTCATTGCCTCTCCATCGCCCCCGTCGCCGCCCCCGCCCCCCTTCTCCTCCTCCTCCTCCTCCTCCTTCCGCTCCTCCTGCACCGCACCACCACCCAGTCAGGTGTACCACCCTATTATCCGCCCCCTCTCTCTCCTGCCCCCTCTCCCTCCTGCCCCCTGACCCCCGCCCCCCCCCCCCCACCACCCGGACGTCAGTCACCATCCACCCGGACACCCATTGATCAGACCTTTCAACATGGCTTGAGACAGTGCCGAGGACGGGGCGGAGGCGGAGGCCGAACGTAATTTACTTGTAACAATGTTTGGAAGGTGTAATCACATTTCACCTTCGGCGGCGGGAAGGCCGACTCGGGTCACGGGTGGGTTTGACGAATCGGTAGGCAGATACCGTGGTATGCACCATGGACTGACATACAGTGTGGGGACCCGACATAGACTGATATACAGTGTGGTGTGGGGACCCGACATAGACTGATATACCGTGTGGTGTGGGGACCCGACATAGACTGATATACCGTGTGGTGTGGGGACCCGACATAGACTGATATACCGTGTGGTGTGGGGACCCGACATAGACTGATATACCGTGTGGGGACCCGACATAGACTGATATACCGTGTGGTGTGGGGACCCGACATAGACTGATATACCGTGTGGTGTGGGGACCCGACATAGACTGATACACCGTGTGGTGTGGGGACCCGAAATAGACTGATATACAGTGTGGTGTGGGGACCCGACATAGACTGATATACCGTGTGGTGTGGGGACCCGACATAGACTGATATACCGTGTGGGGACCCGACATAGACTGATATACCGTGTGGGGACCCGACATAGACTGATATACCGTGTGGTGTGGGGACCCAACATAGACTGATATACCGTGTGGTGTGGGGACCCGACATAGACTGATATACCGTGTGGTGTGGGGACCCGACATAGACTGATATACAGTGTGGTGTGGGGACCCGACATAGACTGATATACCGTGTGGTGTGGGGACCCGACATAGACTGATATACCGTGTGGTGTGGAGACCCGACATAGACTGATATACAGTGTGGTGTGGGGACCCGACATAGACTGATATACCGTGTGGTGTGGAGACCCGACATAGACTGATATACAGTGTGGTGTGGGGACCCGACATAGACTGATATACCGTGTGGTGTGGGGACCCGACATAGACTGATATACCGTGTGGTGTGGGGACCCGACATAGACTGATATACCGTGTGGTGTGGGGACCCGACATAGACTGATATACCGTGTGGTGTGGGGACCCGACATAGACTGATATACCGTGTGGTGTAGGGATCCGACATAGACTGATATACCGTGTGGTGTGGGGATCCGACATAGACTGATATACCGTGTGGTGTGGGGACCCGACATAGACTGATATACCGTGTGGTGTGGGGACCCGACATAGACTGATATACCGTGTGGTGTGGAGACCCGACATAGACTGATATACCGTGTGGTGTGGGGACCCGACATAGACTGAAATACCGTGTGGTGCGGGGACCCGACATAGACTGATATACCGTGTGGTGTGGCGACCCGACATAGACTGATATACCGTGTGGTGTGGGGACCCGACATAGACTGATATACCGTGTGGTGTGGGGACCCGACATAGACTGATATACCGTGTGGTGTGGGGACCCGACATAGACTGATATACCGTGTGGTGTGGAGACCCGACATAGACTGATATACCGTGTGGTGTGGAGACCAGACATAGACTGATATACAGTGTGGGGACCCTACATAGACTGATATACCGTGTGGTGTGGGGACCCGACATAGACTGATATACAGTGTGGTGTGGGGACCCGACATAGACTGATATACCGTGTGGTGTGGGGACCCGACATAGACTGATATACAGTGTGGTGTGGGGACCCGACATAGACTGATATACAGTGTGGTGTGGGGACCCGACATAGACTGATATACCGTGTGGTGTGGGGACCCGACATAGACTGATATACCGTGTGGTGTGGAGACCCGACATAGACTGATATAGAGTGTGGGGACCCGACATAGACTGATATACAGTGTGGGGACCCGACATAGACTGATATACAGTGTGGGGACCCAACATAGACTGATATACCGTATGGTGTGGGGACCCGACATAGACTGATATACCGTGTGGTGTGGGGACCCGACATAGACTGATATACCGTATGGTGTGGGGATCCGACATAGACTGATATACCATGTGGTGTGGGGACCCGACATAGACTGATATACAGTGTGGTGTGGGGACCCGACATAGACTGATATACCGTGTGGTGTGGGGACCCGACATAGACTGATATACCGTGTGGTGTGGGGACCCGACATAGACTGATATACCGTGTGGTGTGGAGACCCGACATAGACTGATATACAGTGTGGGGACCCGACATAGACTGATATACCGTGTGGTGTGGGGAGCCGACATAGACTGATATACCGTATGGTGTGGGGACCCGACATAGACTGATATACCGTGTGGTGTGGGTACCCGACATAGACTGATATACCGTGTGGTGTGGGGACCCGACATAGACTGATATACCGTGTGGTGTGGGGACCCGACATAGACTGATATACCGTATGGTGTGGGGACCCGACATAGACTGATATACCGTGTGGTGTGGGGACCCGACATAGACTGATATACCGTGTGGTGTGGGGACCCGACATAGACTGATATACCGTGTGGTGTGGGGACCCGACATAGACTGATATACCGTGTGGTGTGGGGACCCGACATAGACTGATATACAGTGTGGTGTGGGGACCCGACATAGACTGATATACAGTGTGGTGTGGGGACCCGACATAGACTGATATACAGTGTGGTGTGGGGACCCGACATAGACTGATATACCGTGTGGTGTGGAGACCCGACAAAGACTGATATACCGTGTGGGGACCCGACATAGACTGATATACAGTGTGGGGACCCGACATAGACTGATATACAGTGTGGGGACCCAACATAGACTGATATACCGTATGGTGTGGGGACCCGACATAGACTGATATACCGTGTGGTGTGGGGACCCGACATAGACTGATATACCGTATGGTGTGGGGATCCGACATAGACTGATATACCATGTGGTGTGGGGACCCGACATAGACTGATATACCGTATGGTGTGGGGACCCGACATAGACTGATATACAGTGTGGTGTGGGGACCCGACATAGACTGATATACCGTGTGGTGTGGAGACCCGACATAGACTGATATACAGTGTGGTGTGGGGACCCGACATAGACTGATATACAGTGTGGTGTGGGGACCCGACATAGACTGATATACCGTGTGGTGTGGAGACCCGACATAGACTGATATACCGTGTGGTGTGGGGACCCGACATAGACTGATATACCGTGTGGTGTGGAGACCCGACATAGACTGATATACAGTGTGGGGACCCGACATAGACTGATATACCGTGTGGTGTGGGGAGCCGACATAGACTGATATACCGTATGGTGTGGGGACCCGACATAGACTGATATACCGTGTGGTGTGGGGAGCCGACATAGACTGATATACCGTATGGTGTGGGGACCCGACATAGACTGATATACCGTGTGGTGTTGGGACCCGACATAGACTGATATACCGTGTGGTGTGGAGACCCGACATAGACTGATATACCGTGTGGTGTGGGGACCCGACATAGACTGATATACCCTGTGGTGTGGGGACCCGACATAGACTGATATACCGTGTGGTGTGGGGACCCGACATAGACTGATATACCGTGTGGGGACCCGACATAGACTGATATACCGTGTGGTGTAGGGACCCGACATAGACTGATATACCGTGTGGTGTGGGGACCCGACATAGACTGATATACCGTGTGGTGTGGAGACCCGACATAGACTGATATACCGTGTGGGGACCCGACATAGACTGATATACCGTGTGGTGTAGGGACCCGACATAGACTGATAGGGCCTATACCGTGTAGTATTGGGACACAATTTTATCGTGCTTGTATGTATTTTACTAACCAAGTTAATTTGGTGGAGGTAATGGTCACAACGTGTGAATTACTAAAAAGCGGTTGGCCATGCGTTAAATCCACAAATCTTTGTCATTGGCTGTGGATGGTTCCCATGCGAACAGTTTTCCTAATTTCCAGTAGAATCGAGTCTCTATCAACTGGATCTATCGTATAGAGGCTCAGTGCGCCGCCAACTGGGCTTCGGAGGTTCCCCGTGGTACATGTGCGTTGTCGCCGGCGGATGAATCACAGAATAAAACAGAAATCTTTTTCTTTCATCCAGGACCCGCGTTCGTGGAAGAAATGGAGGGCAGCGATGACGAGGACGGGGACGCCGTCGCCATGGTGACGATTGGGACTGCGCGCGTGGCGTACCACGAGGTGACCGAGGATATGGTACGCCAGATGTCAGCCGCTGAGCAGGAGGCGTACATCAAGCTGGGTCAAGAGATGTACCAGGATATGTACGACTGAGGGGGAGGTGTACCAGGATATGTGCTACTGTGGTGGAGAGGTGGGAGGAACTGAGGGAACGGCTTGGGTCCGAGTGAAAGCCGTAAAACTGTCGCTGACCTGTACTGTTCGGGTCGTAGCTGAACGCGATAGACTGAAGGTGAATTGTACGACTTGGTCGTAACAGAAAGCGCTAGACTGAGGGTGAACTGTATGACTTGGTCGTACGGCAGAAAGCGATAGACTGAGAATGAACTGTATGACTTGGTCGTAACAGAAAGCGCTAGACTAAAGGTGAACTGTATGACTTGGTCGTAGCAGAAAGCGATAGACTGATGGTGAACTGTATGACTTGGTCGTAGCAGAAAGCGATAGACTGATGGTGAACTGTATGACTTGGTCGTAGCAGAAAGCGATAGACTGAGGGTGAACTGTATGACTTGGTCGTAGCAGAAAGCGATAGACTAAAGGTGAACTGTATGACTTGGTCGTAGCAGAAAGCGATAGACTAAAGGTGAACTGTATGACTTGGTCGTAGCAGAAAGTGATAGACTAAAGGTGAACTGTTAGACTTGGTCGTAGCAGCAAGCGATAGACTGATGGTGAACTGTGTGACTTGGTCGTAGCAGAAAGCGATAGACTGAAGGTGACTGTATGACTTGGTCGTAACAGAAAGCGATAGACTGAAGGTGAACTGTATGACTTGGTCATAACAGAACGTGATATACTAAAGGTGAACTGTATGACTTGGTCATAGCAGAAAGCGATAGACTGAAGGTGAAGTGTATGACTTGGTCGTAACAGAAAGCGATAGACTGAAGGTGAACTGTATGACTTGGTCATAGCAGAAAGCGATAGACTGAAGGTGAACTGTATGACTTGGTCGTAACAGAAAGCGATAGACTGAAGGTGAACTGTATGACTTGGTCGTAGCAGAAAGCGATAGACTAAAGGTGAACTGTATGACTTGGTCGTAACAGAAAGCGATAGACTGAAGGTGACTGTATGACTTGGTCGTAGCAGGAAGCGATAGATTGAGGGTGACTGTATGACTTGGTCGTAGCAGAAATCGATAGACTGAAGGTGACTGTATGACTTGGTCGTAACAGAAAGCGATAGACTGAAGGTGACTGTATGACTTGGTCGTAACAGAAAGCGATAGACTGAAGGTGACTGTATGACTTGGTCGTAGCAGAAAGCGATAGATTGAGGGTGACTGTATGACTTGGTCGTAGCAGAAAGCGATAGACTGAAGGTGACTGTATGACTTGGTCGTAGCAGAAAGCGATAGACTGAAGGTGAACTGTATGACTTGGTCGTAACAGAAAGCGATAGACTGAAGGTGACTGTATGACTTGGTCGTAACAGAAAGCGATAGACTGAAGGTGAACTGTATGACTTGGTCATAGCAGAAAGCGATTGACTGAAGGTGACTGTATGACTTGGTCGTAACAGAAAGCGATAGACTGAAGGTGAACTGTATGACTTGGTCGTAACAGAAAGCGATAGACTGAAGGTGACTGTATGACTTGGTCGTAACAGAAAGCGATAGACTGAAGGTGACTGTATGACTTGGTCGTACGGCAGAAAGCGATAGACTGAAGGTGACTGTATGACTTGGTCGTACGGCAGAAAGCGATAGACTGAGGGTGAACTGTATGACTTGGTCGTCCGGCAGAAACCGATATGACCTGTACGTCTTGTGTCGTAGCTGACGTATCCCTCAGTTGTCGTCAATAATCGGGGCGATGTCTAGTGTGACTCAGGAATTGTATGACTTGTGTCCTAAGCGCTAAGCCGAACGGCTTCGCGTCATGGTGGTTATGTAGGAAGCGAAGCACGCTATATTCCGCAAAAACATGTATTATTTGCAGAAATGTTGATAACTGCGTCCGGTTATGTTGAGACGGCTGATAACAACTCGGGAGTTATTCGCTCAGAATAGAAAACAAGTATTGTAGCGAGCTGTGATGCGAGTCGTTGCTGCGGTAGGCTTGGCCAGCAGGCGTGGAACACTTCTTACTATTCTTTGAGACAAGGGCTTCTGTGTGAGTCAAATCAACTTGACTTTACGTCAGGAATAAGAAGTTTACATGTACCTGGATGAGTTACTTCTGGACCGTTGTCGCTTATATTTGATTTGTCTGGTCGGGTGGCTTCGTGGATTTAGTTGATATATTAAGATTAAATTAATCTTAAGTTAAAGGGTGCATACGCGTAATGCTATACGATAGGGCATACAATAGAAAGGAACGAAGTCTGACATATATGGCAACACGTCGCTCAGAAACGCTCACCAAACAAATGAGCTTAAATGTTTGCGACTGACACGGATTGGAGGTTTTCTGTACCCGTGGTGTATCATAGCAAAAGCCATTGTATATAAATAGTATTTTTATGTGAAGATGTAAGTAAAGACACACTTGCTCGAAAACTCGTTGTTTCTTGTGTGACCCCTTTGTGTACCCTCTGAATTGTCATGGTAGGCGGCGCTGAAGACCTGTTACCCTGCCACAAGCCGGCGTGATTTTATATTGCGAAGAAATCCATGTTAGTATTTCCAACTTAAAACTAAAATAATTTTTCTTCAGTATCTGTTTCTTATCTGATTGTAGAACAATATTTACGTTCTTAACCTTCGCAACTTGTGAAAATAGAATGCTAATCAGTTGACCCATGGCAAGATGTGTCTGGGTCTTCAGGAGATAAGCATTTGCAGCGAATTGCACAGCGATGTCCGGGAATAGCCAGAAAACACACACGGACAACGTGTCCTTTAATTATGATTGCCCGGTCGTCACAATCTTAACCCCCACCACAGCCAGGCCGTTACTTTTGGAGCCGGCTTGGTCATGTCGCTCAACTCTCTCCCCCTCCCCTCCTCCTCACCCCATATTCCCTCCGCTACCGTCAACAAGAGCCAGAAAAAACATCCCCTTGCGCTATTGAATAGGGATTATCTTTCGTTTATTGCGCATAATCGTATCACCCACGCCAGAGAAGCAACGTGTGTCCCTTTCAAGGTCTATCATTGATATTTTGTGAACTTGTGTATGGTCTCGTTAAGAGTGATTGATATTTGGTAAGGGCTAGACTTTAAGGGGTACCGCTCACGTGCCAGTTTTGCATTGTGAGTCACTGAGAGTGATTGAGTGTCGGGCAAGACTGGAGGAGGGCCGGGGTCCTATTTCACCCATTGCCTCTTACCTCCATGATAATGCATGCGTATTAATCCTGAGTCACACTGAGTAATTGTGTGTTTAATCTCGGCTTGAAGACGCCTAGGATAATATTTCATATGGTACCTCTTTCCTTCACATAATTGTTTTTCTACTAAAGCTTCTACATCTTTTGGAGTGTCTAGTGGATGCTGCAGTCGTGTAATTACCATGTGTTTCATCGTATAAAGTTACTCTTCTATTCTAGCTGTGAGGGTATATACTGTTCCTGTGCAATTGCACACAGTAGAGATAATTAACAAAAGGCTAACTCTCGGCATTACGTTAGAGTGGCGGATTTAGGAGCCCCGTGTCCCCCCCCCCCCCCCATTGCTCGAAAATAGGCGATAAAATAAAATTGCACCTACCCACCCCTTTCTCTGAATATTGTATCAATGCCTCCACATGTAAAATAAAATTTCGTGCCCTTCCCCCTCCCCCCCCCCCCATTATCCCCCCCCCCCCGCCTATTACATAATCCTGGATCCGCCACTGTTTTATGAAGGACATCACGAAACCAATAATTAGAATAAGTTAAAACATTAAATGTAGCTTCACTTTAACCGGCGGCGGCAAAGTGAAAATGTAGTCTGCCGACGATCTTCGTTTTTTGGCGGAAGAAAGCTCCATCTGTTGCGGCTTGCCGTAAACACTTGTCATTTTTTGCCGTAAACATCGGAGTGCGAGGCAGGACAAAAAACTCACTTCCCATCCGGACGAGAGAAAAAGACACAAGACCAATATTCAGTTTACATCACGCGTTACAAACGACTACGCATGCAGTGTGTGTCGGATAAGTCTCCACTGGAAGGGTTTACTACGTAACCGAAGAAAAGGATTAAACCCCGATGAGACGATACCCACATAGACACAAACACATTGGGACCGCCATGACCAGTACTTTGATTCTAGTACCGAGTGTTTTATGATGAAAGAGAGAACGAAGAAACGTGACTTGAGGTTTGGAGAACGGAACAAAAAACATGTAGAGACGTTAATAATTACAGTAAGAGAAATGTTTTTAGCTGCGATGCGAAAGATTACAGCCCTATCGCATTGAGAGGTTCCACATCACAGCCCGTTGGGATTGTCTGCCTTTCGATCGCGGATATTGAGAGTAGTGTTCAAGTTCATTTTAAGCATTCAATTTCCATGCAGTCTTGGCCATTTTTTTGTTTGGTACAATTCGTAATTTATCGTGACAAGACTGTGATTCCAAGCACTGCGAACTGTATCATCCAATACTTAAAATTACTACTTCAATAAAACACAAATATGGGACGAATTAATTTGGCGGGACAGTTTAATTCAACAGTTTACCAGCAGGCAATTCAAACGTCACTAGTCTGTGCAGACACACGAATAGCTTAGTCGGTAGGGCGGCGCGCTTCTGATGTTTTTTTTGTTTTTGGCGGGGGGAGGGGGGGGGGGGAGCAATTGCTGATCGCCGCAATTCTTATTTAGGCTGACAAATGTGGGCTATTTCCCCCATGGTACCCACTTTTTAAAGTATAATGTTCGACCGTAATCAGTTATTCTAAAACTAATTGGATTATTAGTTTAGGCGGCACCGCTGGTTCGCTTTGTTTACACTTTGTGCAATTGCATGTGAAATAACTTCATTTTAACTAAACTAAACGATTTATTCGAAGTTCACTATTATATTAACACCATAATTAATAGAAATGAAGACAAGTTCAACAGCACGAGGATTTTGCACATTATCTTATTTGCATTTATAGTAAACTCCTGCCAGTTATATATACACTATTCTATGTTGCAAAAACGTGTTTTTACTCTTGTTTCACCGTAAGTGATCCACTCATGATTTCCTCCGATTGCAGTACTAATGGACCTGAAAAGAACATCCTATACAGTCAACTCATTTTAGTCAACTGAAGTCGCTGCGATTAGCATATACATTAAAAACAATAATATTTTTTACTCACAAAAGAAAAGCCTGCCTACTTTTGCGCCTATCATGACTTCCGGATTCTTTACACCGTCTTGTAACACTGTGCTTACACACATATCAGCGGCCTTATTTTTACACGTTTCTCGACATCATCAACGCTAAATGATAAATGATCACCTATTCAAGTAAGCTAAAAACAATTTATGTTTAAAAAAATAAGCATTTGTAAGTTTTGGGACCTACTATTTTCTTTTATGATGTGAGGGGTGAGGGCGGAGCCATGCAGCGACTGATTCACCACTCACAACTCAACCCCCTCGTAGGCCCCTAGACCCCACCCCCATTCCACCCCACCCCACCCCACCCCACCCCATCCCACCCCATCCTGGTGACCTGTTAAGTGACCCGGAGTCTTTTTGCCAGGAAGTGGCCGGTCAGATTTCCCTCAGCTGCGCTGCGGTTGTCATGCTGAGGTTCACTTGTCATCAGCTCCGCCTGGTGGTGACGATACAAAGTGTCTGTTGCCTTGAGATTGTGGCCTAAACTCCGCCTCTGGTATCTGTATCTCGCGTTGTAACATAGACCAAAACTACCCCCCTTCCCTCCCCCTCCCCCCTCCGTACCCTCCCCCCTCCCACCCCCCCCCCGCCCGCTGGCGCCCCACTTTATAGCGTCCTACCCTAGCGCTCACCTTACTGATAATTGTAGCATGAATGGATAAGCCCCCCCCCCACCCCCCCGACGTACTTCCCGCAAGACAGCGTCCCACCCTAGCCCCACCCCCTGCCGTCTCCCAGGTACCCACACGACGTCCCGCCTTAAACGCCCCCCCCCCCCCCTTCTGGTGCCCCACCTCACCCCATGACTCTCTACCCCATCACCTCACTTCCTCTGTCGCTGTAACTTAACTCAGACGGTGTACTAAGTGATGTATGGCCCAAGGTGTCTCAGCTAAAACAGCTGTACTGGATGAAGCCGATTACAACGATGACAACACTTGTCACTTTTTTGTAACGGTTATTTTTCCTACAACCAATATATGTAGTTGTGTGGGTATAATTGACTTTACATTTAATCAGTGTCTAAATTTAATGTGGGTCTAATTGTGTAGAGATATTTAATGTACATCTATATATAACACATATATCTATATATATGCCTCCGCGTTCATTCCTTTAACCGATATTTGCATCTCAGGGTGTTACATTGGTGACGTGGTGTTTGTACCTGGCAAGAACAGCTGTTCAGTATGCCCCCCCCCCCCATTCCACCTTCCTTCCCCACCCCAACCCACTCCCAAGCGGCGATGAGTTTGACATAAACACACGACACCGTTACTATGACATGACCTCATCACAATGACATGACGTCATATGAGTGACCGTGCCAGGTGTGGGTGCCATGCACACGGCGGACCGCTCGAGACCTCTCGCCCTCAAACCCCTGAACCCTGACCCCTGACCTTGGCCTGTGACCTTTCACACTTACAACCTAGACCTTTTTGGCCTACGTTGTTAAATCCGGTGAATGTCTGTTGAAAAACCGTAATGATTGCTTCACACATGCAGTGCCCCTTAAACATGACCCCTGTAATTATCGCCCAACCCCAGACGCAGCCGTTACCGGTACCCCCTTTTACCCACTTCGTGTATCATTTCAGCGTTTGTTTCACGGATGGGCGTGTGATGGGTGGAAAGGGTGACAGCCTGTCTCTCGCTGTGGCGCCCAGGTCGGGGGTCTGAAACCGGGGTGGTTGGCGGGGAAGGGGCTGGAGGTGGGGGTAACCAATGGATAGCCCCACAGGTGCGTGGGTGTGTCTGTGGCAGAGTTGGTGGCGGCAGGGAGAGGGGTGACGGGGGGGGGGGCGGGGGGGGAGGTAGATAGAAGATGTGAGCACCCTTAGTGCGGTGTGGGTGTGTACGAGAGGGGGCGGGGTAAGTGGGGTATGGGTGATTACAACAGCCCCCTCCCCCTAAACACAGGTGTGAGCCCCGAACTGTTGTTTGATCATGCCCCCCTCATCTTGACCCCAATTTCACTGCCCATCTGTACTTTGTCTAGCTTATGTTGTCCTGAATGTACCGTTTACGTAACGTAGCGTCCATCTCTCCCCGCATATCACTCATGCAATGTGCCCCCTTGAGCACGTTTCAGAACCACAATCTGTAGATACCCAACATAACATTATCCCGTATTGTCGGACTGCAATAGTCCTGAGAAACTTTCAAATGATGTATTTATTTATTAATTAATTACGTTCTGAGCAAGCCGTTGTATCTTGTGTGTGTGAGGAAGTTTGGCTTTCTTGTGCACTCCGTAAACAATATTCGAAGATCCGTGAAATGTATGTATCTTTGAATAAAATTAAATGATAACACATCGAATTCACACAGACTTAACAATTTGTCCAGGACGTTTCTCCAAGATATTTAAATATATAATGCAGGTAGGAATTGAGTCTATTATATTTTGTGATATATTTGCTATGCACAAGGACCGTTGCGGGTTGTGGTATGGACCACTCAGGGACGGCCATTGCCTTTGCAAGGTCTACGCAGCGCTAATCTACGCGATGTATTGCTTTGGTATAAGTTGAAGTAACTGGCATTAACCAACCAATCAGGGTGTCATGCCTCTCTTATCCGTGCCCGGGACTGTCAGTGCCATGATGTGGCTTTGGAGGGGCGCCGCATAAAAAAAACCCAGCCCGTCACAGATCCTAACCACGTGGTTCTATAAAACCACGTGGTTTTGTTGACATACACACCCGGGATTCCCCGGCGCGCGAGGGATCTGAGAGCGGTGCCGCTGTCTGCGCGCGCACGTGACCCAAGGGGGGAGAGGGGATGTGCTGGGTGTTGGAGGAGGAGGAGGGTGGGGCTTGAACACGGGGGACTAGGGGGGCCAGGGGACGAGCGCTGAGCGAGTGGGGGGAAGAGCCGGTTGTTTGTCTGCCTCGACTGGCGACAGAGGAGCATCCAGCGCGACTGTCTACCACCAGGGCAGCAGACCAACGCAGCCGAACCACCAGCCAGCTAGGCAGCCAGGCTGGCCATATAGCAAGCTGGCGGCCAGTGAACAGATAGCGCGAGGCCCATCAGTCGGCAGTGGTGGCTGAGGAAGGAGGAGGAGGAGGAGGAGGAGGAGCAGGAGGCCGTGGTTTCAGGGTGAATGGAATATCGTCTGTCGTGGGTTGTAGTGTCGGGGGCGGCAGCAGCGGTGGCGGCCACTCACTCGCTCAGTCACTGTTACTGATTCGCCGCCAACAGTCCCACACACATACACACACACTCCCAGCCTCCGCGCCGCACAACAAGCTCTGCGGCCGCCCGACAAAGGCTGGTTGATTATTACGATAACAACGGCTGGACTGGACGGGAGAGTACGGGGCTGGCTGGCTGGACCCCACGGTCTCTCTCGCTGGAACAGACACACAGAGAGAGCGACGGACAAATGACTGGATACGGTTAACACGTCGACTCCGCTCTATTTGGGATTATCCGCGAAAATAAAATATCGACTACAGGGTGTGCCCGGGTAATGGGCGGGAGGGTGCGATAGGCAGACCCGGCACCCGGCCCGGGGGTAGATTACAGGGGTCGGGGACAGAGGCGGTGACCCCTCCGGCAGCGGGTGGAGCGAGCTCTCACCTACCGCACCAGTGGAGGCGTGGGGAGGGCGGAGGGGTGGGGGTACGACGACGGCGGTTGGCGGCCTGGGCTGCCAGGATGGTTGTGGTGAAGATGACAATGGCTCGGCGGTTGTCCGTCAGTTGTGTGTCCGGATAGCGGAGGCGGGATGTGATCCGCCGCACGCCAGCAAGCAGGACATCCCTATCCCGGTGAATCCGGCTCGTATCGGCTACAATCCTGCTGCTGTCAGTCTGGCTCGGCGCCACGATCAAGGGCGAAGGCGGGAATCCTGGCAATCCGGGACCCGCGGTGCCTCTGGACATGAATCTGGAGGTGGACTGTATCGTGGCCGAGTGGCTGCGCTCCCTGGATCTGCTCCACTACACGCAAGCATTCCTGGACAATGGATACGACGACTTGGAGATCTGCAAGCAGATCGGGGATCCGGATCTGGACGCCATCGGGGTGTCCCGGGAGGACCACCGCCAGAGGGTGCTGGAGGCGGTCGGGATCCTCCGCCAGCAGGGTGGCACCCCGGTCTACTTCACCCTTGAAGATCCGGATTATCAGGAGCATTCAAGCGCCCTCTATAGTCAGCCCCCGCTGTCCAGTCCGGGTGGCGGGGGTGAGGGGGGTGATGGGGGTGGGGTCGGCGATAACATCGCCCTCCTCCCGGGCATGGCTATCTCCCTCAGGGCCCTACCCAGCCTCCCGGGACCCCCGGGGGGGCGTGACCCCGCGCGGGGTGGTGACCCCGTGGGTGAGGGGTCAACACTGGTGACCTTTTCTCGCCTTCAACTGACAGCCATCATTAGAGACCGTCTCCATGACGACGGCATTGACCTGACCAAGACACCCTATATCACAGAGGTAAGGGGTTCGTTTTCCTCGTGGCATATTACGTTGCGTTGTTTATATATCTATATATATATATATATATATCCACCCCACTCAGTATTGCCATTTGCATGTGAACGCTGTTCAGAGTTAACCCATGCAGCCAGAAGTGAACCCCAACCAACGTCAAATGCAAAAGGACAAGGAATAACCATGTCGCAAGCGTGGTTTCTGGCATAGGAAATGGTCGAATGAACCGCGCCACCAATGACTGGTGGTCGATATCCCAGATGTGCCTGTCCGAGGCACATGTTCGACCTTGCCTCTACTGAGGTCTTGTCCCGGCTGTAACTCCACGTGTGGACTTGACGTCCAGTGACGCAGGAGCAGATACTCGACCCGTACAATATGGTTGGCGAGCGCATGTTTCTGGTATGATTTCAGCAAAGGGGGGTGGGGAGGGGGGAGGAGGCAGGAGTGCATATGGGACTGAACTTGCTCTTCCACATGAATCTTATCCAGGTTGTTCACTATTATTTGTAGCTGCGCGGATTTATTGTGCCTGCGTTTATTCCTACTTAACCCTGCCCACTAGCTGGGTCCTAATATACAATGTGTCCCATCAGGAATATAACTCATGCGAAAAATACAAATAGGGGACGTTACGTTAATTAGATGGTGCTGGGAGGAACCTAATGCTTGGTATGTGAGACGCAATCTCCGCGATCTCCGCCTCAGCCCTGGCATCAACTTGGCTTTTTGAGCATCCTTTCGACCAAGGTGGGTGGGTAGCTGGGGGGTGAGGTGGGGGGGGCATTATTCGTCAGTGCACTAGACCTTTAGATTAATAATGGGTTACAGGTTCGAATCTATAGTAGGCTAGGCCCGGGCACCTAATATGAAACATCCTTCACCCACTCTTCATCCGGCGTCCCGATAGGTTCCTTGGCCCAGTTGTTTAGCTTTGTGTGTGCGTGCAGAGGCCTAACTAAAACACAAATTCACTTCATTGCGAGCATTATCTTCATGGCAGGACAAAGCTTGTGGCAGCAGTCTGGTCCCTTGAGTATAGGTGAGTGTGAGATGGTGGCTGAAAGCCTCACTCGAGCGGCTCCGCGTAAAACCCATTCCCAGGCTGAGGCTCAGGGCACTTTTTGCGGCCCCGATGTCAGTTACATTGAAACTTAACCCAATTTCTAACCCGATACGATTTTTGTGCAGAAGGCAGCAATATTGATGTGAGCTGTGTTTGACTTCTCGATCAGACCAGACCCACAGTCAGGCAGTCCGCTGTTTAAGCCGCTGCTCCGGTACCCTGAATTATTGGTTGGCAGGCCTACCTCGGTAGCCTGCAGACAAAATGATGTAACCAGCTTGTTATCAACGGTAACCATCGAGCCGATCTAATCTATTTGCGGAGGGCCAGCGATACGTTCAAAACATGGGGAAGTGTTGCGTAATAAGCCGATGCCAGGCGATCATATGACCATCAGTCGCTTGCTTCATTGCGAGATCTGATATCTAAACAACGCTTACACGAAACAAGAGACAGCCCTTCTCACGCCCACCCCCCCCCCCCTACCCTCTCGCCGCCCAGAAACAGCAGCTCTCCTTCCTCGCCACCCCTCCCTCCTCCTCCTACACCTCCTCCTCCTCCACCCTTCCCCTCCCCTCCAGTAAGTACTGTTTACTATGGCTTGGCTTCCGCAGGACATTTATGCGAGACTTCCAACCGGGCACTAACGTAAACCAGCGGGGATTTTGCGCTCACCCTATTTAACCGCTCTGCTGCTCCTTTTAGTCAGTATACGACGCTTGGTATAATACGGCTGTTAGGCAATGTCTAAATGAAACTTTCATTTCCTGTGCCGGGCTTGTGTCGGGGTAGTTGGTTGTGGCCGCTCTCTCTTTCTCGTAGTTGGCCAGCTCTCACTGGTTTTTTTTTCAGCCAAGCAAATGTTGGTTGCGGAGGGTAACGGGGCGGCACGGGTTTACTTGTAGATTTGCGTTTTGTCAGTTGATGAAAGTCAGTCAGTTAGTGTGTGTTTGGGTGTAGCGGGGAGATGGAAGGCGTGGGGGGTGGAGGGGGTGGAGGGGTCCCAGCGGTCCCGGGGGTCGCGTGGGCCAGCGACGTCAGTCGCAGGTTGGCGGCTTCGGTGATTTTGTTATGCCACTGTAAAAACTATGACATCACGTGTGTATGTTGGGTGTAGCCCCGGGGTGTGTAGGGGCTTGCGGGCCGTTGTACACCCACATACATACTAGCCATGGGTCGCTGAGCCGATGTATGCGAGACCGTGTGCCCAACGTCTGTTTCATTGTCCTTCAGGTTGAAACTGATATTACTGCTTGAGACACACGTACAAGAAAGGAGGTGACAACATGTTTGACAGTCTGTGAGGTCACGCATGTGTTTCTGGGTTCTTACCCTTGTGATTCCATCACAAAGATGCTTATGTTACGAAGCATTCTTTATTTCAGATCTAATCACGCAGTATGAACGTAAGTAATGTAATGTAATGTAAATAATGAACGATAGAAGTATATGTAATTCGGATATACTGAAGTCACGTGATGTGGCGTAGCCTATGACATCATTGTATTGCTGATTTTTTTTACCGGTGTTATGCATACGGCTGTTCTGAGATACCCCCGCCGCATTTCCTCGGTTTATTCTCACATGCTTCCTGTATGTTTAATCCATGATATGACACTCGGTTGTGATCACAGATCTACCCACCAGCATATAGATCTATAGCTGGATATGTTTATGTCACGGTGGTTCTTCCATATGTCGGACGCTATGCAGATTTAGCTCTATGGGAATGGACGAAGCGATATTCGCATAGTGGGACAGACAGCTTCATTTTATTAGTATAGATGGGAATGGACGAAGCGATATTCACAACGCATAGGGTGGCTGTCGTATTGCCACTGACCTTGGAAAAGACAGAAGTGGCTGACATTGACGCTGGTGAATGACCTGGATCCGTTTGGGTAACCTTGACTCGGTGACATTGCAGACATGACCTTGACCTTCATGTGGCGCTCATCGTATCCTTGCGTTCGGGATTTTTACCGTTCGATGAATGTTCATGTGATTTCTTTCCTCTGGGACGTTCTATAATGTAATCTAATCAACCTGCATATCAGATGTGACGTTAAATAAATCATGGTCAGTATCTATATACATGTTATTTCTCATGCAACTTTGACTGATAAGTCTGATAAGTCCCAGATTGATAATTATCGGTTGCATGCATATAGTCCTTGTGGCTACAGAAGGCGTCGTCGTTGCGCGTCACGCCGTGGTTCAGTGGGTAGCGTGCACGGCTACTATGAAGTGTGCTCTACCTGGCCTGCCCAGGCGGCTCGTCCGTGGTTCACGTTTGTACATACCATTCATAGAACGACATAACAGTTACTTATTCGACCGAACTCAAACCCGTACCGTATTCACCGTGGTATTGTTTGTCGTATTCTTATCGCCTTCATCGCTGTATTCGGTATTCAACAAACCTCTCGCGGCTACGAAATGGGGCTACATGAAGCATGCGGCAAAGGGACGCAGTCAATGCACAAGGCGCATTCAAACGACCAAGTGCTCAGAAAATGTTCTGAAGTTTTCGTATGACTGACCCAAGCCATTACTTTCATCATGGGCATTTGCACTTAATGAAAACATGTTCTTGACAAAGCCCGTTAGTATGACTTAAGAGTGACGTAATAACGAACAGACGTAATGAGCCGTACCAGGTACTCTCTGTCTGCTGCGGATGATTGCCTATTGCGCATGCGCAGTAGATCACCATAACAGATGACCTGTGGGTTGTGTGTAGAGGGATTGGGGGGCAGGGTGTATCTAGTCTGACCTATACGATATGGATGTATGTTTTCCATGATTTATTGACCGTCGGCGGGCACTTCAAAGGGACTCTATACCTATGTGATGGCTTGCCGAGGGGCGTCGTTGCGTGATGAGTCATGCTGGTTGTCAAGTCAGTGAATAAAACACCTTGTAGCATCACTTAATTAGCCGTCAAATACCTCAATTCTCCATACTGATAGTTTTACCTCGAAAGCGATCAAAACGCTTCCTCTTTTGATGTCTTGACTTTAATGGTGATGGTGTCTTCCATGTATATAGTGGGTGTTCCCTCCATATGGCCATCCCTGTGGTGTGTGAGGCGGTATTCAGTGTAGGGTGTGGCGGTCAGACAATAGGATACCGGTGGCGCTTGCATTTTCACAGACCAGCATCGCCACGTAACTATTATACCGTGTGGAAGCCGGTTACCGCTCTCTGCCTTCGACTTACTCCGCTAGGGCTCCATTATATCTCTGTTGTCGCCTACTTCCTCAATGCATTTTCACACTCGCTCGCCAGGGCGGCGCTGCGCAAATTGATAGGAACCATACGCCGCGCATTTCTACAAGTTAGTGCCGGGGACCCAGCCTAAGCCTAATGACACGGTATCAAGTGATGAAAAGAAGAGTTCAGTCACAATTGTAACTTTTTGGAAAGGGTATAAGTTGTGTTTTGCTGTCTTGAATACACGGCTTGACCGGTTACCGGTCCAAGTAGACCAAATGGCGACCGAGTCTAGAGTAACATTAGTTTAGAGGGTATACCGATCAGTGAATAAATTCGTGAATCACTCCCACTGGTATTATATCTTTGGTCAGCGGTTTTACACGCAAAGACACGTGCGTGCAAAACGTTCAGATTGGTTTATACATCATTGTAACATGCCATAACATCTTCCCACGCCTCCTCAAGATATGTCACTGTTTGTCAAATAGTGAATGAAAGGAAGCAGCCTGTATTGTAGACATTATAAATATCGCTGTATAAATAACAGGTCGCGGAATCCTTGTTTCATACAGTTTGGCGAGATTTGAGACTTATTGATTTTTTATGGGGTCGGGACCTGGTCAGGATCGAGGGGTGGGGCGGATGAGGGGTCGGGGGGGGGGTCTCCGGGTAGGGGGGTGAGATGGATGGGGGAAAGATGAGGGTGGGGTGGGGTAGATGGGGGAGAGGACCGCGGGGTGGGTGGATGGGGGGGTGGGGGGTAGGGTAGATGCGGGGGGAGGGTGTTGCGGATGAGGGGTCGAGGTTTTACGGGGTAGATGGATGGAGTGGGTGGGGGGTGAGGGGCTTTCTGGGGGCAGTGGACACAGGTTAGAAAGGGAAGCGGGACGGGGTAGCTTGCCAAGGAAACTGTGATCAAATATTGCCCCCGGGGGAAGGTTGTGGGGCAAACAGATGGATATGCACGTGGCTAGCGGCTAATGATCGATGAGAGGCAGCTAGGTAGCTTCTACCTGATCTCAAACCGGGCCAGGTGAGCGTTGGGGGCACGGAGATGGGGCGGGGTTGGTGGATGGGGAGGTGGGGAGGGGAGAGGGGGCGCTGAGTACGCGATAGCGGGGTGGGGGAGGGGGGGGGGACACTCAGGGCATCGCGCCAGCCGGCGTGGCCGATGGTGGAGATAGGGCTGATGAAACGCATCCGCCCTCCCCACTCCCCTTCTTCTCCCCCTCTCCCTCCGTCCACAACCAAACGGTAGCCTGGTCGGGTCACTCGCGAGGACTACACGAGCCGCCCCCCACCCCCTCCATCCCTCCCCCCCCCCCCCCAGGCCACTGTTTGTCTCCCTAATGGCCCGGCGCGCACTGCTCCGCGTATCCCACCTCCATGCATTATCAAAATATTTGTGTATCTGCACAAGCTGGAGGTGGAGTGAGTGAGGAGGATGAGTCACGTGGTCAGTGCGTAAGTACGGGAGCCACACGTATACATGTTTATAGACACCAATGTTAGGCTCCGGTCATCAATTCATCGTAACCACCCCCACGCCCCCACCCCCCCCCCCCCTCCCCTCACTCCTACCGCCTCGTTCCCAAAACACACACGCCGACCCGCCTATATAATCTCTGTATAATGTAGAACCACAATATCCAACAAGCAATACCTTGCCAATCTCTCTTAAATAAATATCTTTCCATTACGGGTTTTATTACGGAGTGTATATAATTCTAAGGCTGGGACCCAGGTCTTTATTGCGCCCCGCCCCCTGTCCCTATTTTGGGAGTTTTCATTCTACCCCCCCCCCCCCCCACCCCGCCACCAACTGCCGTTCTTTGGAGTGCCCATTTTCAAATCCTGAACCAACACTTGTATTTAATATATATTTGTATATACAAATGTATAAATATAACACCAGTCCGTCATGTATAAAGCCGGTGATGTTTTTCTGGTGTATTAACCGATTAGCGTTCCTATACCATGACTCGCACGTCGGGCAGTTAATTCCTGCTGCACGATGTCCCCTCACTCGCTGATACTAACAGCCTATTTATCGCCCATTAGTTACTTACCGCCCACAGGCCCACGAATCAGTGAGTATCCAGGGAGCCATAGTCACGTGACACCAGCGTCGTCAGGACAACTCACAAGAGATGACCTTGTTAAATTCACTCAGGCTGATTATTGCACTCAAGCGATGCAAACTCCCGGCCATGCAGGAACAATCTTAGAGGCCCCGTTTCCTCCCAGCATGGTCCTCTTGTGACTACTCTTCAAGGACGTTTTCTGGTTAGAAATGACACTTCATGCTTGCGTTCTAAGTAGTTATTTGTTCAGGTGGTTTCGGCTACCGATGTGGGGATACGTGGCGCGGTATGTGTAGAGTGTCATTCTTTCGTCGATGCGGACATAATTATTAGGAAATGCCAGATAGGATGATCATGTCACCAGGTTTAAAATACCAAAGCGGAAGCACGACACAGCCAGGTTAGGTGACGCGCCGCAATTTTGTTTGACTTTAGTGGACCCCCCCCCCCACCCCCCCAAACTCCCTTCGTGGCTACTGTTATCCGGGCTTTACATCAGGCCTGCAAGAAGGAGGCGGGGGGGGGGGCGCTCCCCGGGCTCAATTTGCAAGCAGGCTGAGCTGCTGACGATGATTATGGCATTACATCACGCCTGGTATACTTCTAATCTATGCCAAACCCGTACCTCGCCTCATCGCAACATCCTTCAACTACGGCATTGCTCACTAGGGGGAGCCGCATCGGAATACTGTCGCCTTTCAATTTGAAAAAAGCAAACATAACGAGTTGAAAAAAAAAATTATGACACGAAATTAACAAGTTTGGTCGCTTTCCATTGAATGAGTTGGTAACCCCATCTTGGCGTCCTTACACTCTACTTCATCAAGTACCAGTTTAACCACCTGCCTCTGCAGTAGGCCCTCCTTATCTAATCAGATAGCCAATCAATCAAACACCAACGACAACCAATGAGAAATATGCTGCAGGCAGCCCATTATCGTTACCCGGGTTACGTGCGAGCGGTCAGTGAGATATCGGTCAAAAGGGATCCTCAGTGTCACTTCATGTGTTCACTCTCCGTTTGTATATATGCATATGCATATTGATAGGCCTGTGTCAGCTGGCATGTCACATTTTTACCTGTATTGCGATTGTTCAATTGTGCAACAAGTTTTGAATTGTCTCGGCTCTAATTCTTTGGCGGCCAGTAAGTATTAATGCCATATAGCTCATTCGATACGTCGTGAGCTATTCCAGGACAACCACCGTGGTTTTGACCTCAGATATCGGACAGAGAGTCGACTGTTCCATCAGTAATAATGGAGATAATGTTAATGTTGGATAGCGAAAGCCAGATTGGGAGAGTTAAATCCCTCATATTTATTACAACGTTGGATAGCGAAAGCCAGATTGGGGGAGTTAAATCCCTCATATTGATTACACTCATATTTATTACAACGTTGGATAGCGAAAGCCAGATTGGGGGAGTTAAATCCCTCATATTGATTACAACGTTGAACAGAGGCGCCGACTGTTATTTTATCCTCCCAAATTATTCTCCAGCTGGTCGTTATAGGACGATGGCCCCCTCTGTTGTTGAGAGATTCATGCAGTCCGCGTCCCGACCACGTGGCTTTGTGGGGGTTTTATGCGTTGGTCAAGCTGCGCGTGGTTCGGGCCGGGCAAGGAGGCACTGGGGGAATCCCAGCCGGCATGACAAGAATCACAAACCGGTGGTGGCAGTCTGGAAGCAGGTCACCCGGCTGTTCGTGGGGTAAGGGAGGGAGGGGGTGGGGGTGGGTGTAGTGAAGGGTGGGGGGGGGTGGTAGTGGGTGCAGAGGGGAGGTTGGCAAGGGTGGGGTGGAGGTTGGGGTAGTTCCTCGTGGGAGGCATTGTAACTAACCCCCACCACGCTATCTCATGGGTTGTCACCCCCCCCCCCTCCCCTCCCTCCCGTTAGTGTATGACCGCCAGCCCGCCACCCCACCACCACCCACCACCCACTCAGTAATGGTCACCCTGGTCACTGAGCCGATCAGAGCATCTGTGGGGTAGAGGTGGCGACTATGGTTGGGGGTGGGGGGGTAGCGGAGGGGGTATGGTGGCGCTGGGCCGGGATCGTCACTGCCACCCAGTCAGCGCCCGTCCCTCCATTCTGTCGCTGATATGCGCTCTCCCCCTTCCCATGCGCACATCCTGGCCATCCCATACCCCCTTCTCCTCCCTCCCTCCCCTGTCTTCGTGTCCCCCTCCACCCCCCCCCCCCGCCCTTGTTGTATTATACCAGAGACCCCGACAGCACATCCCTCCGGGAGTTTAATTACAAAAATGCGTTCCCCGGAGTCTGAAACTCTTTAAAGGGATTAGTCATCATGAATAAATACTTCCAGTTCAATGCATCCGTTTAAACGAGTGCCTCCCACCTCATCCCCTTACCCTAGCCTACCCTCTCCGCCGTGTTTCTGAGGTCCTATCCACCCAATGCCGTTGTTCCCTTCTCGCGCGCTCTAAACTGTTATCATTATGACCCAGGTCATGCCATGCCGGGGGGGGGGGGGGGGGCCTGAAAGCGTGCCGCGTCGTGTGAATGGTACGGCCAGTGGGAGGAGCGGGTTAGGAATTGATTAAAATCACCCCCGCGTCTCCCTTTCTGTGGCCTTCTCACCCCCATTACCGATTAATCCACCGTAGTCAGAGCTCTAATCCAGGAAGCTCAAGCCGCGAAACAAATCATCAGCCAATATGATTTATGGAAAAAAATATTAATGAGGAGAGGGGGAGGGGCGGGAGTGGTGGGGGGGGGGGTACGAACGACAGCCAGATTGTTTTAGGCCACTTTTAGGCACATAAACGATAAACTGGACCAAGAAACCTCCAGAGATGATGAAAATGAATGGATGAAAGATGCCCACATTGGCGCCCGGGCCTACGAAGACTTGAAGTACTAACCCAGGGAGCCCACCTCTCCCTGCCTGCCTGGCAACGCTCTATCAAGAGGTTCACCCCCGCAATACGTTTTTCACCATTTCACACTGTATAAATGTCTCCTCCAAGCGACTTTTAAAAGTACCCAATTTGTAAACAACACCAACGGTAAGTGCCAACTTCGTTTGAACGGCAAACAAACGATATATTGACTTTATACTCTTGAGTAGTTTTATGCATTATGTAAGTGCAGTGCCTTCATACGTAAGGTGGGAATCCATTTATGGCATTTATGGTCAGTGTGCTTTGTGTTTCGCCTTCAGCCATCGGGATATTATTCAGGTAACGTTCGGGCATCCATGAAGATGTCAGTTTGGAGAACCTCTTACCGATGGGTGTGTTAGCTGGCGGTAAAGCCGGTAGTACGCCCTGTCGGCCGCATAAACGGTCGTCAACCCACACAATAGTAATCTTTTCTTTTGACCTCATGCCTAAGAAGAAGAGGCGTTTGTTGATCTGTTACAGGGGCTATTTGTTTTAAGCTGAAGAGTTGGTACTCTAGTATGGTGACAAACAATGCGATGACAAACCCAATTCTGTATCTCGTTTGATAGCTTTTGTCGAGTGCGTGCGTGACATGGCGTATACGCCGGTGTATGTGTGGTGTGGAGAGTTTACGTCGCACAACTCGGGCGGGACATGTGGCTGGCTGACTTGGCCTCGGGTCAAACGCACGTCACCAGACCCCACTCCACATCATACGTTTTTAGTACTGCTGTTGTCCTCTCTAGCAGTACTAGATGTTGTCTCTGTGTTTGAATTCAGAGGAGCACTGGCGAAAATGGGTCGTGATGTGGGGGGGCGGGGGAGGGGGGGGGGGGGGGTGCGCTTGACTCACACAGTAGAAGAAATCTCACAAACCCGGCCATTTTGTTGAAACGGGGGTACTTTTACCCGAGTCCCGAGTCCAGAATCATGACTTCCGCCTTGATATATATCAGCTGCAACATTGGTAAGCCGGCCACCCGGTCAACTGGTAACCTTAGTAAACTGGCCACCTGTTTAACCCCGGTCAAATGGTAACCTTCGTAAACTGGCCACCTGTTTAACCCGGTCAAATGGTAACCTTGGTAACCCGGTCAAATGGTAACCTTGATAACCCGGTCAAATGGTAACCGTGGTAAACCGGTCACCTGTTTAACCTGGCCAAATGGAAACCTTCGTAAACTGGCCACCTTTTTAACCCGGCCAAATAGCAGCCTTGATAAACCGGCCACCTGTTTAACCATGTCAAATGGTAACGTTGGTAACCCGGCCAAATGGTACCCGTGGTAATCCGGTGACCTGTTTAACCTGGCCAAATGGAAACCTTCGTAAACTGGCCACCTGTTTACCCGGCCAAATGACCACCTTGATAAACCGGCGGCATGTGTCATCCGGCCCAAGATGCCAGGCCACGCTTTATCGGTACTATATGTATATTGACGCTGTACCTTCACTGGTCATGTTCGCCTATCGCCGCGCTGCAGGCTGTTAGAGATCGCCTACGTCAATGTAGTGGTGGGGACGAAGGTGATACGCTAGGTATATGCCTCGTGTGGAAGGTGGGGATAGGGTGAATGATTGACATGGATCTGAGTGGTGTAAAACTAACATCATTTCGCTTGCATGTTGAATGTGGAGGTAGTGTTTTCTACACATATTAAATAGAGAGAGACAGTTGTACAAGTTTAGGAGCAGCATGATTTGTAAATACCTATATATACCTATTTATACCAATGTATACAACGTCTATAGAAAGAGACATCGTCATAGTTTAGAAGTCACATTATTTATATATATAAGCCTATATATATCTTTAGAAAAAGGTGTTTATAAAAAATGTATGTTCTAAATTATAACGACCCACTACCGATAAAAGAACATTCCGTTTATACATATATATATATGTACATGTATATGTCTATGTATGATTCATAGAAACTTGTAAATATTATGCATGATAGTTTGATACTGTAGGAAGTCGTTTTGGTTCATTCTGGGTAATCCACGCTGGCGTGATTCGCATGAGACCATGACTCGCAACGACCGCAAATGTGTTTACACTGGTTGCCTCTACACTTCTTGGCAAGGCCCGCTCGGGGGTCTGTTATGACTGTGTTCAAATAGTAGTTTTTTCATTTAGCCGTGGTGTCGTTTTGTCCGCCCGACATGGGAGATTTCACCGTAATCACCACGCGGTGAGCCATCAAGCCAGAGCCAGCTAGCCAATGGTATCGGTAACAGTTGGGCCCTTTGTTGTCGGACATACGGGTTCCTATCTCGTCTCCACGTTCCGAGGTGAACATCATCCGGGGACTTCAGCACTCGTATGCGGGCGGGGTTGGGGGCGGGAGGGATGGGGGAGGAGGAGGGGGGTGGAGTGTAGGCAGCAGCTGGTGGGCTCCTGGTGGTCCGGAAATGTCATTGCGTTTTATGCCGCAGTCGTGCACATAAAGGTTAAACTGGGCCAAGCAACTTACCTCCCGGGACGAGGAAATAGGGTTATGTGAAACTGGCCCAAGGTACAGGTGCCGCCAGGTTCGAACCCACGACCTGCAGCAGCTCAACCTGCGTACCCAGTTGCTATGGATAATGACTGCGCCAAAGTGCCCGTTGAAAATATTTATGTTTTTTTACCCACGAAGGCCGTATTTATAAAACTGGCGTCACACAAAAAAGGTGCGCATGAAAAACACATTTTCATCTTCCGCCCCTATTGGGGCATGTTTCATCTATTCATACTTCATCGTCCCGGTAGGTTCTCACGGCCCAGTTCAGCCATTGTGTGCACAGAAGCGGCCTAAAACACCAAGGCACTTCATTTCGACGCAATCAGATCGCTAGATACCATCAATAAGAATCAATGGGTCGAACCACTAAACAAACACGACAAGACAGCCAATAGGCAAAGCGAAAACAAAACGACGTAAAACTGACAGGCAGGGTGACGCCGACGGTCATGTCATGTTAGTGACGCTCATGGCACGCCTCTCACGACACTGGACGGCCGACTGTCGCCACGTCGACCGCCCGCCGTGATCTCGAATCAAGTCTCGTCTCCGCGTCACATCTCGTCCGGCGTAGCCAGAATAAAAAAAACAAAACATGGCGGCTCTACTATGATACCAGTGTGTGTGTTTATGTGTGTCTGGGCCTGATACACGACAATGGTAGATCGATGGGCCCCCAATCACACCGACCAATGGCGCCCACAGAGGCAGCTATTGGGTGTGAATAGCGCCGTCCTTAATTGAGGGAAGGGGGGAGGGGAAGGGGAAGGGGGAGTGCTAAAACTCCGGTGGCTCACCCTGGTCATGACGACTCTAATCAAAGTGGCGTTAATTCCTTGACAAACGGACGGATGGGCGACGCTGATCGATTGATCGCAGCTTATACAACCAAGCCCCCCCCCTCCCCCCCCCCCCCCTCCCCCCACACACCCTCCCTGGCTGCCAATAGACCAAAAAAATAGGTAAAAGAGAATAATCAGATCAGGGATAAGGGTGGTAGTCGGTAGCACGAGAGGTGTTGTTTTGTCACCTCTCAGTCACAGCAATTTCTATGGGTTCTTTGCCGTGGCGTATTTTCTGATTTGGCTTTTGGATTATACTTCAGTGTGACAGTGAGTGGGGCTCGAACAAGCGGCAGCCCCCTCTGGCGGCGGCGACACGTCAGGTCCACTCTCTACTCTCACCGTGCTGGAGGGTGGCGTCCCCTAACCTTGCTGACAGGAAACAGGGGGTCCTCCTGATGGCAGGCGGGGGTGAGGAGTTGGGAGGGGGTGGCGTTATGGTCTGAATATGATGGTAAGAGGGGGGGGGGGGACACTGCTGGCCCTACCATACCGTCGAGGCGAGGAAGGAAGCACAGAGAGGATGTAAGGGATGGGGTGGGTGATAAAGCGGCGATAGGTGCCGGGACGATATAGTACAGAGCCCTAAGAGAGGCTGACCGGGGACGATATAGTACAGAGCCCTAAGAGAGGCTGACCGGGGACGATATAGTACAGAGCCCTAAGAGAGGCTGACCGGGGACGATATAGTACAGAGCCCTAAGAGAGGCTGACCGGGGACGATATAGTACAGAGCCCTAAGAGAGGCTGACCAGGGACGATATAGTACAGAGCCCTAAGTGAGGCTGACCGGGGACGATATAGTACAGAGCCCTAAGAGAGGCTGCCCGGGGACGATATAGTACAGAGCCCTAAGAGAGGCTGACCGGGGACGATATAGTACAGAGCCCTAAGAGAGGCTGACCAGGGATGATATAGTACAGAGCCCTAAGAGAGGCTGACCGGGGACGATATAGTACAGGGCCCTAGGAGAGGCTGACCGGGGACGATATAGTACAGAGCCCTAAGAGAGGCTGACCAGGGATGATAAAGTACAGAGCCCTAAGAGAGGCTGGCCGGGGACGATATAGTACAGAGCCCTAAGAGAGGCTGACCGGGGACGATATAGTACAGAGCCCTAAGAGAGGCTGACCGGGGACGATATAGTACAGAGCCCTAAGAGAGGCTGACCGGGGACGATATAGTACAGAGCCCTACGAGAGGCTGATCAGGGACGATATAGTACAGAGCCCTAAGAGAGGCTGACCGGGGACGATATAATACAGAGCCCTAAGAGAGGCTGACCAGGGACGATATGGTACAGAGCCCTAAGAGAGGCTGACCGGGGACGATATAGTACAGAGCCCTAAGAGAGGCTGACCAGGGATGATAAAGTACAGAGCCCTAAGAGAGGCTGGCCGGGGACGATATAGTACAGAGCCCTAAGAGAGGCTGACCGGGGACGATATAGTACAGAGCCCTAAGAGAGGCTGACCGGGGACGATATGGTACAGAGCCCTAAGAGAGGCTGACCGGGGACGATATAGTACAGAGCCCTAAGAGAGGCTGACCAGGGATGATAAAGTACAGAGCCCTAAGAGAGGCTGGCCGGGGACGATATAGTACAGAGCCCTAAGAGAGGCTGACCGGGGACGATATAGTACAGAGCCCTAAGAGAGGCTGACCGGGGACGATATAGTACAGAGCCCTAAGAGAGGCTGACCGGGGACGATATAGTACAGAGCCCTAGGAGAGGCTGACCGGGGACGATATAGTACAGGGCCCTAAGAGAGGCTGACCGGGGACGATATAGTACAGAGCCCTAAGAGAGGCTGACCGGGGACGATAGAGTACAGGGCCCTAAGAGAGGCTGACCAGGGACGATATAGTACAGAGCCCTAGGAGAGGCTGACCGGGGACGATATAGTACAGAGCCCTAAGAGAGGCTGACCGGGGACGATATAGTACAGAACCCTACGAGAGGCTGACCGGGGACGATATAGTACAGAGCCCTAAGAGAGGCTGACCGGGGACGATATAGTACAGAGCCCTAAGAGAGGCTGACCAGGGACGATATAGTACAGAGCCCTAAGAGAGGCTGACCGGGGACGATATAGGACAGAGCCCTAAGAGAGGCTGACCGGGGACGATATAGTACAGAGCCCTAAGAGAGGCTGACCAGGGACGATATAGTACAGAGCCCTAAGAGAGGCTGACCGGGGACGATATAGTACAGAGCCCTAAGAGAGGCTGACCAGGGATGATAAAGTACAGAGCCCTAAGAGAGGCTGGCCGGGGACGATATAGTACAGAGCCCTAAGAGAGGCTGACCGGGGACGATATAGTACAGAGCCCTAAGAGAGGCTGGCCGGGGACGATATAGTACAGAGCCCTAAGAGAGGCTGACCGGGGACGATATAGTACAGAGCCCTAAGAGAGGCTGATCAGGGACGATATAGTACAGAGCCCTAAGAGAGGCTGACCGGGGACGATATAGTACAGAGGCCTAAGAGAGGCTGACCGGGGACGATATAGTACAGAGCCCTAAGAGAGGCTGACCGGGGACGATATAATACAGAGCCCTAAGAGAGGCTGACCGGGGACGATATAGTACAGAGCCCTAAGAGAGGCTGACCGGGGACGATATAGTACAGAGCCCTAAGAGAGGCTGACGGGGGACGATATAGTGCAGAGCCCTAAGAGAGGCTGACCAGGGATGATATAGTACAGAGCCCTAAGAGAGGCTGACCGGGGACGATATAGTACAGGACCCTAAGAGAGGCTGACCGGGGACGATATAGTACAGAGCCCTAGGAGAGGCTGACCGGGGACGATATAGTACAGAGCCCTAAGAGGGGCTTACCAGGGATGATATAGTACAGAGCCCTAAGAGAGGCTGACCGGGGACCATATAGTACAGAGCCCTAAGAGAGGCTGACCGGGGACCATATAGTACAGAGCCCTAGGAGAGGCTGACCGGGGACGATATAGTACAGAGCCCTAAGAGAGGCTGACCGGGGACGATATAGTACAGAGCCCTAAGAGAGGCTGACCGGGGACGATATAGTACAGAGCCCTAAGAGAGGCTGACCGGGGACGATATAGTACAGGGCCCTAAGAGAGGCTGACCAGGGACGATATAGTACAGAGCCCTAAGAGAGGCTGACCGGGGACGATATAGTACAGAGCCCTAAGAGAGGCTGACCGGGGACGATATAGTACAGAACCCTACGAGAGGCTGACCGGGGACGATATAGTACAGAGCCCTAAGAGAGGCTGACCGGGGACGATATAGTACAGAGCCCTAAGAGAGGCTGACCAGGGACGATATAGTACAGAGCCCTAAGAGAGGCTGACCGGGGACGATATAGGACAGAGCCCTAAGAGAGGCTGACCGGGGACGATATAGTACAGAGTCCTAAGAGAGGCTGACCAGGGACGATATAGTACAGAGCCCTAAGAGAGGCTGACCGGGGACGATATAGTACAGAGCCCTAAGAGAGGCTGACCAGGGATGATAAAGTACAGAGCCCTAAGAGAGGCTGGCCGGGGACGATATAGTACAGAGCCCTAAGAGAGGCTGACCGGGGACGATATAGTACAGAGCCCTAAGAGAGGCTGGCCGGATACGATATAGTACAGAGCCCTAAGAGAGGCTGACCGGGGACGATATAGTACAGAGCCCTAAGAGAGGCTGATCAGGGACGATATAGTACAGAGCCCTAAGAAAGGCTGACCGGGGACGATATAGTACAGAGGCCTAAGAGAGGCTGACCGGGGACGATATAGTACAGAGCCCTAAGAGAGGCTGACCGGGGACGATATAATACAGAGCCCTAAGAGAGGCTGACCGGGGACGATATAGTACAGAGCCCTAAGAGAGGCTGACCGGGGACGATATAGTACAGAGCCCTAAGAGAGGCTGACGGGGGACGATATAGTGCAGAGCCCTAAGAGAGGCTGACCAGGGATGATATAGTACAGAGCCCTAAGAGAGGCTGACCGGGGACGATATAGTACAGGACCCTAAGAGAGGCTGACCGGGGACGATATAGTACAGAGCCCTAGGAGAGGCTGACCGGGGACGATATAGTACAGAGCCCTAAGAGGGGCTTACCAGGGATGATATAGTACAGAGCCCTAAGAGAGGCTGACCGAGGACCATATAGTACAGAGCCCTAAGAGAGGCTGACCGGGGACCATATAGTACAGAGCCCTAGGAGAGGCTGACCGGGGACGATATAGTACAGAGCCCTAAGAGAGGCTGACCGGGGACGATATAGTACAGAGCCCTAAGAGAGGCTGACCGGGGACGATATAGTACAGAGCCCTAAGAGAGGCTGACCGGGGACGATATAGTACAGGGCCCTAAGAGAGGCTGACCGGGGACGATATAGTACAGAGCCCTAAGAGAGGCTGACCGGGGACGATATAGTACAGAGCCCTAAGAGGCTGACCGGGGACGATATAGTACAGAGCCCTACGAGAGGCTGACCGGGGACGATATAGTACAGAGCCCTAGGAGAGGCTGACCGGGGACGATATAGTACAGAGCCCTAAGAGAGGCTGACCGGGGACGATATAGTACAGAGCCCTAAGAGAGGCTGACCGGGGACGATATAGTACAGAGCCATAAGAGAGGCTGACCGGGGACGATATGGTACAGAGCCCTAAGAGAGGCTGACCGGGGACGATATAGTACAGAGCCCTAAGAGAGGCTGACCAGGGATGATATAGTACAGGGCCCTAAGAGAGGCTGACCGGGGACGATATAGTACAGAGCCCTAAGAGAGGCTGACCGGGGACGATATAGTACAGAGCCCTAAGAGAGGCTGACCGGGGACGATATAGTACAGGGCCCTAAGAGAGGCTGACCGGGGACGATATAGTACAGAGCCCTAAGAGAGGCTGACCGGGGACGATATAGTACAGGGCCCTAAGAGAGGCTGACCGGGGACGATATAGTACAGAGCCCTAAGAGAGGCTGACCGGGGACGATATAGTACAGGGCCCTAAGAGAGGCTGACCGGGGACGATATAGTACAGATCCCTAAGAGAGGCTGACCGGGGACGATATAGTACAGGGCCCTAAGAGAGGCTGACCGGGGACGATATAGTACAGGGCCCTAAGAGAGGCTGACCGGGGACGATATAGTACAGAGCCCTAAGAGAGGCTGACCGGGGACGATATAGTACAGGGCCCTAAGAGAGGCTGACCGGGGACGATATAGTACAGAGCCCTAAGAGAGGCTGACCGGGGACGATATAGTACAGGGCCCTAAGAGAGGCTGACCGGGGACGATATAGTACAGAGCCCTAAGAGAGGCTGACCGGGGACGATATAGTACAGGGCCCTAAGAGAGGCTGACCGGGGACGATATAGTACAGAGCCCTAAGAGAGGCTGACCGGGGACGATATAGTACAGGGCCCTAAGAGAGGCTGACCGGGGACGATATAGTACAGAGCCCTAAGAGAGGCTGACCGGGGACGATATAGTACAGGGCCCTAAGAGAGGCTGACCGGGGACGATATAGTACAGAGCCCTAAGAGAGGCTGACCGGGGACGATATAGTACAGGGCCCTAAGAGAGGCTGACCGGGGACGATATAGTACAGAGCCCTAAGAGAGGCTGACCGGGGACGATATAGTACAGGGCCCTAAGAGAGGCTGACCGGGGACGATATAGTACAGATCCCTAAGAGAGGCTGACCGGGGACGATATAGTACAGGGCCCTAAGAGAGGCTGACCGGGGACGATATAGTACAGGGCCCTAAGAGAGGCTGACCGGGGACGATATAGTACAGAGCCCTAAGAGAGGCTGACCGGGGACGATATAGTACAGGGCCCTAAGAGAGGCTGACCGGGGACGATATAGTACAGAGCCCTAAGAGAGGCTGACCGGGGACGATATAGTACAGGGCCCTAAGAGAGGCTGACCGGGGACGATATAGTACAGAGCCCTAAGAGAGGCTGACCGGGGACGATATAGTACAGGGCCCTAAGAGAGGCTGACCGGGGACGATATAGTACAGAGCCCTAAGAGAGGCTGACCGGGGACGATATAGTACAGGGCCCTAAGAGAGGCTGACCGGGGACGATATAGTACAGAGCCCTAAGAGAGGCTGACCGGGGACGATATAGTACAGGGCCCTAAGAGAGGCTGACCGGGGACGATATAGTACAGAGCCCTAAGAGAGGCTGACCGGGGACGATATAGTACAGGGCCCTAAGAGAGGCTGACCGGGGACGATATAGTACAGAGCCCTAAGAGAGGCTGACCGGGGACGATATAGTACAGGGCCCTAAGAGAGGCTGACCGGGGACGATATAGTACAGAGCCCTAAGAGAGGCTGACCGGGGACGATATAGTACAGGGCCCTAAGAGAGGCTGACCGGGGACGATATAGTACAGAGCCCTAAGAGAGGCTGACCGGGGACGATATAGTACAGGGCCCTAAGAGAGGCTGACCGGGGACGATATAGTACAGAGCCCTAAGAGAGGCTGACCGGGGACGATATAGTACAGGGCCCTAAGAGAGGCTGACCGGGGACGATATAGTACAGAGCCCTAAGAGAGGCTGACCGGGGACGATATAGTACAGGGCCCTAAGAGAGGCTGACCGGGGACGATATAGTACAGGGCCCTAAGAGAGGCTGACCGGGGACGATATAGTACAGGGCCCTAAGAGAGGCTGACCGGGGACGATATAGTACAGGGCCCTAAGAGAGGCTGACCGGGGACGATATAGTACAGGGCCCTAGGAGAGGCTGACCGGCCGATGCGCTGCAGACGGGAATGGCAGCTAATAACAGGGTTATGATTAGGGGTCGGTGGGTGGGGACGGGGTTGTATACTGTAAGTGCGGTGTTGCTCAGGGATGCGCAAGTACAGTAGTAACCCCATGTGTGACATTGTCTGGGTCGGTTCATGCGGTGGCGGTGGAGACGGGAGGGGGGAGGGGGTAGGGCAAAGGAGCGGTGGGGGGAGTGAGGTGGGTACAGAACGTGGAACCCGAGGCAAACGTCTACTACATGCTGGTAGAAGTCGATGTCTCCCTCTATCTCTCCCTTTACCCCCCTCCCCCTCTCCCTTTCTTCTCCTCCGTCTCTCTCTCTGTCTCTCTCCGTAAAAGCAAATATGTCCTTGTGTGGCATTCTTCCCTCGGCCGCGGTCCGGTGGGAGCCAGATCGGCCGCTACCCTGTTGTGGGGGCTCTGACTGCAGGATTAATCCGCTGACAAGCGCTGCATGGGAGTGACAGCTGCCCTGTGACCTGAATGTAAGCTGGCGGGCCCCTCTGGGCTGACGGACAGGCCCCAGATTGGCAACCCCAGTAAGCCGAGTTTCTTTCGGTGTATAGGACGCGTGGCGATTGTCATAGTACTGGTGCCTATTATCATAGGACGCGTGGCTATTGTCATAGTACTGGTGCCTATTATCATAGGACGCGTGGCTATTGTCATAGTACTGGTGCCTATTATCATAGGACGCGTGGCTATTGTCATAGTACTGGTGCCTATTATCATAAGGGCTATTGTCATAAAACGCGCGGCTGTTGTCATAGAACTGGTGGTATACCATATATCTAAATTCGACTATGCCTATTTCACGGGAAAAAAACCCCATAAGGCCGCAGTACGAGTTTGTTAAGCCAGTGCACTGTGTTGACACCCTGCATCTGCCTCTCTGTCAATAGCATGTGTGAGAAAAATCAAAGGACGGAACAGCCAGAACAAGGAACGAACAGCTAACTGGTTATCATTGTTATTGTAACAGGTTCGCTTTGCTTGTACCGCGAAGGTTGCAGACAAGTTACGACCTCCTATGTCACTCACAACTAACGTGTACATGCATAATGGATGCGGTTTCTGGGTATATGTGGATGAAGGATGGCGGGGGGGGGGGCGTAGTTTTCCAGCATCGCTGTAACTGCTTCTGGCATTGCTCCCTTGTGGTTACTGTCCTCTAGTCCTACGGGGTGTCCTAAGCTTGTCCCACGGCTGTAGTCCTTGGCCTGCCTCACGGCTGTAGTCCTTGGCCTGCCCCACGGCTGTAGTCCTTGGCCTGCCCCACGGCTGTAGTCTCTGGCCTGCCCCACGGCTGTAGTCCCCGGCCTGCCCCACGGCTGTAGACCTTGGCCTGCCCCACGGCTGTAGTTCTTGGCCTGCCCCACGGCTGTAGTCCTTGGCCTGCCCCACGGTTGTAGTCCTTGGCCTGCCCCACGGCTGTAGTTCTTGGCCTGCCCCGCGGCTGTAGTCCCTGGCCTGCTCCACGGTTTTAGTCCTTGGTTGCCCCACAGCTGTGGTCCTTGGCCTGCCCCACGGCTGTAGTCTCTGGCCTGCCCCACGGCTGTAGTCCCCGGCCTGCCCCACGGCTGTAGACTTTGGCCTGTCCCACGGCTGTAGTTCTTGGCCTGCCCCACGGCTGTAGTCCTTGGCCTGCCCCACGGTTGTAGTCCTTGGCCTGCCCCACGGCTGTAGTCCCCGGCCTGCCCCACGGCTGTAGACCTTGGCCTGCCCCACGGCTGTAGTCCCCGGCCTGCCCCACGGCTGTAGACCTTGGCCTGCCCCACGGCTGTAGTTCTTGGCCTGCCCCACGGCTGTAGTCCTTGGCCTGCCCCACGGCTGTAGTCCTTGGCCTGCCCCGCGGCTGTAGTCCCTGGCCTGCTCCACGGCTGTAGTCCTTGGCCTGCCCCACGGTTGTAGTCCTTGGCCTGCCCCACGGCTGTAGTTCTTGGCCTGCCCCACGGCTGTAGTCCTTGGCCTGCCCCACGGTTGTAGTCCCTTGGCCTGCCCCGCGGCTGTAGTCCCTGGCCTGCTCCACGGTTTTAGTCCTTGGTTGCCCCACAGCTGTGGTCCTTGGCCTGCCACACAGCTGTAATCCTTGGCCTGCCCCACGGCTGTAGTCCTTGGCCTGCCCCACGGCTGTAGTCCTTGGCCTGCCCCACGGCTGTAGTCCTTGGCTTGCCCCACGGCTGTAGTCTCTGGCCTGCCCCACGGCTGTAGTCCCCGGCCTGCCCCACGGCTGTAGACCTTGGCCTGCCCCACGGCTGTAGTTCTTGGCCTGCCACACAGCTGTAATCCTTGGCCTGCCCCACGGCTGTAGTCTCTGGCCTGCCCCACGGCTGTAGTCCCCGGCCTGCCCCACGGCTGTAGTCCTTGGCCTGCCCCACGGCTGTAGTCTACCGAGACGTCCTTGGCCTATCTCCACTAACCTCCTCGCCCACCTACCAGAGGTCAATGTCAAGGCGAGGCCATTGTGGTCATAATTATTGCTTCCGTTTTGACAGATTCCTGGGGTGACCCAAGGGGGGTGTGTGGAAATGGGGCGCACAACAGAAACGGAAGGGAGGGAGAGCCAGAGACATAGAAAATAGAAGGAAAGATACGGAGATGGCGATAGAGACAGAGGGAGGTGGCAAGCAACTGAACACAGAAAGGAATAGTCAATGGTGAGGGATAGAATGATGTGACCAACAGAGTGAGAAATAAAACGAGAAAGTAGGCGTGATATGGCTGGCGAGAGGAGAGTGGAGTGGAGGAGAGAAAAGAGAAAATGGGCCGGGGAGGGATGGACGGGGGGGGGGGGGGGAGATGAGGGAGGGTGTGAAGTGGGGGCGTCGGAAGGAGATGATGGTTGCCTGGAGTAGCATTAATTCGGATTGTCGACAGTAAGCCTGTCGTGATGTCGGTGAATATAGACTGGCGAGTCCCTGTGGGGAACACAGAGGGCGGGCGGGGGGGGGAGGGGGTATGTCATATGTTGGGCTTCTCGTTGGGACCCCCACCCCTTCCCTCACCACTCCTCAACTATACAAGGCCAATAGCAGGGGTCTCATGCCTAAGAACTCCCCCCCCCCCCCCCCCGCGCCTCCTACCCCCCCCCCCCCCCCGCGCGCCTTCTATCCCTCCCCCCGCACACCGCTCACCCCATCCCTTCCCAGACATCACGTGACCGGGGCACAAAAATCCATGTTGTATGTGCCAAAAATAGAGATATGTGGCTTCTCAATGGCGAAGGCACAACAAGGTGAGAGGATTGTAGCCGTTGATTGGTTTGGAACCATGACTGAATACAATACAGTGCTGTCAGCAGAACTTTTCACGACGTAGCCTTGGGGGATGGAGTTTTTGGTTGCATATTTAGGACGCGTTAACCACTTTTGGTCATCAATGGGCGCGTGAATGGGCAAAGGAAGGGAGATTAGAGCCATGTCCCCGGGGGTAACCCCCTACTCTATTGCGAACAGGGATATGGGATCTATATCCTGCTACCACAAAGACATGGCCACAGCGGGGCACGAACCATCGACGCACGTGCCGTTAGACTCTCAGGTTGCCAGAGCACTTAAAGCGAGCGCTCTAACCCACTGAGCTATGGAGCCGGCCCCCATGGGTGATGGAAAGCGAAT